>JAJGRW010001317.1:613826-800304 GCA_025461045.1 Carex parvula | reverse complement strand
TCTTTCACGGTTCCTTGAAAGCGATAAATCTAATTTATGCATTTCATATCAAAGCAGTAAATCTAATTTACTTATATACGTGATCAAGTTACGTATATTTTTACCAGTTCTAATTCTTTATTTTGCAGATATGCTTTTGTTCTTTATTTATACCGTAATAAGCATATAAACAGTTTATATGTTTAAAACACAGTTTATTCTTTTCAGTATGTAAAGCAATTTGGTAACGTGACAAAGTTCCTTTTGGGCCAGCCATTAGGACATGTAAAAGGGGCTCCCAGGAAAGATAGAGAGTCACAAGGACTACTTAAGTACTTTCTTTCCTAGACAGAACCATCTCTTTTACGGTGTGGAAATGACAGTTCTTACTCAGGTACTTTATTGCTTCATCACATTCTTAGATATACTTTACATATCCGAAGGTTTTCGAAAAGGCGAAAAAGTAACATTTTGCCATGCTTTGAAAACGTAAAGCAATTTAGTAATGTGACAAAGTTTCCTTTGGGCCAGTTGTCAGGACATGTAAAAGAGGTTAGTCGAAACAATCAATTAAGATTTTTCTTGACATTAACCTTTATCTTTTACGGGTGGAGATCAACAGTTCTTACTTGGAAACTTTATTGCATCACATTCTTCGATGAACTTTAACGTAATCAAAAGTTTTCGAAAAGAAAGCGTAAAATCTTATTTTACCTTTCTCGGTCGAAAAATCGAACCAAGAAATGTAAAAATTTATATTTCATAAAAACACGTAAAGAAAGCTTTAAATCTAATTTAAAACTTTCTCGGTCGGAAAACCGAACCAAGAAAATCCAGTTCTATTCGGTTTGGACCTAAGCTGCAAATCTAAGAATTAAACCGATACGCGGTATAAGTTATAACTTTTAGAAAATCAATTCAACGGGAAAGCCTTGTGCTCTGATACCACTGTTGGGTTTTGACTGTTCAAACCCAGGTTTTGACTGTTCAAACCCGTTGATTAACTTTTAGGCTCAAGCTGCGGAAAGACCGTAGAACAAAAATTTCTACGTCTAACTCAAGCCAAGGATTAAAAGATGGTATCGTTCTTTTAATCCTTTAAGGATCTATTCCCGTAATTGATTTCTAAAACTTAAATCTATTTACCAAGTAAATAAATTTATATAACATTTATACCTTGTTTCCAAATTACAATTGGAATGGAGACCGAGCGAGAAGACCGGATCTGAGCAATGTCTTCTTTCGGAGCAATGACTTCTCTCGGAGCACCAAACATATGGTGCCTCTATAGGTTATCCACCAGGACTAACCAGAGAGCGGTTTATTTCTTTTGCCAGAAATACCGTAAACCGCGGTATTGTGCAAAAACACTATTCACGGGAAAAAGACGAAATAGCAGAATTCCCGACCGGCAGTTATTCTGATTTTACTAATAAGCAAAACAGAAATACCGCGACTTTCAAGAAAACACTATTCACCAAAATCCCGCAAACACTATTCAACAACTCGAAAGATAATACGTATCAGATACGTTTAACTTTCGTTTAAACCGCAACACTATTTGGAAGAGAATATTATAACCGAATCGAATCGAGTCGAATCTGATTTCTATATTTTTCTCTACCCCTACCCCTCTATTTATAGCCTTTGAAATGTGGTGAAAAGACCAAAATACCCCCATGACAAGGCATGCCACCTAGGGGGTGAGGTGTCATTGATGACATGTCATGTGGTGAGGTGTCATTGATGACATGTCATGTGGTGAGGTGTCATTCGGATAAGGACGAATCTGAAAAGACCAGAATGCCCTCGGCCCGAACACAATTAATATCCGTATAATTATTCTAAATAATTACATTTCTTGCGGTTGTTGATTTCGGTAATTTATACAACGTGTCCTACACGTTTATAAATTAACCGGTTAACTTTTATACAACGTGTCATACACGTTTATAAATTAACTAATGTTTTTGCTTGTCATTTTTACATGACATTTATAATATAATTATATCAAGTATAATTAATTATAAACCATCTTATTATTGATCATAATCAATTTATAATCAATCAATAAGATTCTCCGATTAACTCCTATAGGTGTGACCCGATAGGATCTGTGTTATGTTGGTAAATAGAATTAAAACCGTTTTAACTTCTATAATCATGAGAGGCATCTGGCAAAACGCATCATGATCATCCAATTACACAGATGATGCTGTACAGTACAATATCACGATCCAGTAAAATATTTTACTTGTGTTTAATTCTTTCGTCTCATAGTTGTCAGATTAATTTCAAGATAGGTTTGTGTCATCCTTGTAAATTAATCTTTTCTTGATCTTGAACAGATTATCAAATATGATTAACTCTTGTTAATCATACCGCATGCAGATAATCTTATTCTATCAAGGGGCCCAGTGACACTATAACTCGTATAATAAATACGAGGGACAATAGTACTTTTGGTAGACCATCACTACCTCAGCTAAGTTATGTATACCGAAGAGCTACCGTTATAGCTACTTTTTACAGATAGCGTTAGGTAACAATCACACATACACATTTCTTAGTTAGGAAAGATGAATACCTCATACTGTAGAACTTAACACTGAATGAAAGCATTAATGACACGAACACAATTCCGTATAACGTTTCATTTGGGGTCTGTCAAATACCATGTTCCTGGAACATGTATCTATGTGATTAAAATGACAACTCTGTGTCTATGGTCTGTAAAACTTGACCATCTTTTAATCCACATACTAACCTTGTAGCGGTAATTAGTGTTCCTGCTAATTACCTCGGTCAGTGACCTTTTAGAGTATTATCATCTATATTATGAAGTTTCACAATTCCAGTCATTAACTCGAAATGATTCATAAATTCAATAATACTCAAGGAAACAAAATGTCATTTTATTAATCATTCAATTTATGCACAAAGCTTTATATAATTAAATTATCGTATTATTGACTTCTAGATTATTACAAACTAACACTCTCATCTACCAGTTTCGCAACAATCCATTTTCCATTAGAGGGATGGCAATATCGGGTTGCCAATTCTAGGTCCCACATTTCTGGGTTGTAACCGGTGTGTGTGTAAACTATGGATTTCAGGTCCAAAAGTGAGATGTCATCTGGAATCATTAATGAATGAGCTGCATCTTTGTTGTAATATGTCCCTTGTGCACTATTAAGCATCTTCCCACCATAGTGTAATGAAATAAAGGCCATGGTAAACAAACTACATTTTACAAAATGGTAAACAATTGTCAGGTTACTAAATGGTAAACATTTGTCAGGTAACTAAATAGTAAACAATTGACTGGTTACTACTTCTTTTTGGATTTAGGGTTTAGGTTATAGGGTATAGGGTATAGGGTATAGGGTATAGGGTATAGGGTATAGGGTTTAGGGTTTAGGGTTTAGGGTTAGGGTTTAGGGTTATAGGGTTATAGGGTTTAGGGTTTAGGGTTTAGGGTTATAGGGTTATAGGGTTATGGGTTATGGGTTTAGGGTTTAGGGTTATAGGGTTTAGGGTTTATTATTACATTTTTTAATAATATAATTAATTATTCTATAAAATAAAAACTTAATAATAAAAAATAAAAAAAATAATAATAATAAAATAAAAAAAAATTTACCTCAACAGTGATTAGCGAGCTGCCTCGGGCTATGTGCCTTCATCTGAAGGGAGGGGTTCTTTTTATAGACTTTTGCGGTTTAAAAAAAAAAAAGGTACCAAGCCGGCCATTTTCTGGCCGGCTTGGGTATTTTTCGATAATTAGTCCGATTTTGGGCATAATTAATAATTTGTATTAAACTTTGGATATTAATAAAAATGCCGGTGTGCATAGTCCATACTCCAGAGCCTCACTCTTAATATGATTATTCGTAAATTTATTTTACTTTATAAAAGAAGATTGAACTACAATGTATGATAACGGTTCGATAAAAGTAAAAAATAAAGACACTATGAAGAGTAAAATAATGAAATCTAACACTAAAAGTTCGAATTTCTTGTTTAAATTATTTATTAGATGACTTCTTTTGATTTATAATTAGCATATTTATACTAAAATACACTAGATAACTTGAAATTATGTTGAATTACACTATATTATAATAAATTATGTTGAATTACACTAAATTACGTTAAATTAAGCTAAACTATAATAACTTCGCTAATTGATAAAAATGCGGTAAATTACGCTAAAGTATACTGATTTTGTGTATCTTTCATTAATAATAAAAAATAGTAAAAAAATTCCAAAAATAGTAAAAATTGATATTCTACAAGTTCATTATGTAACTAATTTATTGAGCTACTTAGATTATTCAGAAATGAAAATTTTAATCGGAAACTTCAACTCAAGTTTTGAGGCTCTTCTCTCTGTTTTTTGGCAATTCTAAATTTTAAAAAACAACATAGTGGTCACTGACGCATGCGTATTTTCACAAGCTTTCCGAAAAGTGGTAATTTGCTGAAATCGGACACTCGAGCGCCGTTTTATGGCAGTTGAAAGTTTCGTCGTCATTTTTCGCCTTTTTCAGTGAAGATATCGTCCCTATTCATATATAATTTAGCGTAACTTACCGTATTTTAGCGTAATGTAATGTAATTTAGCGTAATTTAACGTAATATAGTGTAACTCAACATAATTTCAAGTAATTTAGCGTATTTTAGTATAAATATGCTTAAGTATATATCAAAAGAAGTAATCTAACAAATAATTTAAACAAAAAATTCAATTTTTCAGTGTTAGATTTCATTATCTTGCTCTTCATGGTGTCTCTTAAGAAAAAAATAGTTTCTAATTATAAATCATGTGAAGATAAAAGAGAAACAAAAAATAGTTTCTAATTATACATCACTATGAAGACACACAGTAATATACCGGAATGTACTGTATTTTAGGATAATTTAACATAATTTACCGAAATTTTTACTAATACCCCAAAAAAAAAGAAATTATCAAATCTGCCCTCACCAAATTATTATTAAAAATACACTAACCGCCCAGCCACTGGGCGGTCCAGATCCATAGCGGACCGCCCAGAGGGGGGGCGGTCCACTATTTTTTTTTAAGAGAGATAATATGAATATCAAGATGCTGAATTCTAACGCTAAAAATTTCGAATTTTTTTTTAAATATTAGTTAAATTACTTCTTTTAAGCATATTTATACTAAAATACGCTAAATTACTTTGAATTATGTTAAATTATCTTGAGTTACACTAATTACTTTAATTATGCTAAATTACGCTAAATTACATTAAATTATGCTAAAATACGGAAAATTATGCTAAATTACATATGAATAGGGACGATATTCAGAATTGCCAAAAAACTAAGGGAAGAGCCTCAAAACTTGAGTTGAAGTTTCCGATTAAGATTTTCATTTCTATTATTCAATCTAAGTAGCTCAGTAAATTTGTTACATAATGAACTTGTAGAATACCAATTTTTACTATTTTTGGAACTTTTTTACTATTTTTTATGATTCATGAAAGATGGCACATAATCGGTCTACTTTAGCGTAATTTTGCGTAGTTTAGTGTAATTTACCGTATTTTAGCATAATTAGCGAAGTTATTGTTATTTAGCGTAACTTAAAGTAATTTAGTGTAATTTTCAACGTAATTTAACATAATTCCAAGTAATTTAGTGTATTTTAGTATAAATATGCTTAAAAGAAGTAATCTAACTAATTTTTTAAAAAAAAAATCCGAAATTTTTAGCGTTAGAATTCAGCATCTTGATATTCATATTATCTCTCTAAAAAAAAAAATAGTGGACCGCCCCCCCTCTGGGCGGTCTGCTATGGATCTAGACCGCCCACCCAAAAAAAAAAAAAAATAGTGGACCGCCCCCTCTCTGGGCGGTCAGCTATGGGTAGTGGACCGCCTACCTTCTGGGCGGTTTGCTATGGATTTGGACCGCCTAGAGGGGAGGCGGTTAGGGCATTTTTAAAATTAATTTTGAGGTGAGGGCAGATTTGATAATTTCTTTTTTTTTTGGGGTATTAATACAAATATCAGCATAATTTAGCTTAATTTAATGTAATATAGTGTAATTCAACATAATTTCAAGTAATCTAGTGTATTTTAGTATAAATATGCTAATTATAAATCAAAAGAAGTAATCTAACAAAAAATTTGAATTTTCAGTGTTAGATTTCATTATCTTGCTCTTCATAGTGTCTCTAAAAAAAAAAAAACCGGTCATTTTATGACTGGTTTGGATATTTTTGGAAAATGTCGGCAAATGACATATCCGGGAGAGAGAAGAACCCGGCCATTTTATGGCCGGTTTGGACATTTTTGAGAAACCTCGGGAATCATGGGTATATTAATAAATTTGTAATTAACTTTGGATATTAATAAAGTAATAGAGGGATGCTTCAATGAGCATAAAGACATATTTGTAAAATGAGCATATTTTTATTTTCAAAGTTCAAACAGTCGATCTGACCGTTCAACATTATCTCCATATTAGAATGTACTTGGAGGTCAAATTTTACATTTTTCTGAATTTTTTTACTATTTATTAAGTATTTTACAAAACTAGTCAAATTCAGACCATTGAATTTTGTACCCATCTTAGTAAATAGTAAAAAAATTCAAAAAAATGTAAAATTTGACCTCCAAGTACATTGTAATATGGAGAAAACGTTGAACGGTCGGATCGACTGTTTGAACTTTGAAAATGAAAATATGCTCATTTTACAAATAGATCCTTATAGCCATTGAAGAATTTGCTTAATAAAAATGTCGGCAAATGGCACATCCGCTCCTCTTTTTTTTGTTTTTTTTTCCCATTCGCGCTGTTGTCCATAACAATCTCTTTTCTTCTTTTTCTTTTCTTTTACTTCGTCATCTCTCTAAGCGCTGGTATCACTGTTACTGTTAGTTCGCATTGATTTAATTTAATGATTTAAGATTTGATAAGAGAGAAAGGGGAAGAAAAATATAAGAGGCTGCTAGAATTCTCTAGAAGCATACTAATTTCTCTTTCTATACCTCCACACAGAATTGTTTGCCCAACTTTTGTTAATCATTTATCTTATTTAGCTGCTAATTAATTATCCATGTTCCCATGTTGTTCTTATTATTGTTATTATTTTGAAAAAAGAAGAAGAAGAAGAAGAAGAAGAAAACATTGTACACCACATATTGTGTGAATCAAAATTTGGAACTAATTTTTTTTCAAATTTGTTGAAGGTCTTTCACTCGGGCATCCCATCACCCTTATACCACTAATTCCATTAAATGAACAACTCTTCATGGAATTTGAGAAGTAACAGTCTGCATACGAGACACAGTAATGCTTCAGATCTTTGAAAATTACTCGAGATACTTGGTCTGAGAATGAATTCTATACTGCAAGTATTTGATAAAGCATCAACAGTACTTTTGATCTGGATCATGCCCCGAAACGGGATGTAACCATGGCACACCTCAAGGTAACCCTTTCCATCTTGGCCATGTCAGAGGAAATAGCCCTTGCATTGTAATTTTGCATTTTGTCAAACATAGCAAGCAAAAGCAAAATAAACAAATACATATGGTCAAATTCTTAAATGTCACTCAGCCTAAAGAAACACTTCATAGTTCATATTCAGCTGATAAATGTATTGTGAATTTCTATACTTTTGGAGGGCATTGTGGAAATTTTGCCTCCTTTGAAAAGGTTCAGTAGTTTGGCTATGAGGGCACATAAACAATTGTTTGTGTACGGACAATGTTTGGCATTCTTTATCATGTTTATGTATCTATTGTTTTCTTATGTCCCAGCTTACGTGGGATATAAAATGCGATGCAAGGGCTGCTCGCTTGACATTATGAACTGGAAGGGTTAGCATTGCACATCCGTCTGAGGTTTATGGTTGGGATTTGTGCTGGTCACAACCTGGTTTGGGTGCAGGACAATATGGCCTCCCCAGTACCTGTTATCGAATTTGATCAGCACAGTATAAAGTTGGTATGGGCACACAATCGATCTGATCTCTTGTACTGTAGTAGTACCGCGCTTACAGGTATGGTTATCCTTGATCTGGTACTGAATGAGGTCTTGTAGCTTCATGAACTTGTCATTAATACCAGGGGCATACCACCAGTACATATATCTCAGATGATGATCCCACTCTCCATTTCTATTTTGCTTTTTTGTGACACGTGCAGATCTATTTCATGTGGGATTCATTCATGACTGGTGTGTCGATTTCTATAATGATGAACAGCGAGAAGTACAGAGGCATAAATGATTATGCTGAGATGGACTACATGAACATGACAGTAATCACCTTAAATAAACCTTATGGTGCTCATGATGGTTCAAACCCTCTTTTTGACGGGCATGCAACTCCTAGGTCCAATTTGAAGCAAGGAAGAGTTCACAGTGGGCATGTTCAAAATGCTTTAGATGATATTTTTTGCACAGTCAATGCTAGTTCCAAAGGGATATGTGAGGTATGTACAATTTCTTTTGTCAGGCCAAGTATTTTCCCCTACTATGTTTCAATTGAGTCTAGTGATGGATATGATTTTGCGTACCTAGAAGGGATAAATGAAATAAGCATCATGAAATTAAATAGAAAATGCTAAAGCTTTTCATAACCACACAAATTATGGGTCCCTGCCCCTGCTCGTCTATCCTTGTTTCACCCACTTTGTGTTCATGGATAATTTGGGGCTCAAAAGATTAAATATTAAGTTTCACCCCCCATAAAAAAAAAAAAAAATCAAAACCAAACAGTAGAAACCAGTTGATGAGGAATGAAAGTTTGAAATTGTGTTTCGATGACCTCGTAAAACTTCCATATCTAATGCTTTGCATTTTTTTTGGGAAATAATACATACAATGAGCTATTTGCAAAAAAACAATTCTGAAACATTTTGACAGAAATTTAGAAGATTATTTTGTTTATTTTTTCAAGGATTCTCATTCCGGGACAGGATAATGCGACATATGTACTGTTAAACCATTCTAGTGTTCTCAAATAATTGGGATGGAAAGGGACCAGAAGGTGTATAAGATAAGTTGTTGCAAACAACGGTAAACCAGATACTGATCCCAACAGCCTCCTCGACTGAAAATTTTTTTTCAAAAAATTTCTCAAGGTAGGTAACTTTGGTTAGTAAACTGTATTTGTGAGTCTTATCTCTCTCTGTTAAGGATAACTTACAAGTTGTTGTTAAGAGGACTTGTGAGTCCTCTACAGTCTACACATTGCTACACATTGCTACACAGTCTGCAAATCTGTCCTTTGTTATAATTTTGGTTAGCATGAAAGGAGGTTTAAATTTTATCAACTCATCTTTAATACAGATAATGAATTTCGAATATATTACTATATATACAAATAGTAAAGAAGGTAAGAATAGAAAGATACTTCACAAACTGAGAATGTGCTCCCTCTTTACCATTCAATTTTTACATTTCTCTTTTTTTCTTTTAATTGGTTAATTCCGTCCTTGTTTTTCTTCTTTTGGCCCAATAGGTCTTTAAGTATATTTTTCTCCACCCAGCAGCCTTTCACAATTTATCTATTTTTTCAAAGTTTTCATTTTGTTTTTCACTTTCATATTTCATTCACGATCCCCAAAAACTTCTTGAGTTGGCATATCCTCTCTTTTTTTCATTCTTGCTGTTGTGCCTTCCTTTTTTTTATTTTTGTTCCTTTGTTTTAATCTTTGTCACACTTGTCAGTTTTTTTTTTTCATTTTGTTACTTTTTTATATTTGCTTTTCTCGTTGCTTCATAGTTTCTCTCGATTGTTGCCACTGCCTGTCTCGCCGTGGCCATAACAATCCATATTTTATAAATTGTGCACCAGTAATTGATGACATCATATTTGTGCTCTCTAGCATTCCTCAAATTAGGCCCAAGTCCAACCCGCATACATCGTCCACTCATTTCACATAATAAATGCAAATACAATTTCAAAAAACATAATATATGAAAAGCATTTATTTCATTACCCCGTACTTATCCCAACAGCAGGATGAGGTAATAAAAAGCAATTAGTAACTGCAAAAAAACCTTCAGGTTCTGGAAGAAGAATGTGATTTACAGCTAATAAAATTTGGTTTTATTTACCCACTCATTTGTTGAGCAAGGAAAAATTTGCTTTTTACCAACCACTGTGAGTGTCGAGTTGTATCCTTCTACCTCTTTTTAAACCTGCCGGAAGCACAATTTCATCACAGTTTCAATCTTAGAAAATATTTTTATTTTGAAAGGAGAAGATGACACCTTTGCATGAACTGAGGCTGAAGCACAGCAGCATCATGGCAACCCTCGTCCAAGAGGTAACGTATATTATGTACATAAGGTTTTACTTTGCTCTTTATATTTATTTCACGTATACATTAATTTTGAATAAAATCTAAAAGGAAGTTATACTGCTACAGAAAAACCTTAAAAGAGGTCTTCAGATCCATCTAGTAGATTATTTGTGCACTGAGGAGGAAAAGGAGATTGAGAATTCAGTGTGCAGCTAACACAAATGCAACATATTATAACTCGTATTCAATTAATTTGGATATAGGTTTCACTAGAATTGTTAGGAAAAATAGCTCATGACACTCTATTTTCATTTACTAATGGCACAATACATTCTACGGCATTGGATATGGAAGCCGCCGTTGTTTATCATTAACTCCCGTTCAAGGCTCTTTTTCTCTTCTTTTTACCCTAAATGAAATACTTTGGTTGACAGCTTTCTTTCTCATTTAGGACAATTTGCATTAATACTATGGTCAACTCATTATTGTACAGTTATTGTACTAAAATTAAATGTATAGAAAGTTTCATTTTGTTCTTCAACTTTCCCTTATTTCCGAAGACACTATATCTTACTAAAAGCATTATTTTCATGATATTGTCTATTAGCGCCTCACAATTTACATCATATTGCTAGATCATATAAATCTCAAGTAGGAGTATTAGATCTAGCAAGATTAAATGAACAAACTCAGTGGAGAATTAATGGCTCATAATTTTTTATTTTAGAAACATACAAACACATAATAAACCAAAATTAGACATGTTGGCCCAAGTCCGGTGTCGATTTAATTTGTTTATATGAAACCGCCTCATCCATAGTTATTTTACTTTGTTTTCTTTGAAAGGGAATGTTAGATTCACGTTACCCAGCACTTAAGGAAGCTGAACGTGAAGACCTTCTCTTTGCACACCAAATAATAACTCAATTTTTTGGGGCTGCTGAGACAGCTCTGCATGCAATGCGAAAGATTGTGTAAGTATCTAATTAGAATGTATCTTTGTCCTTTGCTATTTCGTTCATTTCAGTAATCACATAATTTATACGAGTATCTTTGTCTAGTATAGCATGTGATTGTGGTTTCATTGAGAGAATGATTTCTAATTATTTTGGTATCATTTTGATGAGGTCAACATTCTTGTCTTATTTCTTAAGCAGGTACAAGTATAGTAGTATGGATCAACATAAGATGGGAATTGAATTGCACTTGATCAAAGGGCCCAGTGATTAGTAAGTACAGTTATGCCTTAATTTAGTTTAATGTTTTTAATGTATCAAATTACCACCTATTCATATGGTTCGTCTGGCACAGCTCATAGCTCTTTACAACATTTTCTTATATTTATTTCCTGAAATAAGTTCATGACATTTGTCTTTCTTTTCTATGTCCTTCTTTTGTTAACGAAGTTATATCCAAAGTGTCCTTCTTTTGTTAATAAAGGAACTTGGCCTAGCATCTTTAAACTGTGGGTTAGTTATAGGATGTATTTAAAAGGTAAAAAATAAATTAAGCAGTATACTTTATGGATGTAACTTTTGAGACTTAACTTCATCCATTTCTAATCATATGATTCGACAATCTTCACGTAAATAAAGCATAAAATTAAATAATTATCAGATTTAAATATTTCTAGATGTTAAAATTTCACTTTGCTGATTTCATGAAAGTGTATATATATCAGACCTCCCTACATTCAGCTAGAATTAAGCTCATCAAATATAATTTGCTAGAAATAATGATCCTTCCTGGCTGAGTTGATGAATTTGTTTCTGCACTGTCTCATGAATTTAGAGGCAAACGTCTCCAAATTCTACATAATGATCATGATAATTCATTACACCTTTTCTTGATTAATAGTATTTGATACATTTCATTTGCTTTTTCCATATTTAAGTTCTGACTTCATTTACATTATCAGTATTTGGAATATTTATTTATTTTTCATTGTAAGCAGCATTGGGACATTGAGGGTTACAAATGTGTGCCGAGTGTTACGTGATGCCTTCAGTACAAATGACAGGAAGAGGTATAATTATCTTGCATGCATTAGATAATGTAAATTGTTTAATTCTATGTAACTTTTGTATATGACAATGGTGAACTTTATAGGCCTCTATTTATGAAGAAACCTGAAGGGTAACTTATGTAAACTCGTGCACTATTCTGTCAAGTTATAAGTTTCTTTATCCCTAGTTGCTCTATACATTAACATCAAAAACTTGTGTTATGATATGATAGAATTGCTGTTATGCATACATATTCTTGCCATTTTAAATGCTGGTTTAAAATGGCCATATATAGAATTCTGCTCTTTCATTTGACTTGAGAATTAAATTATAGTTTGTTCTAGATATAACTAGTCTACGCAACATCGTGGCTCCCATTTGTTCTAGTTGAAAATCTCCAACAAAAGTACTTTAAAATAATGTCTAATATATCTACCTTTATCCGGGAGTTGGCTGTGTACATCTCTTATACCGCAGAAAATGCCTGCGTGATATGATCTTTATTAGTTTAAATTCTGGTGACTTCATAATTTCAAAACTTAGCAGGCTATTGACACTTTATACTTCTTCAATATGATAAAAGTGCATTGGAACCCGGGTATGGTGATAAAAAAATAATAATTCAATCTTCTAAGTCTAATTTGAAGTATTCTCTTTGCAGGTGCCTCAGTTGCATCAAGGAATTGAAAAAGGAATTTAATATTGTGAAGCCCCACCTGGAAGCTCTGATGGAGGTACGGCGTCTTGCCAACTTTTGTTGGCACTTGTTTTAATTCTCCTCTTTATTTTCTAGGATACAATTACACCAAAGGACTTTAGTACCAACTAACCGATCCAGTTTTGATAAAAAAAGCAATGTAAAATTGTTAACATATCACAAGAACAGACTCTTGGATGCTACTGGGTCGGAAAGCGTGCTGGTCTATATTGCCTAGGCAATTAATAGGAAATAATTTTCTTATTGTTTTCCCTTTTCTTCTCTTTGCTCAACTGCTTATGCAATCACAATGCATCTAATTACCTTTTTCAATTTTCTCCTTTTGTCAATGTAGCTTGAAAAGCAAATTTGGGCTGCTGGTGGAAGGGTCTATTAGTAGTAGTTGTTTATGTTATGAGCTAAGTCTAGACTAATAAAGGTGTCACCTGACATCCATAAATTCGGCTAAAAGACCGTGTAATGCTGTGGTTTGTGTAGTTTGTAGCTGTTGTTGTGTGCTTCTTTGTTTCTGCTTGTAGCCTGTTGTATGTGCAACCTTTTGTGTATCCTTGTTTGACTTCCGCCAATGAAATTATGAACTCAATTTGTGTGCCAGTCCAAGTTGTTAAAGTTTTTTAGTTACTCGCATTTTGTTATTTGAACTCTGCATTGATTTGGAGAGAATTAATTTTGGCATGCAGTGGCTATATATGCTAACAAGCATGTCATATACTCATATCCTAGAGTTTTATTAGTACTTCCTCAATCTTGGAAGGATCTTTTTGTGAGGAAAAATATAACGAAAAGATTGTTCATAAATAAGCAGCTAGCATGTGCAATTTTAGATATTTCAAAATATTTTTAGATCTAAATTACCCATATTATAAATCAAGAATAAGGAACCACAAATGAACTTACATTATTTTTATCGACAGAATAAAAACAGATCTATATGACAACTGAAATTGCCTGGCTTAACCTAAATTTGTGTAGACAGACTGCACCTTTCGATATCGTTCTAATGCACCGTTTGATATCGTTGTAAATCATACTTAATTAGTCTTAATTTTCGTGCTCTAAGCTGGCTGCCCATTAGGACATCATTGTCGCGGAGCCCGGGTTCAATCGTCCCTGCCCATTTAGCAGTCATAGACTCCAACCTCCTCTGATTGAAGTCGAATCTTCATCAAACGCAATACATCTAAATTAGGAATTTAATCCAAAATCCAAGTTTGACGGCCCATTTTGACGGTTGAGCCATATTTTACGTCAAAAGGCTACTCCTGGACCTGAATGTAAAAACAATGGATGCTTCCTGTAAAAGAATATCCAGAAGTCTATTATTTTACTCAGCCCAGTCCGATTTTTACTCACCTGATATTTATCGTCCCTTGCGGATAAATATTGTTTTCTAAAGACATTGTTCTGTTCGTAAATACTTTTGTAGCTTTAACAAATATTGTAGCTACTGTTAATGATAAATTGTGCTGCTACTGTCCCATGATGGTCGAAAAACAACTCATTCGGACAAATTCATTCCAAACTCATCCAAGGCAACAAGAAATCCAAATATAATTTGCAGAAAGGCACAGAAAACAACCCTGCATTTATCATCCATGTCCCAATACCAAGACTCATATCGCAAACTAGTTATGCAACCATTCTATTCTATTATTTATTTTACAAAGTTTGTAGATATAGATGGTGCTGTCGAGTACAAGAAATCCTCCTACAGTTACTGGGTGGTGGGGTCAGAGTTTTCTTCCTGGTGCACCTGATGGAGAACATAAGTGCCTTCAACGCTTTTGTGCACCTCCGCATGAAATTTTTCCTCTTTGTTTCCTCTCTTCAGCTTTAGAAGCATGTGGAACTTAGCCATATCTTCTATCACCTACCATCAACAAAATATAGCTGTCAGCTCTACATATTTAGAACCTTACCACACTTATTCAGCTACCCGAACTTGATTATAAGAAGTTAAGTCTCTTTATTTTCTTGGATAATTTTTCAAGTCTGCAATGAAATTTGTCAGGAGAAGAGACATCTTGGTATACTAAAACCAATACAGCTGTCAGTTATGTGTTATTTTAAAACCAGCATAATGTCACACCAAGCTGGACATATCTGCTCAAACTGCCCAAACCCATGCCACAACTGAACTGAATCATTAATTTTCTTAAGACAGTAAGACCACAAGCGGACACTAAACCAAAAACCCAATCCATGTTACACAACCCAACCCAACATGGATCAAACTAGGTACCAACACATAAAAAAAAGGTGTAGCAGCCATGCGCCACAATGATAATTCCTTTAGATGGCCAACAGAGAGGTCTTTTAAAAAACGAAAGAAAAGTCAATTGCAACTCCAAGTGTCAGAAGAATAACCCATACTAAGAACCCAAGTGTCAGAACAAACCAATCCGGAGATCTGAGACCAAAAACTGGCCAAAACCAAAACAGACTGTATAACAACCCAATTGCCAGATATATCACAATTTACTTCTACTGCACCCAGCCCTTAACTCAATAAACTATGTCCCGATTAGCCTAATTTAATTCCAACATTAACTGAATTGAGTTGTATAGATATTATATCTCTGACAAGGCCCTCAGTAGAGGGTGTAGGAAAGAAAGAAAAAGAACAAAAGGTAAATAGATTTCAGCACCTGTACTATATCACTATCAAAGTATCAGCATGTCAGACACCAGTATAAAACAAACAAAACCTGTACCAACATCTACAAGTAGGAAGAATTTCATTAATGTACCTCAGCCTTAGCATGAATGACGTCCACAAGTTCATATTGTAAGAGGGAGTTAGATCTCTGTTGGATGCTGGTGACAGCATGGCTAGCAGCATCTTTCACCACTGGGTCATGCACTGGCACCTCACGCCATCCTGGCTCGTGACCCTCTGAAAAAATAAGTACAACCAGCTTAAACATGGTAACAAAGGAGTTCCTTGTTTAGTTAAATAAGTTGGGTGTGTCCCTTTAAAACCTACCAAAACCCTATAAGTACAACATAAAATTGGCAATAAACTATGAAGACAACAGCCAACATCGGGCTGCCAAAAGTGAATTTGCTGTCCCCAACAAGAAGGCATGAGGAAGAAGACCAGAATAATTTTTTCACCAACATTCATAGTATATCTGGTAATTGTCTGTTCAATAAATCACCTCGTTTAACACCAAGGTCAGAAGTAGTGAAAGAGGTTGCATCCCCCTTGTGAGTGAACTCTTGCAACTCCTTGAAACCGAGCCATGGCTTGACCCAAACCTTGGCTTCATAAATTTTCTTCTTTCCCACATCAATCGCCTCAATAGTTAGATGGTGGAGTGTGCCAGCAACCACTTGTTCCTTTGCCTCCACCACCCTCAAGAACTCCACAAGAGCATTCTAATTCAACAAAGGTGGAAAAAAGAGAGAAACATAATTAGAACTTTTTATACCAGCATTTGTGCTATAACAGGAATTTTGTCATTTCGTATAATCGATCGATTGCAGTATGAGCATTTCTTCCTTGATTTGGTACACCACGGCACTGAGCACTCAAGTCCGTTAATCCATGGCACTTATCAAGAAATTTCCCAACTACCTTACATTTTTGGTACCTATCACAAAGGTTAAAAAAATTATATTACTGCCCCCACTACGCTTCTTCTAATATAATGATGCTTCCAACCATTTATCAAGTTACAATTAGTCCATAATAATAACCAAAGGGTCAATTAACTAATTTATAAAACTGAACTACAACAGGTACTAGTCTACCCATAAATATTTGTGAGGCCAGAGGTGATATATCTATCACGAAAAACTTTAAAAAAAATTAGCAACAGGTCTCCAAATTCTGAAAGTAATTTAACTATTTAAAGAAGTATCCAATTAATACACTGAGAGGATCAGGATTTTACAAATATACGCGAGTGAAGTTATGAAAAGCAAAAAAAATATGCTAAGAAAAACAAAGGGAAAATAGAGACCTCTTTCTTGTTGTGTTCTTCCACAGCGAATCGCCCGAGCTCTTCATGCTGAACGCTGTTCTCTTCAGAGACCGGACAATCACGCACGCCTCCCAAGGTATTCGCCATGGCGATCGATTTCTCACACGAAATGGATAGAATCAAGAGGGAGAACAGGAAGCGAGATATGAAACTGTATGCGCCGATTGACTTTGATGGCATTTCTCGTCTTATAGCGAGCATTTGTACAAAAAACGTTCGCACTTCTACTTAATACTTTCCCCCTTGGAGATGGGAGATCTTGTGCACCTGGTCCATTGAATTATGCCTTTTCCTATGACAAGTGGGTCCCGTATGGTATTTTCTGTAGTAATTTCAGAAGAACAGGTCCAACTTAGAATATTAGATATAAAAGGGCCAGGTAACCATAGTTCAACAGATTTTTGAATGAAGCTGGTTTGGTGTAACCTGTGTAATCTTGGGATGTGGGAACCACCTCGCAGTGGATTACATTGTATCTGAATTCATATCCAACCAGAGAGTGGGTTCACCTAGATGATAAGGTCGGCAGAGGATGCCTCGCATGCGACGCACGTGGATCAGTGGATGTGGCTTTCCGTTTCTTTGCTTAGCTTGTAAGCAGGTGACTTGCGTTCAGGGCCGAGTTCTACCGAATTGGATCGACCTTTTTTTTATCTCGGATCGTGCTTTCCATTTGTAGTTTCGGCAGAATTGGATCAGGTTGGTTTAGTTCGAAATAAATTGGATCCAAGTCGGGTCAAGTTGAGGCCTGGTCGATTTGTGCGGGCTAGTTAGGCAAGGGTTAAGTCCGTCAGGTTGAAGCCCGTTTGAAATTTGTATATAAATTTTTGAGTAATTCTTTTGTCCCCGCTGTTTGGTCCCTAAATGTCCCCCTGTCGTAAACGATTTTTTAACTGTCGTTACCGGTCGAACTATCATCTTGCTTCGTCCTTCAATCTCACATCTGCTCTCTCCACCGATCTATTTCCTTTTCTCTACCCACTGTTGCCGACCCCACCTCGCCTCCTCTCCCAATTCCACATCTGCTCTCTCCCTCCTCGAACCCATGCACCCCTGATCACGCACCTCCCTCAACCCCCCCAGTCCCTTCTCCAATCTTCCTCCTCTTTCCGGGCTACTAATTCCATTTCTCGCGTCTCAACTCTCAGCACTGCCGACCACGCTCGCTCGACGATGATTTCTCTTGCGTAGGAAATTCTTTCTTCAGCTAGCGATGCCTTGTCTCATCTGGCATCATTGCTTGAATCGAACTCTGTCAGATCAATTGTACACCTCTCCACTGATGGTTTTCTCTTTCTCTAGTTGCTCCCATGTTTAAACCTCGACCACGACTGGATCTTCAGGTATTCTTTGGTTCATGCTTGTTTTTGTTTTTATCTGAGTAAGATCAGGAGAAACCGTTGGTTGTATTTTTAATTTCTATTTCCAATCAAACCGAAAAATTTCTGATTAGTTCTAATTAGTTCCTCTTCCTACCCTATCTTATTTCTAATTATTTCTCGCTTCTAATTGGTAGCAACATAGTAACTCAATTATTCAAGTTGATTTGATCTCTTATTTGTGTTTTGTTTTAAAGTGATGCACAGATTAGAGCCTGTAAACACGTTTATCTGGGTAGCTTATGCATGATTGCAATTTTTAGAGCAATTTTAATTTCATATGTATATCTGCAGTTTTAAACTTATGACATGCCTATCTTGTGAATTTTGTACAGGTCAGACTACAAGGCCAAAATTTATGTTTTTGATATCTAAATTCTCAAGAGAGTGTAAGCTTTGATCTCAGCAAGTTTCAAATTTTTCCAGAGATCCTCCGTCACTCCATTCTAATCAAGCACGCTCCGCCGGGTCAGATCCATCACTGTCGACCTCTCAAAATGAGTGCTAGCTAAATGGATCGAGCTCAACTAATTTTGTCTCTGTGGATGCAATTAATCTCTTTCGTGTCTATGTTCTTCTTCCTCATGCAATAGCGAGTTATTTGTAAAAAACAAAGCTTCATTAATGGTGAATTAGACCGGTGAGTAGACATTTGCTCTCGGGTACCTCGGGCAGGGCAGGGCAAAACCTGTCCCGGGTAGCGGGCACAACGGGTACGGGTACAACGGGTACCCGGGTACAACGGGCACGGGTAGACGGGTTTTTTTTTTTGAAAAGTCCGCCCTGCCCGTTTCAAACCCGTGCCCGTCCCGGGTAGACGGGTAGACGGGTTTTTTTTTTTCTGTTTTCTGTTTTTTTTCTGTTTTTTTTCTTATTGTTTGTACCGTGTCGTACGAATATTATTACGTGTTTATAATTCGACTTTTAAAATCTGAATAGTTCAATATCAAATATTGTATATATATATATACATAAAATTATCAAGTCACGTCTTTATAATTCCTAAATAAATAAAATTTGGTCATTTGCTGAAATCGGACACTCGAGCGCTGTTTTATGACCGTTTGAAGTTTCACCGTCATTTTTTGCCTTTTCAGTGAAAAATATCCTCCCTATTCATTTGTAGTTTAGCGTAATTTACCGTATTTTAGCGTAATGTAATGTAATTTAGCGTAATTTAACATAATATAGTGTTATTCAACATAATTTCAATTAATCTAGCGTATTTTAGTATAAATATGCTAATTATATATCAAAAGAAGTAATATAACTTTGGATATTAATAAACTTTGTGTTATGTATGTGGGCCTGATTCTAGGAATATGCGGGGGGTGGCAGGGGGGCGGCAGCCCCCTGCCCGGAGAAAATTATTTCTGAGAAGTCAACTGCATGAAAATCCTTTTACCGACGGCCCAAGATTAGTCAAGTTACCCATTAAGATGTACGATACAGATTAGTTTGTTTTTACAGCCCTTTCAGTGGGTTTGTATTAAACTTTGGATATTAATATTCAACATAATTAATAATTTGTATTAAACTTTGGATATTAATAAAAATGTCGGCATTCTAATTATATAGTTTCATAATTTATTTATATCTCGAAATTTGTAGTTTACATTTTAAATTGATAATATATTTTGTAAACGTTCATTTATTTTTAATAGGTTAAATAAAATATAAATAAAAAATATCTTAAATCAATTACTTTAAAACAATAAAACCTATTCAAATCTAAATTAAATCTAAATTCAAATCTAAATTAAATTAAATCTAAATTGAATATAAATCTAAATCTAAATATAAATCTAAATTGAATCCAAATCTAATTTAAATCTAAATTAAATTAAATAAAAGAAAAAGAAAAAAAAAAGGCATGAAGCCTCTGCTGGCTTTCAGCCTTTGCCGAATTTCAAAATTTAAAAAAAAAAAAACAAGGCAGGTGCCTCTGTCGAATTTCAAAAGAAAAAAAAAACAATATAAATCTAAATTCAAATCTAAATTAAATATAAATCTAAATTAAATATAAATTCAAATCTAAATAGGTTTATATTTGAACCGGTTACTGTAGAACCGGAGGGAAAAAAATTTGAAAAAAAGGGGTTCGGGTAAACCCGGGCGGGTACACGGGTCCGGGTATACGGGTGCACGGGTTCGGGTAAACGGGTGCGGGTACACCCGGGGCGGGTTCGGGTACACGGGTAGCGGGCACGGGTACGGCGGGTACGGGTACACCCGGGTTTTTTCCAAAAATAGGAGCTCTACCCGTTTAAAACCCGTACCCGTGTACCCGTTTACCCGGGTATACCCGGGCACGGGTACGGGTACCCCGGGCACCGGGCACGGGCGGACCGGGTTCGGGTAGCCCGCCATGGGTAGTGTCAAACCACTACCGGTGAGTACTAAATACTAAGAAATGACAAAAAAAAAATTTGAAAAAAATAGAGGTGTATGAATGAATACTTGATATCTTAGGTATGAATACTTCAACATGTATGAATGAATACTTGATATCTTAGGTATGAATACTTCAACGTATATGTATGAATACTTCAATAAAGTATGTTTTGTTTCTTTTGAATATTGTTTTTTTTTGTAACATTTCAATTACATGATCTGTAAAATTTGATAGATTATTTTTGTTCAACGTATATGTATGAATATTTCAACGTCTGTGGGTTTCTCATAAATACTTAACAATATAAATATTCACACATTACTGAGTAAGTATGAATACTCGGCATTTAGAGAATAATACTTGACATATTAGAGATGAATACTTGCACACTGACGTATGAATACTTGACAAGTTATGAATAATTGCACACTGATGTATGAATACTTGAACGACGAAGAATCCAAAAGTACTTCATTATGGATCTCATTTGAAAGAGAAAATTACGTAGAAAATGTTCGTAGTTTTAGATTCGCAAAATTCCTCACAGATTGTCAGAAATATTGACAAGATTAAACGGAGAAAAAAACACACTTCTAAAAACGTGTAAAAGATGAGTGTGTAATTAGAGAGAAAAGAAAGTTGATGTCTAGTTTTTTTTTTTTAATACTTGATGTCTTAGGTATGAATACTTAATATATTATATGGTAATACTTGCACGCATAAGTATCCATACATACGCGCGCCAGATGTAAATTTTTTCAATCATAAGAGATCCCTCAAGTAGTTAATGTAGTTAGTGGTCCCCATCGTACTTTACACATCAGTTAATCAGTGGGAAGTTTAGGGGACAGAATGGGGGGACTGTTAGTCGATATAGGAATTTTGTACTCTTTTTGCCTTTAATATTTATAAACCTTCAGTACTCAATAAATAGGTTAGTTGCAAGCGCACAACCTATCGATCGTAGTATTTAGGTGTCGATCCGCAGGGAGATAGGGAAATACCAATTTTTAATAAAGAAAACTACTTTTAAAACTAAACAATAAAGTAAAGAGGGGGGTTTTGTTCTAAAATCCTAAATTTGGGTTCAATACCCGGAAGAGAGGAGTTTTAAACAATAAATGTAAATAAATAAAGGAAAGAAAGATTGGTTTATTTTCAAGTTTGAGGAGAGCTAGGGGCATTCGGTCTACAATCCCTTGCTAATTCTATTTATTCGGTTTGTTTGAATTCATGTTTGATTTGATGAGGTTTCTAACCTAAAATGTTATCCAGGGTCACATCCGTGATTAAATAATGTGCCTAGATCACCTAGACCATGAAGCTTGATGTTAGCCTATCCTATCCTCAAATATTGGTACTTCACGATTAAGTCCTTCATACCAATATGCAATTCAATTCAAGGGGTCATAATTAGGGATTTGTCTTCACGATTAAGTCATTCACCAAACCCTAATCTTAATTCCTATAGTTCTGGTTTGGATATCAAAGTACGGTCACTTCTAATCCAAAACCTAAGATATTTATGCTCATAATTTGGTACTCTCCTATTCCATCATAACTACTTTGGTTCTTTCGAATCCAAAGCGGGACTTGTCCAATTCAAGTACTAAACTATGTAATTAGCACAAATGATAAATCACAGAAATTAACAATCAAATCCGATAAAACAATCATAATAAAAACAAATATCCGAATAAGATAGAATTAAACAAGTTCATGCATTGACCTAAACCCCTAGAAAGAGAACTACTCTCTCTTGGAGAGATCCATAACAAAGTTTGGCAAAAATAATAAGGAATGAAATAAAGAAATGATTACACCCTTTCTTAGATCCAAAACCTCGATCTTGCCGACTTCTTGCTCGAATCTTCTTCTTCTCCTTCCTTGAAAAGCCTTCGGAACTTCGAGAATTTCTGCAGCTCTCTCTCTCTCAATTTGTAGAAAATGGATATATGATAGTGGATCATCTCCTATGGCCTCCTTAGCCTTATATAACATTTTCTGAACTTGGAGACCAAGTTATTCTAATTTTGGCACCCACTAAGCCCACTAACTTTCTATATTTAGCAGTTTTTCAAGCTGATGCGGCTATTGATGCGGCTGTACAGAATTATACATTCCTAATTTCGATTTGTTTCCTTCATGAAAGTTGTAGATCTCTTTGTCTTGGTTCCGTCAAGCTTTGAATCACCCAAATCGGAGTTCGTATGACCAAGATATGGCCAAAATACAAACTATGTGTCGCTGAGTGCAGGTGCACCCATCCGCACTCTGGGTCAGTGCGTCGCACTGCGCTCGGACTTTTCTGTTTTCTTCTCCTGATGGCTGAGTGCGGGTGACTGACCCGCACTGGAGGTCAGTGCGTCCGCACTGGGCTCTGTTTCCCCTGTTTTGCTCTGAAATTCAAACGGGCATAACTCATGATCCGTAACTCCGTTTTCAGTGTTCTACCACTTTTCGGAAAGCTTGCGAGAAGACCTACAATTTGCTCCATTTCCTGTAACTTAAATAGACTTTGGAAGTAACTTGATTCTTGAATATATTTCATTATATTCTTTACTAAAATACAAGATATTTGGTGCTATTATGTGATAAAAACTAGATCGAATGTGTATATAATTTAGACCTATCAGTAGGTTACAAATGGGTATTTGTTACATATTCACCTGTACGAGGCAGGTCGAGAATGAATTTGATTACGGTTAATGATTCAAAATATTCAAGAAAAAAACAGGCTTTAAAACATAAAGGAAAATCCTACTCCGCTGCATGAAGATAATGTAGCATGCATCACACAAATAAAAAAAGGTATATCAAAGAGACCAAACTTAACATATTGCGCTGAAGTTCTTTTTGACATATGGACTACAAAAGGAGGGCGTAATAGATTATACCCAAATCCGATAAATCGACAATTTGGCAGACCTATTCACAAAATCTTTTCGGCAAGGGTTTTTGAACAACTCACAAAGAATATAATACTCCATCAATTGAAGAATGTTCAATAATGTCAAAATGAAGGGAAGCGTTATACACGCTGTACTCTTTTCCCCTTAACCGAGTTTTTATCCCAATGAAATTTTCTTGGTAAGTTTTTTAATGAGGCAGTATAAATGGTCCAAAAGTATCATGTAATATTAACCATAAAGTATCATATTAATAGCGTATAATGAAAGATGAACAATCAAAGGGAAGTATTATAAACCAAATTTAATATGGTTTAAGTGGATATTCATTCATCTTCATCTAGCTCCCCACTATCTATTAATTTCCACTACTCCCACTAGCTATTTATTTGTAAAATTAATTTATATAACTCTTCATGTATAATTTCTAACCTATAATAAAAAGCATGTAAACTTATATTTGATACACAAAACACATAAAAGAAGAGAATACAATTATTCTCTTCTCTATATATTTCTCTTATTATTTATTTTATTTTTTTTGCAACTTTATTTAAATATGAAACATCTGATTTTTTTTTTTTTTTTAGGGAAGAAACATCAATCCGTCTTTTTACAAACGGATCAGAATAAATACGGAGTTACAAACGAGCCTAGGATGTTAATCATTTTAGTTAGATCGATTGATGCGTACCAGGATGTTAATCTTTACTTTAAATTGTACGCACGAATAATTGTAGAAACCTCTACCTCCATTGTAAATTTGTAATGACGCGCAATGATGAATCCGAGCTCTCTGATTAGACGTCCAGGCAGTACAGTACACGCATTTAAATAGCTTGGAGTTGAAATAACAAACCAAATAATAAACCGGAGATTGACTTCCGGAGACAGATATGAAAGGACAAAGGAGTGTAGAAATAAGCGCTATTTGCCTTCTCCGACGATTCTCGCTAATTACAGACTATTACAAGCATCTCTATATTATTGCTCTATACATTTCCTCTTAATTAATTTCAAATCTTTCTTTAATTTGTTCCAACGGCTGTATTGCCACCAAATGTGTATAAGTAGCATATCTTTATACATTTGTAATTAATAAACAAATACTCAATAAATTAACCAATTAAATACAGTTCCTATTTTCTCAAATTTAATACTTCGGCTACACAAAGGGAGACGTACTGCAATGTCAGCAACAACCAACATATGGAATTGGATTTTGTCCAAAGAGCTTTGGACAGAATCTCATGTGTTGCTAATGGAAGATATTATGCTTTTTGGGAGCCACAAGCAGCAATGTTTTTAATAGAAAATTAGAAACTTTATCATGCATTATAATCCCCTTCGTAATCATCACTAATTTATTAAAAGTTGTATATAATTTTTATCATCTGGCAATTAGATTGGATAAACATTTCAAACAGGCTGAACTACGAACCATGAGCTCCAGCCCAGTCCAACTTTTGGGCCTCACTTAGGGAACATCTTGGGTACCCTTTTCGGATCCGTTTAGTAAATTCTCGTCAGCCACCGGAATTTATTGTTTCGCCAAGTCCTTGATCATTTCGTACATGGAACATTTAGCTACTGATTTTGGGTCCCACATAGGCTTTCTGGGGTCCAATCGACAGAAACCAAGTTTAAATGGAATTTTATTCTTCAGCTAGACCACTATTTATAACAAAGAAATGCCGGATGCCAACTCTTTTGTCAAATCAAAATTGAATAATAGCCTCACGTCCGTCTGGAGGGAGAGAACGATTTAGAAGAACACGAGTCGCAGGAGAGAGAAAGGGAACGAAGCGCGAACAAAAGGAGAGATCGCTAGAGATCCGCGTTGCTCGCACATCCAATTAGGTACTTCTTTCCGTATATTTCGATCTTCATTGTTATGCATTTCCTCGAATTACCAGCTCAGATTTGTGATTTTGTGGTTGATTTTTTCATTTTGGGTATTCGGCTGGATCTATGGGGAAATACTGTTGGGGTTTATAGTTGTGATCGATTACATAGGGTTTATGTTTTTAAGATGTCAAATTAGGGTATTGTTCGGATTTTTGTAGGTTTCTTGTTGTCTAGGGTTTGAAATTGGGATTTTCTACTGGGTTCAATTTTCGGTAGTATGATATTATAATACATTTTCGAGTGAAATTTTTGTTAACTTTTGTATATGTGGTGTGTCTACTGAAGGGAAGAACATATGTGATACCAAGAAATTTGTTTTGGTCCATTTTTTGTCTGTAAAATGTTCAATGCGAGGTTATTTTGCTTACTATTTGCTCAGTACCTAACTGTATCGGCAATTACTGTCTGAAGTTAAAATTTATAGTAATTTGTAAGTATTAGTTTTGAAACGAAGTGTTTTTAGAATTATTCTCTTTCTTTTGTTTTATTTTCATCGGCGCCTCTATGGTTAGGCTGCTAATTGTTGAAATATGCAATTCTTTTATTAGCAAATATTGATTTTGGTTATTATATTTCTTTTTTATAATTTCTGAAGACATTAGTTTCAGTTTTCATGTAAAAACGTTAGGTCCTGGTGTTTTATTTCCTATGGAAATTCATATTGAGGTCTGGGTCTGTTTTATTTGCATCTGATTCTGTTGATCATCTTATTGGTGAATTAGATAAGTGACTTCCTTGTATACTAAACCATATTTCTTGCGACACTTCATTGACCAAAATGAATGTTTTCTCTTGAATCTTCTGCACTCTTTATTTTATGTTGATTATTGTAAAAACTAAGTAAAATGCACAAGATTCTCATATTTGGATTCCCCGTTAAAGTGGTTTGTTGCCTTGTTTCTCATGATATGTTGTCTTGTCAATTGTTGTGCGTTTCTTTTTTTTTCTGAAAAGCTACAAAATCTTTTTGTATATTTACACGAGTTCTTGTTTATTTCAGTTCAGTTCTCTGTTCAACGTACAGTAATAAATCCTCTCCGAAATGTCGCCAGCACCAAAATCCAAGTCCAAGGAAAAGACCACCTCAACCTCCAACAAACTCACAAAAGATCAAAACCCTCAGAAGCCAACCCAGAAACCCGCCTTATCCAATGGGGGTGGATCTGGTGCTCTTGCAAGTGCTTATAACCCTGTTTCTGGAACCTTCCATGCTCTTGACCCGGCCGACCCAGCAACCCTCCTCCTTAACCCAGGGAAGTTTCGTTCGATTGATGAGCCTGATGACCACTCACCGACCTCTCATGGCGACTTTGATTCAGCCTCTAACCATGACAGTTGTTCTGGTGAGTCAGAGGACACTGTGCCAAAAGCAAACAGTAATGGTTCAGGTGCAGCTAGTACTGGTCACTCCCGGACTGACTCGGTGCCAGGTTGTGACTCTGAAAAGCGTGAAAAGATCCGCCAAAAGAATGAGAAAAAGCACCAGCGCCAGCGTGAGAGGCGAGCTCAGGAGTTACATGAAAAATGTAGTGGCTATTTGATGTCGCGCAAATTGGAGTCCCTTTCTCAGCAGCTTGTGGCCATGAGGTTCTCACAAGAACAAGCAACAATGTCCTTGATACAAAATGAAGGTCGGGTTGAGGAGTCGGTGGCCTGGTTGTTTGAAGGAGGGGAGGAGAGCCGTCAGCCAGAGGGTTCTGCCCCTGATTTGCATTGTGGAGTTGGGCTAAAAATAGATATAGCTGATGAGTTAGCAAAAATAGTTGAATTGGAGAAGCGGTATAAATGTACTAAACAAGAGGTGGAAAGAGCTGTGGTGGCTTGTGAAGGAGATTTAGTCAAGGCAGAGGAGAATTTAAAGGCCCAGAAACAGGAGGCAGCAGCTATGGCGGCAGCGACGCGGCCAAAGACGCCACCTCCTCTGCCTGTCAAGCCTGAAGAGATGGCCCTGCATGTGGCTGCCAATCAGAGACTGCCACTTCAGACTAAGGTGGTAGGTTCTGTTCAACCCCCATTACAACAGCAGAAAAAAATGGAGAGGGATTTCAATTATGTAAGATCACAGGAGCCTATGAAGAACTTGGTACCGCCACTGGATCGGCTGCCTGTTAACCAAGCTAATCTAGACTACCGTTTGAAGCAACAGCAGCATGCAACTACCGAGAAGAGGTGGCCGGTTGGACCTGGTAACCCTAATTCATATCCAGCTTCATCTTCCCATATGCCTGTTTCAGTGTCACAATTGAAATCTGAACCACACTTTCCAGTATCCGGTAGCGTGATGAAGGGCAGTACAGCTCCTGTCGGTGCTGGGCAACTACATCCATTGAGAGAACCTGTCGTTGTCATGCAGAGGCCTCAAACTATAAACCCTGGCAAACAAAATCTCCCTTCAACTAGTCTAGGGTTAGGGCATTCAAACGGTTCTATTCCAGGTTTGGTAGAGAGTAAAATGTTCAACAGGGGCCTAGGTCAGAGCATACCTGGTCTAGGTCTTGTTAGCAATAATGGCTCTACCAATGGTAGTGCCAGTATGCATCAATTTGTGAATCAATCCCATCTAGACATACCAGTGAACACTTCATGGAGTAATGGGTCATCTTTAACTTCCCCTAGCTCGTTAGGTTTGTTTACCAGTTGGGGGTCTCGATCCCTGAATGGTACACAACAGAATGAATGGGGCAGTGGTGGGGGTGGCAGTTCTCCGTGTGATTATACCTCTATAGACTGGAGCCTTGACTTGGCATTGTTGAATTCCTCAAGCAATACCAGTATAGGCAGTGATCGGCTGTCTAATACCTGGTCAACCATGTTCATGGGCGGTTCTGGCAATATGGTTAGAAGAGGGAGTACAGTCAACATAAATACCGGAGGTGGCGGGCCATACCTGTCAGGGTTGCAGGAAGGTGCTGGTAACGAGGCTCGGTTTAATGAGTGGACATCTCCATTTTCAGGGGAGGATATACTTGGGGCATCTAGGAAATTTGTTATGTCGCCTCCTTGTAGAAGCGGCGATGGTTTCTTGGAATAAGGAGTGAAACATGGAATTATATGTGGGGATGGTAAAAAACATTGTTGTGTTTGATCTTGATCTGGATGTCTCCTCTTTAATGTGTTTCTCTCTTTGTTGTCTGTTCTTCTGTGTTGATCTTGTTCTTGAAATTTGGTTTTTCTTCGTGCCCTTTATGTGATTTGCTGATAATCTAATTGCCAAAGAAAGTAATTGTAATGCACATTTTTCCACGGTGCATTGCTATTTCTTCCCTGCCATATGCATAGCACGTCTATATTACAGAACTGACCAATACATAAAATAACATAGCGTTCTACCATATTTGTAACTCTACGTGCCAAGAAAATATAGACGAGTATGATCCGGATGTGTTTACCGTAGTTAGTTGGTGCCACACATGGAAGTATCTGACTACACTGGAAACGAAGAGTGTAGACGCTCTCAGTTTTAACATCCAGAAACCAAATCCGCTCGTCTACATCCTTGTGTCTGCAGTGGTTCAAACGGATAAGATGGCTGGCTTCTATAGATAAGGAATCCATTAGGTGTAATGGAAAGGCATCATGACGTCAGCATAAATATTGAATTTATCACCAAATAAAATAGATTTTATTATTGAAAATGGTATCATCCAAAGAGAGAAATATTTAAATCCAACTAAATTCTTCATGCTGTGTAATAATTTCCTCTTCCTCAAATAGGAATCTGTTCTTTATACACGTATAAGGAGAATTCCATTCCTCGCTCTTTGCACTACACCAAATTAGGTTGTTACCCCCAATCATATTTTGAAGCATTGGCAGTTATTCTGCTCAAAGCAACAGTTGCTTGCGATCCGGACTATTGGACCAGGTGCCTGAAGATGAATTCACCAGCTACCATTAGCTACCCCATATCAACATTGGTTTGATCCCTGATCCGTTGAGCATGTAAAACCACATCCTCAGTCGCCACGTTTCCTGAGGCACCTTTTGTATATGGGTACCCACCCAGTTCAGCCACTGAAGACCGCACTTGATGTACCATCAGGATGTCACCTGTGTGGCAGTAATATGGAGGAGACAAGAGATCATATTATGTGGGACTGCACGTATGCGGCGAGATTCTGGACGGATCTTTTCGCCCATTTTAACATAACATCACGGGCAGGTGCGGACATACAGCAAATATGGCTGCGCATAGCCAGGCCTCTCTCAACCCAACAGCGAACACTTTGGAATGTTGTCTGGGCAGCAGGGGCTTGGGCATTATGGAGAGAGAGAAACAAGAGGCTGTTTTCTAACAAACGGCGCCGTGCGAATTATCTGGTTTGCGAGACCGTGCTGGAGATCGAAAGATGGAGGAGCAATTAGCGCTATTTATTTTCATTACTTAATTTTCTTTAATTTACTTTGGCCGGGGACATTTTCTTCTTTCTTTGTGGGATTTTAGGGACTTTGTACATAGCTTCCGAGTGGGAACATAGTGGTCCCTGACATCCGGATACGTTGTAATTATAACTCTCATTTTCTTATTAATATAATCGTTGCCGACAATTGTCGACAACCATCAAAAAAAAAAGACCGCACTTGACCCATCTGTTAAAACAATATTCAACTAGATAGTTGAACCAAATCAAGAGTCAAGATTTTTCTTTGCTTGCATTGTTCTGTTGCAGAAATTATTATAACTGCCTTGGTTAAATATTTCTCGTCATGGATATTTTACTAACAGGCTGCCTTGTAGCAGGAACATGGGGAACATGAAACAGGAAGAGGGCCACAGAACCTAGACCCATGGAACAAGCAATGCTTTTTTTCTTTTAACGTTGGCAGCAATTGCCGCTAAAGGGTATATTGATTAAGAAAAGTTATTTACATGGTTATATAATTACAATGATATACGCTAACGGCAATGCTTGCAGTACTGAAATTTGCAACTAGGTTGAAATGATATATGCTTTACTAGAATTAGGGACACATATACCATCTTTTGTAACATTTGATGGAGCAAAGTGCTTGTCCTGGATATGACTTATGAGAAGCATTTTTGTACCATTCAGTAGTTATGGACAATATATGTGAAAAAATAGATGTACATACTGAAATGTTGTAAAAATGAGAAATATCCATAATTACAGATAAATGATTTTAGCTCCTGTTGCAGATTGGATCACTCATTTTGCTGCTGCAATATGTTACTTTTACCTATTTTGGAACATCTCTATTAAAATGCATGGTCTCTCTGTACAGAATTCTGCCAACCCCTTTTAGTGACAGTACCGCAACCACCAATACAAGTATCATTATTATTATACAAGGGACACCATGTAACAGTGGTACAGAAACTAGTGGTCTCATGCCAAGACAAAAGGGAAACCAGAATTACTGTATGACAGGGTGTAAATAAGCTTTGATTAATGGAAAGCTGGGGGCGCATTGCCACTTTTTAAAAAAAAAAAAATACTGTATTGACCAAGTTAGTAACGTCATGTATATGCTAGCAAGTTTGTAAAAAACCACTAACACAGATAACGAGATCAGAAGTTCAAAAGAGCATATACGCACCTGGAGAGAGACCAGAATAATGGAGAGGCATTGTCCCTAGGTACATGGAAATGCACTGCCAATTTCTCTGATGGCACCACAGCCATCACAGCCTCTAGAATCAGAACCCCTGTTCATGTCCCCCACTCTTATAGAAAATGACTCGGAATCAGCAGCAAATACCACAATTCCTTTGGCACCTGATTACAATGCAGTCTTAAATCCCTAATGGAACAAACCAATAACTGTTGAGAAATATCAACAATCTTTATAATGTGCAGATCAGAATTCCAGTATGTGTACTGGTCATAAAAAACAGAAACTGAGACAAAATAATTAGGGAAAGGGAATTTCACATAATTGTAAATGGTGGCGGAGCTTGAAATGTTCCCTAGTGGGGTCGATTAATATACACAGAACTCTGTTACTGGTATCCCTTTTAGAAAACTGTTATATGGTAATTTCTCTCTGTACCCAATACAGTTTTCTAATTTTCATTGGGGTCAATTGACCTGAAACCTTAGAATGTAGTTCCACCACTGTTTATAAAATACTAAAAGAAAATAGAAAATGAAAGAAATAAATCATGTATTCTAGGTAGGGGTGAAAACAGGTCGGATATTATCCGATCGAATTCGGATCCGTATTCAAAAATTAGATATGGATATCCAGATATCCGAATATCCGTGCGGATAGTGGTACGGATATGGTTTATAATTTTAATTATGCATATCTAAATAGTAGATATATACCATACAGTTTAATATATATTATGAAAATATTTATGTATATATCTACGGATATCCGATATCCGATCCGTATCCGTATCTGTATCCGGAAAAAAGAAACGGATACGGATATGGTATTACCATTATCCGATCCGTATCCGATCTGTTTTCATCCCTAATTCTAGGTGAAAATAGAGAAATTATTATTGAGAAGATTAATTTGAGGTTTGGGGTCAAAACGGGAAAACTGACAGCATCCACATTCTGTATTGCTGCCATGACATCCTTAGCATGGGAAAATTGTGATTATAGAATAAATAATCAATTACTCACTGGTTTTACCAATTTGGAAAATAATAAAGACCAACTCCAAATAACTCTGAACACAAGTACTAATCTAGGTTGTAAAAATTTACAATGAAATGCAATTCCGTAATCCCCAATCTCAAAATGCAAATTTTCCATTTATAGCAACAAGATATTATCCTCAATTTAACAAACTAAAATATTAAAGGATTTGACTGATGGTGTGGCAATTGGACCACTAAGTTCTTACCTGTGGGACCCACTTAGGAGAGACGAAGCTTATTGCCTCTATGACTGACAAATCCAAAGAAACCAATTTATTAATTAGCTCGATCTTGTACGATGCCTTTTTCATTTTGCAGCCCATCTCTAGGCCCCACTTCTAATATCTTTACTAATGTGGGAACTGCTATATACAACTGTCAGACCTTCTATTAGTCTGCCATCTTACAATTATTCAGAAAAGAAGGGCATCATGTTTAAAGAAAAAATGAACTGAAATCGACGTATTGCTTTGGAATAGTGGTCTCAGTGAAATTTAATGAAAACTTTGTAAAGAATGAAAGAGACAAAGACCCCTAAATTTTTGTTTATTTGGGGTAAATCCCTAATAACTGAATTACTTTCTTTTCTTCTTTGCAGCAGTTTAAGATTTGATAATTTTCAGTCAGGCCCACCAGTCCTAATATAAAATGGTTTTGATTTTGAGGGTGTCCGGCACCAATTGTATGTACTGATATCATAGAAAAAGTCACTGTAGTTACCATCATAAGAAATGGACTTGGTCAATAATAATAACATTAGAGTTTAGTACGTTGCAAAATTGTCAAGCTAAGAAAAATATCTCTTGACCCTGCTTTAAAAAATATGCTCTCTCTTGGTCGCTGCAAGATGAAGTGTAGAAACGACTTTGTGTGTCTGATAAACCACACATCGCATTAGTCCTTTGATTCCTTTTAGACAAAGGGTTTTAAGGGCTTTGAGTGCAGTCTATCCTTTGATATTCTTCTCCATTGGAAGTTGTCCCTAAAACAAGAACGATAAAAGACAATAAAAGCAACAGATAAGCAAACAATTGAACATGAAAAAAGAACTTCCACATCTGTACCTAAATAATTTAAAAATATCATACTTTATGCTCCTTCAAAGAAAAGAATGTAACCTTATACCACTTTTCTGCTCCCTCAGTACCCCAAGTTTTCTATGCTCAGTAGTTCGGGGAGGGATGTTTCTAGCATTTAGTAGAAGAATCTTAGATATGCCCTTCTTGGGCATACAGGAATACAGGATGATTCTCATATTTTAGGATTATATGAACTATCTTGAGCTTTCACATCCTATACCCATTGCCGACAAGGTATCCTTTTATGGAAATTTAAGTTTACAAAATTGAAAATAATTTGCAACCAATGATATCCATCTCCCAAGTTTCCTCAGTTCTCAGGAAGTTGAGAAAAATAATTGAGTGTCAATACTAGAACTCTAGAAGGACATATAATAATACTCACTTGCAACTGTTAGATGAACTGCATTGTTCCTCACTGATGCAATTTCTTGCTTCATTATGAAACTCAAACCTAGGTCTATTTAACGCATGAATCCTTCTCTCTACCCAAATTTTGGCTCTTTGAGAGTTGACAAGGAATAGATGAGGGGGTGAGAAGCAGAGAACAGAACCTATGGGAGGAAGAACCGTGCATCAGGTGTAGATTTTTCTTGCCAGAATCCTACAACTATAGTATCTTATAAAGGTATCAGAATATTTACCTGGTACAGCTTTTAAAAACCATGAAATAATCAGCTGAGAATTGAACACAACAAAAAAAAGACTTAACAGTGTGATTCTTAATTTATTTTTGAAAGGAACATGTTTGGATTATATTGTTTTTAGATTAAATTGAGCCCTAATTATGAATTGGTCAGAAATATGCAGCAAATCACCATCCAATAAGTTCAATTCAATTCCAATTTGTCCTCGCCAAATAAAAAAAATAGCCAAGGCAACAAACAGCCACAATATATAGAGATTCTGTTAACAAGGAAGATAAAGATGGATCAAGTTTGTAATATTGTATTAATGATCCCCCTTTAAAGAGGGACTATTTCTCGAACAAATTACATCATCTTCTAGAAACCATTGCCTAAGTCGCAAATTGGAACAGCCTAATTTTACCCAATTGTAAGTAGCAATTTGCCAACATTTGACCTTCACTATATTGATCATGCCTTGTTTACAAACAAAAGCATCAGATTGAACTCTACATTTACATCTAATTCGGTTGTCTTTTCCTTCTCAAACTCAATCGATTGACTTCATCAAACCTAAACCGGAAACTTTCAGCAATAGGAAAACGAACAAGGAAGAAATTTACGTGAAAATCGAAACCATAATTGAAACGAGGACTTATCAGCAGGAGAGTCTTCTGTGACGAGTACTAATGTGGCCGAGGCCGCGGTCGCCTCAGTCTAAAGTCTAAACTCTAAAGCTAGACGAGGCGATCCGAAAGAGAGAAGGTTGTTTTCTTTTTATATATTTATTAGACCAGTCTCTCTATTTTCCGATCTTTATTTTTTCTATTTATAGTGTAAATGAAAACATTGCTTCATGTCTCGATCATATCTAACATTTTTATTTTCAATTTTAAAGTTCAAACAAACGATCTGAACCGTTCAATATGATATTCACCTTATAATATAATTGGAGACCAAATTTTGTAGTTTTTGAAAAAAATTTACTATTTTTTAAGATAGGTACAAAATCACTATTTTTCAAAAAATTGTGACCATCTAAAAACAATGATTTTGTATTTATCTTAAAAAATAGTAAAAAAGTTTCAAAAAATATAAAATTTGGTCTCCAATTATATTTTAACGTGGATATCATGTTAAGCGGTTCATTTCAGATCGTCTGTTTATACTTTGAAATTGAAGATAAAAATATTGGAGTACAATTGGGGCATTTGAGCCCTCAATGAAAAATATCTAATATCTTCGGGTGTTGAATTTAACAGCAGGAGAATTTTGGCTAATAAAAAAGGCAGCGAAGAAGTGAGAGCAAAACATTATTTGAACCATTTTATCTAAATTTTAGCAAGTAAAGTAATAAAGGGGCTGTATACTTCTTTAATGGACACCTCATTAAATCAATTGTTGATTTCTTCTTTAATTAACAACCAATCCTAGTTGGTTTTTTAATGAAGAAAAAACAGTTGTTGCTGGAAAAAAAAATTCCTGCCTTGAATTTTGTGCGCTATTTCATTCTTCAGAATTAAAGTTAACTCTCAATTTTCAAATCTCTAAACAAAGGTAATTATTTTCAAAAGTTAGATGTGTACGAAAGCTAGACAATATAAGTTTTAGATAAACTTTTTAAAAAATAAAGTTTAGCTCTTTGATAATAAATTATAGTATGACATGATAACGAACACAAAATTTTTTTATATTTGAAAATGGTTTATAAAATTTAATTATTCTTTATTTTTTTATTTATATATTCTTTTGTTTAATAGATGGATGTTGATGAGTCGGCAATTATGTTCAAACAAGAAATCGAAAAACTTTAATTAATAAATTCCATTAGGCATAATGATTAGTATCATTATGCTACTACATTATAGATTGCAACATCTATAATGTGTGTCATGCTAAGTGCCATGCTAAGATTATAGTTAATTTTTCTTTTGTCATGCTCTTTTTGCTATTATGGAGACCATCTTGCTGCTTTTAAAGTTCAATAGCTGACCAATTTTTTTTTTTTTTTTTGAGATAAACTCGTAGACGTCATTACATAAAATAAATAGAATACATAATGGATATGCTTTGTTATACAGTAAATTGATAAAAATTAACTACCTATCACTAACTAATAATTAAAAACAACAAAAAAAACTAAGAAGGAATAATGTAATGTCTTCACCGGTTTATCCTAATTTGTATTCTGTCAAAAAACAATCGTATTTTGCCCACAAGAAAATCTTTCAATTTATTTGAAGAATTTATTGCTCCAGTAATGTAGATTGTCCATTAGTGTTACTTTATTAATTTTCTTTTTAAACCATGGATAAAATGGTTCAAATAAAAAATGTCTCTTACCTCGTTGCTGCCTTGAGCCTAAATCTTGCTGTTAAAATCCACACCCGTATCTTCCTGTTTAGGTTCTTGCTTTTTATTTCCTTTTTTAAAGAAAAATATCACTAGGCTGGTTTGATATAAATATATAATACTTTAATAAAAAGATAAATCCATTCTTCCACGTAGATGTTTTGATCTGACTGACTGTGATTAAAAGATAAAATTTCAGATTAAATACCAGCCATCCAATCAAATAGCCTGCCTTATTTTGATATATGCATCTTTTTGATGTTTTTATATGTGTAGAAGTTTAAATTTATTTAGGCACGTACTCGCCACATGCAAATTGTATCATATTTCTAATTAGTCATCATTTCTTTCCATTTCTTAAATGTCATTTAAGAAATTTTAGATGAATTTTTTGTTTTTTCTTTTTTTTTATATTATTTAAGAAATGTAATTTTTCATTTAATATGTCATTTTGTATGAGATTAACATATGAGATTTTTGCATGAAAATATGTTAAAAAAAGAAAATATATGTATGTATTTAATTTAATATGTCATTTAAAAAATATTATTTACGTGTAGATGTCACTATATCTTATTTAGTCTAAATCGTTTTTTATTAAAATATGTCATTTTGTATGAGATTTTTTTTTCTTATTGTATGTCCCGTTGCAACGCACAGGCATGATACTAGAAAATTCTAAAAGTGCTATTTTTAAGTTCGTTTTAGATTTTGTTTTTGCTCCCGTTGAGATCTTCGTGTTGTTCAAGAAAAAAACAAAAGACATAAAAGTTTGATTAGAAATTTAGAACGACATTTTAATATGTAAGATCATAAATTTTAGAAAGAAAAAAAAAATATTGATAACTCATTTATGCTAATATCATGAAAGTTATAAATATACTTGGCCTCGTTCGGAATCCTAAATTAAAAAAAAAACATGGAAACTTATTCTGTTTGGGAAAATTATAAAAAACACATCAACTTCTATGCAGGTAAATTAACAACTTGTTGCATGTGATTTTAATCTTTTATTCAATGAATTTAGACCATATTTTGATATCTTAAAATCACCAAAAATAATATTAGTCATTAAATATTGCCAGTAGCATCTACATTCATTTTTTGTGTATAAAAAAATATACGTCAAAACATTGTGCACAACAATATATTTCAGTTTCGTGTGAAAAGATACATCAAATACTCAAAAAGGAGGGAAATAATTGAGGAAGTTTCTTCTCAGCTGAATTTTGCGCACAACATTTGAACAGTCAACAAAACAAAAGAAAATATTTATTTAGAAATAAAATAATATAATATGCTAGAGAGATAATGGTTAGAATTGGTTTTCAAGAAAAGAGGAGAACTGAAAAAAAAAAAAATTCGGTGCATGCACTTTAAAAATATTTCGGTGCGTTTTCCCACACGCCACAGCACACACCCAACACACACAGTTGATTACATCAATATGAGAAAAAAAATTCGATGCAGCTTGTTTTATGCCGAAGTAGGGTTATATAATAATCTGGGTTTTCTTCTTCTCTCCTCCAACCAGCATTTTCTTCTCCAGACTTCATTTTGAACCAATTTTTCTCCATCTTTTCTCTCTTTACAGATCTGATTGGATTTTTTGTGGCACGGTTTGGGCATGGTTTGGAGCGGGTGGAAAAAGAGCTGCATCTCAAATAGTGACAAATGAATTATTCGGGTTCGGTTCAGCGAGGTCAAAAATTCGTGATTTGAGAATAATTTAGATATAATTCGGGAACGATTCGGAATTATCTGGACCAGATATCTCAGTCCTACAATGGAGCAAAAAAAAAGTTTTAAAAAAAATTCGGGAAAAAGTTCGTAAAATTCGCGAATAATTCGGTCAAAGTTCGGTCAACCGAATAATTCGGCGTTTGGTTCGACATCACAAAAAAATAAATTATTCGCGAATAATTCGCGAATCTTGTGACTATGATCTCAAACAAAAAAAAAATGACGCTTCCTTCCGACTTTTTTATTAATGCCCTAAAAAAATAACAAATTTATCCTCGGTTTTTCAAAAATTCGAAATATGTCCTGACTGCCCCATAGTGGGGTGGTTGGCTATTTTTTTTTTTTAGAGATTGTTTAGTATATATAGAATGATTTCCATCTCACTGCATCTATGATTTCTATTTTTTTTAATCTCTTTTTTGATACTCTTGAGTTATTTCAGAGCTAAATGTATCACGTACATTCAATTTGAAATCCGAATGTATCTATCTAAAAAGGCTCAAACTGAGAGGGGACTAACTTTGACCGAACTTTGACCGACTATAACTCCTCGTAGGAAACTCAGTTTTGAGCGTTCGACCACTTTTTAGAAAGCTTGGGAGGAGATATTGAAATTTTTGAAAAACACCGTTTAAGACCTCAAAACTACAATTGAAATTTTTGAAAAATAACGATAAGTCAAAAACCTATCGTATAAACTTCAAACTTTAATCTAAGTAGCTCAATAAATTGGTTATATAATGAACTTGTAGAATATCAATTTTGATCTTGTTTTGGAATTTTTTTTTACTATTTTTTATGATTTATAAAAGATGACATAGAATGACTTAAAAATAAAAGAAAATTGCCAAATATTTTATGAGAAAAAACAAGAGTATATTTTGTTGGTACATGAGTTTTATACAATATCTAAGGTTCAGCTCTAGTTTCACATATATATAATTTCTTTGTCGTATATTATATTTACAAAATAAAAAAACATGAATATCCAAAAAGAGAGAAAAAAAATTATAAAAAAAACAGTGAGATTAAATTATTGTTAGAGTCTATATGTAAAAATTCATTCAATACACACTAAATATTTCTAAAAAAAATCATAGCCAACCGTCTCATAGTAGAGTGGTTGGATATAGAAGTGGACTGCCCCACAGTCAGAGACGGATCCATAAAGGCCCAGGAGTAAGTAAGTGTCTACTCTGAATTTGAAAATTTTATTAGACTCAATATAATTTTGTACAAGTGTCTAACCCTGATCCAACTTGGTGCCTACCCCTGGCCCAAAGAAAATTAAATAACAAAGGCCCAGATCCCGTTCCATTGCTGAAGTAACTATGTTGCTGCCTCTGCTATTGAGAAACCCAATCCAATAAAAAAGACTTTCGCTAGCGACACAGTTAAGACCTAATAAAAAAATACTTCGTTATTCCTATCTTTGGCTACGCAGTCAGAGAAAAAAAACTTCCTTCGCTAGTCAGAGAGCAAAACAAAAGAAAATTCATGGCTTTCTCAATTTCACCTTTATTTCACAGCCTCTATGGAAGCCGATGCCCTTTAGGAAATCATCGCCTTCTCAATTTCAGGCTGATGCCCTAGAAAGTCATGAAATATCATGAAATAAAGGTGAATTTCTATTAGTATTGCTTATGAATGAATAAACTCGTTAGAATGTCAAGCAGCTTATCATTATTTTGCAAATTCGGTAAATGGAAAAAGGAGAATAAAAAAATAGATGCCTTGTTTGGAACAATAGATGCCATTCTTTTTAGGTCTTTCTTTAAAAATATAATTGTTTTCCCCTGGCATGAGAAATCAGGCTGATACACTTTACAAAAACTGATGATATGTCTATTGTCTTTGCTTCTCTTCCAAGATTTAAATATATATAGTTATCTTTTTATGTTTGATATCCAAACGATGCTTTAACTAAGCATATGAAAGCTTGATGCTCTGGTGAATAAGGATCTTACCAGATTTTATAAGAAAAATAGTTATAGGTACTGAGTTATAATTTTGTATCCGATAAGTTAATGAGTTTGAACCCGATTATCTATTTGAATTCGATTAGTACCCTGATAGAAAATTTGGATCCGCCCCTGCCCACAGTGGGACGGTCAGGGCATATTTCGAATTTTAAGGGCATTATAAAAAAATCGGCGCTTCCTTTAACGTGTTCATTTGTTGACCTTTTGATTTTAGTGTAAAATAAACTTTCACAATCATAGAATTTTGCGTACGTAAAATGAACAAAATCAACAATTATATTTTATAGTTTTCAAATATAAATGTAAAAAATTTAAGTCCGTGACATTATGTGGTAAAAATAAATATGGCATCAATATTCTTCTTATTGTAAATTTAAATTTAAAACATTAAATTAACTTTTTTTTCGCAAAAATAAGTTCAATCCTACCTCTTATGTATTTAACAGTATTCTTCTTCAAAGGAAAAAAACAAAAGACATAAATAATGTACATCAAACCGTCTATTTATGGTTCGAATTTTGTCAGCTCCTTAATTTCAACAAGTCTATTTATGGTTCCAATTTTGTCAGCTCCTTAATTTCAACAAATACTTGTCATAATAAATAAGTTCGACTGCGATATTTTGTTGGACGAGTCTAAATAAGGAGTCAATACTGTTAAGTTTTTTACAGTTTTACCATTATTTTATTTATTAAAATTAAAAGAATTAGATCGATTTTTTTTAGTTACAGCCTTTTAAAAAATTATAAACAAAATTGATATAGGTTCTGAAAAAAAAAAAATTATCAGGCCATCCAGACACAACTATTAGCTGCGCATCAAACTTTTCCATCAAATAGTTGATCCAGTTGGGTGCGCATCTAATAGCTGCGTCTCTGTTTTGAGTAGCTGCGTCTCTGTTTTAAAAGAAAGTAAAAAAAAATTCGGATAATCAGATTGCGAGTTTTAAATTGCTTTATTATATGATACTTATTTGTCTGCGGAAAACCTTCCTGTTCCCACTTTGGCAGAAAGAAAAAGGCTGAAAAATGTTCTGACATGATGCTATAACATAGTAACATACAGACACAGTTCTGACATGGAACGTAATTTTTTACTGATGTGGTCAGTGATATTAAAACTCCATTACTTTATGAATAGTTACGGAGCAAGTTAAGTTAAAGTTCTGTAATTTAGGAGAGACGTATTAAAATCCAATGATCAATTTATAATAAAAGACAAAGTTTAGCAAATCTCCAAAAAAAAATTACTCAATTTATATATAGCATGCATATTGCTTGGCCCGTTTTAGAACCGATTTAAGGTTCTTTCGCTGTTAATTACATTTACCACTTCATTGTTATTTTTTTTTTAGTTTTTATCCATTCGTTATTAATTACTGTGATTTAATACTTGATTAAGATAAGTTGAATCCTTATTCCTTAAATATAATCATAACAGTATTAAGTTGAGTTCGAGGAATGATAATGATGCTGATAATGAATTAATGATAAGATGTCAGTATATAATTAAGCTCTCTTTATATTTTATCTCTGGTGAATGGTGATGAGTCGCTTTATAGCAGGAGGCATGGTGAATCACCCTCCAACAAAAGGAAATAAATCTGAACCTGTTAATATGATCTCAACCGTTCAAACTTTTTCATGGGCGACTCTCAACGAAATAAGTTTTTCCTGCACAAATCTCAACGAAGATCAATGGTTAAAATCGGAATAACAGCAGATTTATTTCCCCAACAAAGATACACATTTTTTTTTAACTCCATCACAGGAAAAGGTCGTACTATCAACACACTTCTTTTGAATCATGTTCAATAAAATTACTGCGCAAAGCCATGTTCAACTAAAGCATCATCAAAGTCATAATTATTGAATATATTAAATATTGAACACGCTTTATTAATGGCGGAGCTCGGAAAGAGATTGAGGGACCAAACTATCAAGTATCAACATTTAATTTTCAAAATCAAAAGTCTAATCCTATATATTGCCTATACATTCTTGTCCGGTTTGGAGAGGGAATAGCTTTTACAGCTATTTAATTATTCTTATAATTTTGACACTTTTTAGCGATAAATTTTAATTATTTGATATGGACATCATAAGCATGATCTTTATGATGTGGATAACATGCATATAAAAAAAATATGAGATTAATATATGTTGACTGTTCATCAAATAATCCATTTTGTGAACGAAATAAATTAATGCAGAATCAAATAATATTTAAATTATATGAAAAAAATTCAGATTATCTATATATTGAAAAATATACGTATAAATTTATTTTTAAAATTATGAACTTGCTTCAATTTTTATTTAAATAAAAAATATTATTACAATTCTCAACATATAATTGTTAAGCAATTATAAAAATATTAAACACAAGCCAAGTTAAATGTGTTCTGTTCGTTCTTTTCCTCACATGATATGAAGAAGACAAATAAAGGACACTGCGATGCTAAATCTTTTCTATTATGTTCTATGGATATAACCAAAGGAAAAATTAAATAATATGAATGGAGTATGTAACGAGGAGCGAATTTAAGTAATATGAATGGGGTCAGTTGACATTTATTTTCTTAGTATTTATGTATAATTTTCTATATGTTTTAGAGTAAATTGTCATATGTACTGTAAATTATAAATTGACTCATATTCTCAACATGAAAACTTTATATAATTCATCCTCATAGTTCGAAAGTCTCGCTCCGCAGATATAACCTATAAGATATTTAGCTATTATCTATTATTCACACATCAAAAACATTAATTATTGCCTGTATAGAAATGAAAGTGACCTCGTTAGTTGCGGAAAAGTTTGTTTCCGTGGATCCTAGATGCAGAGCGTCAGAATGCCAAAATGAAAGAAAACAGAAAGAAAGAAATGAAAGTGAAATGAAATAAATTTGATTGTTTCCTTCGGTCGAAAGAAACTGCAAAGACTTAGTTGGTACCGATTACTTGCAAAACCCGCGTCATACTACGGTAGCAATTATGGCGACACATGCCAATATGGGAATGGATTATATTTATATGATATATATCTCCCTTGTGCAACAACGGAGGAGAATCAAATCTGCTTGGTGGTTACAAAGCTTAACTAGCATGAACCAACGAATCACGTGGCTCATCTGATGCTCAAGGTAAGGGGAACGAACCAATGAACGACTCCGGGATGATACTGTGATCCGCTGTGAACCTATATTTTATTACCTTGCATGTAACACCATAAAGGCATACATTTCAATGTATGCATGGAATGGATTTCACACGCTCTTTCTAAAATGTTGTAATTTTATTATAGTAAATAATTTGATTAAGTAACTCGATTTTGATTGTCAGATTCTCTGTCTTGAACTGAGGTTGGAACTTGACATATTTGATACTTGAATACTTTTTAAATTGTTCATAGATAATTCTTGTCGGTGGTGGATTCATTGCCAATGAATAGGGATAAATTGATCAACCCATATTTATTTCAAATTTTTTGTACTTAGACATAATTTTACTATATAAACTTGATCCTCATACTTTTGTGAAATTTTATATAACTGGCCACCATACTGAATCTCCGAGATTTGATCAGTTTGTCTCCGCCCTTGATTTTTGTCGTTGGAGATTTAGATATGAAGTTGACTTATGCAGATTTTAAAAGTAAATTAGTCACTTGAACTAACAATATTTAATAAACGACTTTGCTTCACATGCAATTATTTTTTTTAATAAAAACCCTAAACGTGTTAAGTGAAATTTGTAAGTCGTGATATATTATATGTTTGATTATATATGATATAGTTTTAGTAATATGTTCAGAATTTTTTTGATATGTGTTTTTTATTCTCGATTCCTTACTCTCTTAATCTTCACTTCATGGAGACCCCTCACCCCATCTAAACATTTTCTTCTTAAACAGCCACTCAGAAAGCGCCATAGGAGATCCGAGGCTCGAAGAGGAACATAAATATTGGTTCCACAATAGTAGAGGGGGCGAAGGGCCAAAATATTAATGGGAGGTTTGGTCTCCCGTATGATTCTTTAGGTACCCCCGGTCAATAAATTCTTTGTCGTTTCAGAATGAGGAATGATAACCGTCTCCGACAAATCCATAACGCAAGTTTTTGGAGTAGGAAATTCCTAATTTTGTGTGAATTATTTTATCCATTTATTATTTAGAGAAGTTTTTTTGAATGTATATTGATCCGAAATTTTTATTGATAACATTAAAATAAATCAAATTAAAAATGATATCATTATTTGGAACAAACCAAATATGTCATTTCCATTGGATTATTCAGTAAAATTACATGAGCTCAGTTCTACTGGATTACCTAGCGGAATTAGTTTTTTTCTTCTTAATTCTACTGGATTATTTAGCGAAATTATTTTTTTTCTTAATTTGCTCTATCCTATCCTTGAAAAAAAAAAATCAATCCCGCTGGATTATTCAACAGAATTAGACAAAAAATAATAAAAAAACTAATTCCGCTGAATAATCCAACAGAATGGCCATGAATTCCGTTGAATAATCTAGTGGAAATGTTGTTTCTTGAATTTTGCAAATAGTGATGTCATTTTCTTTAATTTGATTTATTTTAATACTATTAATAAAAAATTTGGTATTTCGATGCTCTGTCCAACATTGTACGGGACTAGACATATTGGAGAGCTCACTTCAATAACCTCGTCATTTTCAAACAATCCAAGTAAAGCAGGGCGATTTTTTTTTTTTTGTGTAATTTTGTGGTGCTGAGAATGATTAGGGAGGTAGGATCAATATGAATGTAAAATATAATGACCTAGAGGTTACCTATATGTTGCTTTTCATGTACTTCAGGATTTTACATGAAACCTGACATCTAGATAAGTGCAAAATGCATAAGCAAAAATAAATGTACAATGCAATACACATTTTAGAATATTGTTTAAATATGAACTTCACACATAACTACACACAACATGTACATTATTTTGAACCAAAAAAATGCGCCCTCAACAGTGTTTTCATTATGTCATGAATAACGCATGAAATATAAATTTGCCTGTACTTGTAAATCAATGAGCACAAAAAAAGGTGCTTGTATTTCATATATTTCATGCTTTTACTTGTAAAAAGTTTAAACAAATTTTGTGTTTCTTATTAAATGACAAGTCATGTAAATCGAAAGCACGATAAAAGTTGTTTGTATTTCATTTAAACCGTATTATGTAAATGAAAAGTCCGAAATAGTATTTCACTTATTATTTTGTTTAATACAAATAAGGTCCATAGTTTGCAATATTTTGCAGAATATGATCATGCTACGTTTATTTAACTTATAAGAGCATTTTGTAATGAAAAAATTATGCAATTATGATATTTGTGTAGGCCAAGTAGCGTAAGAACTACGATTTCATCATCTTTTATTGTACAGAAACAAAGAAACAAGTGAAGTCGAATAAAAATAAATCAAATATTCTATTTCAAATCGAACTTTTAAATCATATCTTAAAAACTACTTTCAATACAAAATTGAAACATAGTCTTTAACAATTATTCAACAAAACATAGCTTTGTGGTCAAACAGGAGAGAACTTGTATCAACGAAGTCAATACTTACTATTTATAATATATAAAATGTAACTAAATGAACATACACGGTGTGGTCATAATTTTTATCAAGAGTAGGCAATTTTTTTTAGTGATACAATCATACAACTAGTGAGTTACGTACTGTCATAAATTAACTAATTTAGACTGTGAGTTTTTGAGTAAACTTTCACGAGTAAACAACAATCTGATTATACAAAAATCTATACTTAGTTTCAAAATCCAAAACCTGGTTGAATGTAGCTCCGCCATTGTATGCATATTTTTAGAAATATTTTTAAATCAATTGATGACGGTTAATACCATACATAATTGTATGAACGAACATTATCAAACTTACTAATTACGCAACAAATGAAAATGACCGGAATCAAATATCTTTCCATAACTAACCGCTACTTTTGGGGTGGAGTTTTGGAAGCCATAACAAACCGTGGTCAATATTTGTCTCGAATATATGTATTATTATGGGGAGCGAAAATGGACAGGCTGTGACTGTGAGAGACGCTGTAACAGTAACGTATTTAATATCCGGCATTAACAATTCCTTCGTATTTCTCTCTCACACTAAATACTGAGAAGTAGACGCCAAAACAACGCTAGATTGTGGGCTAAAATTTTAACAATGCAGTTTTAGCTTCATGCAGCTCACAAATTGCATGTAGTGCTGTTTTGGTTTTATAGGCCGTGTGCTGCATTAAGCCAAAACTGTTCTGTTAAAATATTTACACAAATTGGGTAACATCGCCATTTCTTATGGTACCCATTCCTTTTTCAAATTTACAAAACAATTTTTACGCAAAATTAGGAAGAACCACTTTATCCATCACTAGAAGGTATTTCTAATTTAAGCTTACAAAGACAACATGATATATTATTTTTCAACTAACCAACCGAACTCTAGAATTCCAATTCCAATATGCTTTAAATTGACAAAGGTGAAATCTATCTGATTACCAAAAAACATTTGTTTTAGAATAAATTTTTTCATGCTCACGGGTATTATTTAAATCCTTATATTCTTACAAAGGTAAAATTTTAATTTTAATTTACAGTCAAGACAAAAATCTTTTGAGATAAATTTCTGGCATAATATTTACAACCCACTTTATATATTATAAGTTGGCAAAGAGTTAGTTAAAAATAGTGAGAAATACTAGGAACTTTTTCTTAGTTTGTTTCCAAAATCTACTGGACTAAAACTTTATGCTTTAAAAATAGAAGTTGTTTGTGGTCATTGTTTTCACATGGTAAGAGTGGTTATCCAGTTTTCTAACTTAATTTGGATTTTCAAACTTTAACCAATTAGACCTACCAACTATCTCATAATTAAACACATGTTTAGTTCAATAATAATTTTTGTGATTGGTGTTCTCTAAGCCTCCAACTTGGCTGAGAAATTCAAACTGAAAGAGAACCAAATCTGGCTGGTTGATTTGAAAAATCACATCTTACAAAGTGAAAGAGGCAAAACCTAAAAAGCAAAAGAGGGAGGATTCCTTTGCTTTCGTTGTCTTTTCTTTAATTTTTTTCCCCTTCTCTCTCCTTGCCTCTTTACTCTCACATTCTTTATTCCCTTCTCTCTGCACTCTGCATCAGCATCTTCCCTCTGGAAGGAAGCTCAGCTACCGTCTTTGGATTGTTTTAGAAACATTTTGCACTGGGATAATTGCTCCCGATTTCCTCTCTTTCAATGGTCGCCACCTTCATATACATTTCCTTCTAGAAGTTTTTTGAGAAAAGAGAAACGATCCAAGAACTCCTTCCTCCTAGAAGGCTAAATCTAAAACGCATATATCCTTGGATTGTGTTCTTAAATTTTGAACTTAATCTCCATTTCTCTCTGTCTCTCTCTCTACCTTTTTTTTCGTCATGGGTCTGTGCTACGCAAAACCAACAAAGAAAGATCGAACTAAACCAGAAGAAATCTTTGAAAATCCTCAAACACCAAATGACTATCAAATCGAATCTAGACCTACTAGCCCAAAACAATTCTTCCCTTTTTACCTACCGAGCCCCTTTCCCGCCTCTGTCAAATCTTCTCCATCAAATCCGAATTCAACCCCAAAAAGACCTACGACACCTCTCCATCTATTGAAAAAAGCATTCCCACCTCCTTCTCCAGCTAAACACATAAAGGCATTGCTCAGACGAAGGCACGGCTCGGTAAAGCCTAACGGATCTTCAATACCAGAAGACGGAGTTGAGGAATTGGGATTAGACAAAAATTTCGGGTTTTTGAAGAACTTTTTTTCCAAGTATGAATTTGGGGAAGAGGTGGGACGGGGGCATTTTGGGTATACTTGTGTTGCTAAGGCGAAGAAAGGAGATATGAAAGGTGAAGAGGCCGCCGTCAAAGTGATCCCTAAAACTAAGGTATAGTGGTAATTACTATTCCTTGATGGTCTTATTGTATTTACAGATTAGCTGTTCTTTACTGCACGAATTCGAAAATTATAAATCGCGATAATTCGCAATTAATTTTTATTTCATTTTACAAATCCAGCTATTTTACTGCGCGGAGATTTCAAATTATCATTGTAATAATTCATGGATAATTATCTGATCTTTATTGTTAGAATTGTCCTTATTACAAAAGTATTTGTTTGAGTGAATAGAATAATACTTCGTTATATTGTATAATTTTTTTAATATTCATTTTTATTAAATTAACATTTGTGTTGTACTTGTGTTTAGTACGGTTAAGGTGTTATCTGTACTAGTTAGAAAAGGAAGATTTTGAAATTTCTCCATCATTGCAAAGATTAGTTGTTAGTTCGATTGATTATTCCACAAGTTGACTTATTCTAGTGACCAGCTGGATATACCTTTTTTCCAACACATGAGGGTATCTTTGAATTTTTTTTTATTTGTCTATCCCCATTTTCCTAAAGTAGAACACTGGTTTCCGCTATTCCAAAAACAATGACAACTGGATGCATGCATTCAGAGTACTGAAAAAAAAACCTTCGGAAAGCCCTTTTTCATTTATTTGAGTTACTGTTTGACAGTAGAATCTGATGAAGATATATTATACATTGAATATATTCTTGTCTTAGGATTAAATTTAATGCTTCAAAATAAAAAATAAAAAAAACTTCCAAAATTTATTGTTAAACTGTTGTCCTGATGCTCCATTTATGACTCTGTTTCTTGGATTTTTATCATGCTTTCTGTATTCTGTAAAGTTTCAGCTTGAACAGTCATTTACTGTTCAATTTTTTATTTTCTTTTGGCACAATTAAGCCGGGTCCATATGTAATTAATTAATCACTAATAGAAAGTTGTATGCAATTTTATGAGTATGATAGTATTATATTTATTCATGAATAAAGTTTACTCAGTGGTTGTTTTTGACATATAATACCAGGATATCTGAGTACTAAATCTTTTTTCCTCATTTGTTATGTGTCATTTTCATTTCAGATGACAACAGCCATAGCAATTGAAGATGTCAGGAGAGAGGTTCGGATTTTAAGGTCTTTGACAGGGGCCGCTAACTTAGTACAGTTCCATGATGCATATGAAGATGATGATAATGTGTATATAGTCATGGAGTAAGTATATATATAGTCATGAAGTACATGCCTACCAAATTTAGCACTACCAAACCAAACTTGCACACACCTTGGGACTGGAACTTTGAAAAGGAGTGCACAGTAGAGGGTCTAAATGAATGGTACGGTGATGTAAATAATTGAAAGACATAAATAAGTCACATAAGCAAAAGGAAAATAGAGATCATTGCAGTTATATCAGTAAATCCAGTGATACTTTCATCTCAACTGGTATAGTCTAACAGGCCATGTGTTTACTGTTTAGTTCTTTCCAAATTTCAGTGTGGATATTTGGAGGTGATTAACAACTTTCTGTTAACACAGGTTGTGCAAAGGAGGTGAACTGCTTGATCGGATCCTTTCAAGGTACCTTTCAAAATTGCCTTTAATCTCTCTCTATAATTTTCCTTCAAATTATTGAAATTCTACTGAAGTCTTTGTTGTCTAATAAAAAATTAGGGGAGGGAAATATTCAGAGGAGGATGCAAAAGCTGTTCTCGTTCAAATTTTAAGTGTTGTAGCGTTTTGTCATCTACAAGGAGTGGTACATCGAGATCTTAAACCTGAGGTATGCAGTATGTATATTTTCATGTTGCTCTTTGATACTCCTTTTAGAGGCATACTGGTTAGTTTTTCTAGCTTAAATTAGCCTCAATTGTGCTTTAATAATAGAAACAAGCAACGAAGTACAATTACATAAAATTTATTTGGAACCGGTCTTAAACTACTCAAAACTAAGGTTTTTATGATTTTTATTTTCAGAATTTTCTCTTTGCATCGAAAGATGATGATTCTACATTGAAGGCTATTGATTTTGGCTTATCTGACTTCGTTAAGCCTGGTAAGGATAGTAAAGATATAGACCAGATTTTTGTGTTCTGCGTGTTTGGTCTTGTGTTGGTACAGTAATGGTTGGGAATTAGTTTCATTTGTTTTATGTGCTTTATCGTTATTATTGGTGATGTAGCTCTTTCCTTGATAGTTGCTATTATATCACGATCACTGTCACTGTTGCCATCACCATCACCATTATTTTCATCGTCATCATTACTATAATTATTGCTGTTATCACAATCACGAATAATAATATTATTTTGATTTTGTTTTAATCACTACTTTTATTTTTTTTATCCAGATGAAAGGTTAAATGACATAGTAGGAAGTGCTTACTATGTGGCGCCAGAGGTTCTGACAAGATCGTACGGCACAGAGGCTGATATGTGGAGCATAGGAGTTATCTCTTATATATTATTGTGTGGATCCCGGCCCTTCTGGGCCCGCACCGAGTCTGGCATATTCCGTGCAGTTCTCAAGGCTGAGCCCAGCTTTGAGGAGGCACCATGGCCTTCTCTGTCCGCGGAGGCCAGGGATTTTGTTAAGCGGCTTCTTAATAAAGATTATCGCAAGAGAATGACGGCCTCACAAGCTCTGTGTATGTTTGCTTAGCTTATATCTATGATTTGTCTGTTTCGAACATGCATCCATATATGGATATGCACCATTGCATAGATCCATATGTCCGTATATATCCATTTACCCATTAAGAGATACTTTCCATATATATCCATTTACCCCGGTGTACACATTCATGTTTGAATGAGTACCCAGATTGCCAGATGTGAGCCCCCAGTAAAAAATGCATGCTTACATATATACATCTATCTATTCATTCATAATTCATTCATACATGCATAGATAAGTACGGGTGTATGATGTATGCACGTGAAAACATCAAAATTCATGGATCTATAACTTATCCACATGCATGAACATCAGCATAGATGTATTTGTGCAAATAGATACATGTCCTTGTGTATACACAGACTTGTGCACAATTACCTAACTGCACATGCGGGAACCTACCTTTTGGTACATGAGGTTTGCATGTGCTAATATAGTTGTATTTTAGATGCAAAATGAAAAAGAAATCCAAATATAGGGTTGAACTTTTAAGGCCCAGTAATTTGCTGTTTACAATATTTGACTTTGGGTTGCTTTCAATTTAATAAAAGGCCATCCATGGATCCGCGAGTCACATCAAGTGAAGATCCCATTGGATATTATAATATACAAGTTAATAAGAGCTTATGTGTGCTCTTCTTCTCTGAGGAAATCGGCTTTAAGGGTAATTCCCTTTTTTCCTTACCACAAAAACACCAGTACTTTCATCTATATTTGACTTGAAAGATTTCAAGATGAAATATTAATTTTTTTTGTTCATCTTGGGTTTTTGCATGTTAGGCACTTGCAAAGACATTGACAACAACACAACAATTGTACATGCAAGAGCAATTCAAGCTCTTGGAGCCGAATAAGAATGGCTATATCGCTTTACAAAACCTTAAAACAGTGAGCCTTTTTACATATTATTCCTTTCAGAACTTGATTTTTGCACATTTTGCCTTCTCACTACTCACCCACGAAGATCATCTGAATGAAGATTTTGTTATTGTAGTGGGTGAAGATCAAAGTGATCTGCATTATCAATACTTCTGAACTTTTGTTTTTGTAATGGTTTTGACTTTCGAGTAAAAATTGTATTCGATTTAGGCCTTGGTGGAAAGCTCCACTGAAGCTATGAAGGACTCCAGGGTTATCGATTTTGTCAATGTGGTAAGTTTTGTTAAGAATGTTCTATGAAATAAATATTACCTTCTATATTTCTGATTTGATATGTTCTTTTATCATATTATTTATTCAGGTGAGTTCTCTACAGTACAGAAAATTAGATTTCGATGAGTTTGCAGCTGCAGCTGTTAGTGTCTACCAGATGGAAGGTCTTGAAACATGGGAGCATCATGCACGCACCGCTTTCGATATATTCGACCAAGATAACAACCGGCCGATAATGATCGAAGAACTCGCATCGGTATGATTATATTATAATACTCAATCAAGGGTCATGTAACAGTCTGTGATATCCAATCACCTGGAACCTTACCAGTATATACCAGCTGAGAGCAGCTCAGATCTGACACTGTTAGAGTTTGGATTAAAGAGCTTGCATAAGTACAAAATTAAAGTACATAATCAATGAATTAACACGGCTGCTTATTGTACCATACCAATCTTTGTAGTACCCTTACATTTAACCAGCACTGAGGAACAATACTGGTACTGATGACAGCTGCACTTTGTATTTAATTGCCTTGTATTTTTTTTTTCTCTTCAGGAGCTCGGTCTCAGCCCTTCTGTTCCTGTTCATGTGGTTCTAAAGGATTTAATAAGGCACTCGGATGGTAAACTCAGCTTTCGAGGGTTTCTCAAGCTATTGCATGGGGTGTCTTCCCGCAACTTTCCGAAAGCCTAGATAAGGACTAGTCAATTTACATATGCAACTTTCGAGGGTTTCAGGAAATTCTGATGCCATAGTCAATTTACATATGCAACTTTAGGACCACAGTTAACTTTCCCAAATTAGCTCCAATTTTTCTTGGATTGTAGTTTAGTTAAAAAGGTATGTACAGAATGAATAGTGATTTAGTGGAGATCAGACTCTAAGGGAATTTTTTTTTCCTCTTTCTTTACTCGTCTTTAAAAAGACGGTTGTTCATATCATCAGCAAATAGACCGCAAGGCACGTCCTTTCGAATGTTTGTAGCATCTGATGAACTAATTTAATTTATAAAGACTTTGAGAACTCAGCTATTCTACATTATCTCTGGAGAAAGTATCCCAGTTGTGCTTAACTTTTCCTAATTAAATATCCCAGTTGATACCTTCGTTATACAGACCTAGCACTCCAATCCCGTCTTTTGTACTTCTGCAACTACTAGACACGTGTTAAAACTTAAAAGAGTTAAAACAAATAACAGTAAAGACTCCAATTAGAAAAATAACATGCTATAGGGGCAATTCAACAGTAACTGGACGCTACAATTTTAATATGTCAGGTCGGATCAAATGGTGCGTCCATATTAAAAAGGGTAATTATAATATCCGCAGCCTTCATTCCTCCAATCTATCCCCTGATCAATCTCCCAAGTTCAACTAAAATCATTAACAACTTAAACTGTCGTTATCGGTCTCACTTTCCCGATCCCCCGCCTCTCCCTCTTTCTTTTCCTCCAAACCTCCTCCCTCTCGTTTTCTTCTCCTTCGGCCAGATCACCTCATCTTCGCTCGGTCTCTCTCTGGACGGCGACGCGATACGGCTCCGTCGTTTTTGCGCTCGGCCTCTCTCCGGTCGACCTCCCCCCTTCACGAATTGGTTGTTGTTTTCGGGAAAGGCGCAGTCGATTCCGCTGTTGCCCCCGCCGCCTTAGACTCTGGATTGCCAGGATCTCTCCACCTGGTGCCTCTGTCGACGGTCTCCATCCCCAACCACGCCAAGCCGGCTCCAAATCCGCCTCCATCACTGGTCCTCTCTCCGTTTTCTCTCCCTCCTTATTTTACTTTTTTGTTTCCTTTTGTTTTTGAAGAATTGACTGATCCGACTGGGATCAGATTCAAATTGTCAAAATTTCGAACTTAATTAAGAAGAACAACTTAGTGGAAGGACAATTGCAAGTCTCGATTAAAATTAAGCAAAGAGACAATAGAAAAAGACTTAGATGTGGCTGTCATTGCAAAAGCCGAAGCCAAAAGTAGGCTTCAAGACGCTTTGAAAGAGGTACAATTGCCGAAAAGAGAAGGTGTCAGGGTTGGAGGTGGCACAAGAGGAGGTAAATAGTTGTCTTACTCGGTGCATTCTGACAATATTAGACTGGAGCATGACAAGGCATTTTTCAAATCTATTTTGGATGATACTTAGAAGGTGACTTCAAAGCTAAATGCTATAGAATAACGTGATCTGATGGATTTTAATGATATGGTGGATTTTATTTTTTTAATGATCTGATGGATTTTAATGATATTTTGTATTCAATCGTATAATTAAAGATAGAACTTCAAGTCCTTTACTTATAATACCAGTATAAAAAAGTATGGTAATCCTTGAATTTTTGTTTTTTAATGGAAGAAAGATGGTTCAACTGATGGTGATAGTTCATATTCTGTCATATTGTATCAGTGTCACAGTAGGATGAGAGAGATGGAGAGTGAGAAATTATTGGAGCATATGCCTGCTTTGCAACAACTATTGTATCGGCTTGTTGGTTGTCGGATGCTTAGTTAAACTCTTTTATTTTTTTAAATCTGAAAATAAATTAATAATTCCTCCAGTTGTTCTGTGATGTGGTTACTTAGTAGGGGACATTTGGTTAATTAGAAGAACATATTGGTTGTAAGAACAGCTCGAAAGTATAAATCAATTTCCTGGTAAAAGTCAATTTGTTCATAGGCATACTTGATATAAAGTATTTTTTAAAAATACTTGATATCTTTGATATGAATACTTGATATTTCATATATTAATACTTGCGCGCATAGGCATTCATACTTGCACCCAGTTTTTGTTAGAAATATGTTAGGTATCTTATGAATACTTGCATTACGAGGTATAAATATTTGTTCGATGTGTTATGAATACTTTCTTGATGAGGTATGAATATTTGCACAATGATGTATGAATACTTGAACGACAAAGAACCTGAAAGTACTTCATCATGAATCTAATTTGAAAGAGAAAATTATCGTAGAAGATGTTCATGATTTTAGATTCGTAAAATTTTTCACATATCGTCAGAAATATTGGCGAGATTAAATGGAGAAAAAAATCACTTCTAAAATTGTGTAAAAGATGAATGTGTGATGAGCCGAAATTTTATTTATAACATTTAAAAAAAAAAACCAAATAACCATCGTTTTGGGGGATTTCGGATTGTAGCATGGCCGCACTGGCATTCTGCGGACCCATTTTAGCGGGGCCGTAGAATGCAGATGCGGACCCTTAAATGGGTCCGCACTAGCATTGTGCGGACCCTTTTTTTTTCTTTTTCTTTGGTGTTTTGTCGAGGCGTGATCATCTGAATGAGATATATCAATTTTTTTAGTTTTTTAATTTTTTTTCTCTAGGAATGTGTGCCCCTTCTCTAGGAATGCGTGTACACCTACTGCCCCTCTGCTTTTTCTCACGAATAATAAGATATCACAAAGTTAAAAAAAAAGGGTCCGCAGAATGGTTATGCGGATCCATTTAAGGGGCCGCATCGGCATTCTGCGGTCCCGCTGAAATGGGCCGCAGAATGCCGGTGCGGCCATGCTAGAACCCGAAATCCCCAAAATGACGGTTATTTGGTTTATTTTTTTTTTTGAAAATGTTATAAATAAAAATTTCGGTGTGATGAGAGAGATGAAAGAAAGTTGATGTCCATTTTCTTAGAAATACTTAGTATCTTAGATATGAATACTTGCATTTTAGAAATACTTATATTTTAGAGATAAATATTTAAAATTTTAGAGATAAATACTTCATCATGGATTTCATTTGAAAGAAAAAATTACGTAGAGACGTTTGTGGTTTTAGATTCACAAAATTTCTCAAATATCATCAGATTTTTTGACGAGATTAAACGGAGAAAGAAAAATACCTTTAAAAACGTGTAAAAGATGGGTGTGTGTTTAGAGAGAAAAGAAAGTTGATGTTCAGTTTTTTTTTTAAATACTTGATATATTATGTATTAATACTTGCGCGCATAAGTATCCATACATGTGTGCGCTAGTTGTAAATTTTTTCAAATATAGGTGGTCCTTCAAGTAGTTAGTGGTCCCTCCAGGTAGTTAGTGGTCCCTCGGGTAGTTAATGCTTAACAATTTTTGTCTCTGTGAATGCAATTAATCCCTTTCGTGTCTATGTTCCTCTTCCTCATGCAGTAGCGAGTTATTTGTAAAGAACAAAGCTTCATTAATGGTAAATTAGGCCAGTGCGTAAATGACGGAAAAATAAATTTTTGAAAAAAGTAGAGGTGTATGAATGAATACTTGATGTCTTAGGCATGAATACAACTTATGAATGAATACTTGATGTCTTAGACATGAATACTTCAACGTGTATGAATGAATACTTGATATCTTAGGTATGAATATCAACGTATATGTATGAATACTTCAATGAAATATGTTTTGTTTCTTTTAAATATTGTTTTTTTTTGTTTGTAACATTTCAATTACATAATCAGTAAAATTTGATAGATTATTTTTGTTTTGACAGTGAAACATGTGGCAACTATTTTTTATTTTTAAAAAATAAAATTGAAGTATAAAGCAATAAAGCAATGTTCAATATTATTCGGCTGCTCTTGTAAAATTAATCAAGGTATGCACATATGCTTGTAATACTCTTGATATATGAACTATTTACATTTACACGACGAGGTATGAATAATTGCTCGATAAGGAATGGATACTTGTGCAACGGACAACTCGAAAGTATGTCATCATGGATCTCATTTGAAAGAGAAAATCATGTAGAAAACGTTCGTGGTTTTAGATTTGCAAAATTCCTCACAGATTGTCAGAAATATTGGTTAGATTGAACGGAGAAAAAAAAAACACCTCTAAAAATATGTAAAAGATGAATAAGTGATGTGTCCAGTTTTTTTTTTTTTTTCAAATACTTAATATCTTAGGTATGAATACTTGATGTATTATATATGAATACTTGTGCGCGCTAGTTGTAAAATCTTTCAAATATTAGGCGGTCCTCAAATAGTATGTGGTCTCCCAAGTAGTTAGTAGTTACTCAAGTAGTTAATGAGTAGGAGAAGAAATGAGAGAAGGTTACGGAAGATAGCTATATGCTCCCTATTAAAAATATAGTTGGTATATCCATTGAAGTATTCTAAATTGCTTATTTTCCCATCATAACACTAAACTTTCTTTTTAAAATTATTGACCATAAAACAAATAACCTTTCTCATTTTTCCTTTCTTTAATCTAATTTTAAAATTTTATTTGAAAGTATGAGAATTATTTAATGTTATTTATTTCAAACTTGTACTGTTCTTGGATAAAAGTTCGATAATAAAATGAATCATATCCAAGTTATGATGGTGACTCGAGCGAATCGTATCCAATCGATCGCCCGGCTCATATGAAACTCGGAGTTTGAGAATATTAGGAGTATTTAATAATTATTTATTTAACAAAACGAGGCTGACATCTACAGAGATTGTGCTTATAAGTCGGCACATCGCCAAATATTCCTTTAATTGGTTTAAACGCTATTTTTCATGGAATCATCATTTTTGAGTATCCCTAAAATAAGTAGATGATTTCCTCAAAAAAAAAAAAAAGAGTAGATGGGCGTACCGCGTACACAATCGATTGTATTAAAATGCGGTGTATGCTGCCGCCACATATGTGTATTCGGTTTTAATTTCCATAGAAAATCTCTATGTGGTTCCACATATGATATGTAGATTCAGCTGCATATTACCGCATACTTATTTATATATATATAAATTTTTATTTTAAAATTCACATATATAAATCCGCATAAAAATTCACATATGTAACTGCATATCGTATATGCGGTGGCCTGATAAAGCCTGTTATCATAATGCTAAGCGAACGCTCTACCATCTGAGCGACATCCCCGATCCTGTTATCAGAATTTTTATACAAGAATTATTTAATAATTTCTTATTTCAGGACCACCTTGTCTTCTCTCCCTTAGTAACGCCAAAATCTAGACTAGATAGGGTCTAAATGTTTGGTTCCATTGAAACTAGCTGAAGAATATTTCATATTTCAAAATTCATCGTGAAATTTTGTCTTAATCCGGAAACTGACATTTTACTTCGTTTATTCAAACTTTTAAGGGTTTTCTAATCAAGAGGTAGAAGTACTTTTATCCATTCATTATCCCCATGTTTGATTGTGGCCTAAAGGGTGGAATAAGAGGTTTAGTCTTCGTTATTCCACCAAACAAGTATTAATTGAGTCAGACTAAGATGACATAAGTCGATCTTGAGACCAGCCTAAATTAAACTACTTCACATGATGATTTAATTTTATTGCACGTCATGTCCTAACTCGAATGATTATAATAATATATTATTAGTATATAATTATATAATTAATATCTTATATTATTAATATATTAAATAATTATTATAATAATATTATATAATTAGTATCTTTTTATTAATAATAATTATTAATATAATTATATAATTAATATGTTATATTGTTAATATATTAAATAATTATTATCATAATATTATAATATATTATAGTTACTATTAATATATTAATATTATATAATTAGCATCTTAATATTAATAATTATTATTAATATATAATTATATAATTAATATCTTATATTGTTAATATATTATAGTTATTATTAATATATTAATATCATATAATTAGTATCTTATTATTAATAATTATTATTATATAATTATATAATTAATATCTTATATTGTTAATATATTACATAATTATTATAATATATTAATATTATACAATTAGTATCTTATTATTAATAATTTATTATTAGTATATAATTATATAATTAATATCTTATATTGTTAATATATTAAATAATTATTATAATAATATTATAATATATTATAGTTATTATTAATATATTAATATTATATAATTAGTATCTTATTATTAATAATTATTATTAATATATAATTAATATTTTATATTGTTAATATATTAAATAATTATTATAATAATATTACAATATATTATAGTTATTATTAATATATTAATATTGTATAATTAGTATCTTATTATTAATAATTAACTAACTTAGGCTTCTAAAACTTTAGTCCTCCACCAACTCTAACCAAACAAGAAATACCTTAAGTCATGATTTAATTTTAGATCTCAATCAAATATAAATAATTTAGACCAGCCTAAGTTAGAATAATCAATTTAGACCTCCTTAGTCCTTAGTTTTAGTCCACAACCAAACACCACCTATGAGATTTAAAATCCTCACAAGGAGCATAACTAAGTCCAATTGTTTAAATTAGATATTATGGGAGTGGTCAATACATAAATTTAAATATGAAAAATATGACATTAACGTATGTTTTATTATTACTAAATGATTTGAAATTTGAAAATGTTCCTATTTAGCACGAGATTTTATATAAGATATCGAATAATATCTGGCTATAATATAGTTCAATAGGTAATAAACAACAATACAAGTAAATATTTTAACAGAACAATATTAGCCGGGATTTTTATAAATAACATAGAAAATAAATTAATTAAATTAAATAACATGGTTTTCAACTAATTTTCAGAAATAACACTTCCGCTAGATAATCAACGGAATTGAATTGACCCAATTTTGCTGGATTATCCAACGGAATTGGATTCAACTTCTGCAATTTTATTCAATTCATTCGTAACTTTGTAATTCCACTGGATTATCCAGCGGAAGTGTTATTTTTGAAAATTCCAGAAAAGTCATGTTATTTTATTTAATTTGTATGTTATTTATAAAAATTTCGGCAATATTAGCTTTTAGCATACAAATCATATACAATACTGTTTTGATTCTATTATCTGTGTGATGCGTGAAGCTTAAATTGCTAATATATCATTGAATATTGGTACAATACTGTTTTGATTCTATATTCTGTGTGCTGCGTGAAGCTTAAATTGCTAAATATATCATTGAATATTGGTAGGTGTATGGTTTATTCTATTATTTAAGGGTGTTGAATTCCCTTGTCGACACGAATTAAGAACCATATGTTTTTATTTGTCTTTTATTTTTTTTTCCCGGTATATACAAACTAGCGAGCAAGTAATATTGCGTTGCGTAGCACCTATATAGCATCATCCGGGAATGACCACGGCCCACAAAATGGCATCATTTAGTTATCAAAATTTAAGCCACCAAAATCTACAACTTGTTTCTAAAGAGTGAAATGGCATCTTCAAGAGTGGCACCAAAATCTGCAACATGTTAGTAAATAGTGAAATGGCATTTTCAAGGATGATGGAAAATAAAGTCCTTCAAAGGTAAAACGATGATAGGAATTAAGTCATCATTTAATCTGGAGAAGTACAAATAATTAACAAGTAAACCAATTTTACAATCACCAGACAACGGTTAGTACAACACACCTCCCTTCCCAGGAAAAATATGACTATAAGCAAGTTGGAGTTAATTATGAATTGGTCCTTGTAGTTTCAAATGTTCCATTTTGGTCCTCGGAGTGTAAAATGAATGATTTTGTTTTTCATTAGTTTTTTAAGTGAAAAAGGGAATTATAGAAAGTACCAAATGCATGTGAAGGCTTATTCCAAACCAGTTTTTCTAAGGACCTAATCTAGGGACACCAAGCAACTAAGATAAACACAACTAATCAACTCCAGGGACCAAAACAGGAATTTTATAAAACTTAGAAGGACAACTAACATAATTGACTCAACAGTTTCCTATCTGATACGATCTTTCCCATATATTATTCAGTCAATGAGACTGTGCTTCTAAAAGAATATTTGTTGCCACATTTATATCATTTCGTGCTTGTATCAGAGCTTGCCTTGCTGCATTCCCCTCAAAACCCATTGAAACTAGGGTTTCTACAGAAGCTTCTGGCGGCGGTACAACTGTTGCAGGTCTCTGATTCCTCTGCATGACAATAATTAATAGTAAGTCTATCAAATTAATGTGGTGACAAGCTGTCTAGGAACAGGTATGGAGTAACAAAACTGTAATTCTGTCAAAAGGAAAACAACCTGTGGTTGGCGACCCATATTAGAAGAGAAATTCCCTGCAATATTTCTCCTCACTGGATCTGATGGACCGGCTGACGGGGATGCAAAATGTTTTGAGAAAAATGATGATATTGCCCCCGGGATCTGTACATATCAGAATGCATCAATTTGACAAGTAAAAAGACATTAAAAAGAACCGGTATAACTACAGCTCCATAGTAAAAAAAAAAATAAAGTTTCATTAATTATAGTCTTCGACTTTAGTATTATGCTCATCAATGCAGTATTCAAATAATGCAAATCATTTACATTTTGTCCAGGCCAGGTAATGGGATAAAATGTATACTGCTGTGTTACTTGTACCAGATGGACTCATTGGAGGTAAATTGAAGTGATTGCGCAAAACTTTAATATATTGACTACTTGGGAGGTCAAAGCCGCAGTACCAGGATAATTTAATTATAACCTCTATACTTTTTTTTTGTTGATATACCTTTAATCGTCGGATGCCAAATACATTAAGGCGATAAAGAGAAGCTGCGATTAAACCACATATGCCAGGTACAAGCGATCGCCTCCAAGAAGACAGCAAAAGCTGTTTATAAGATAAAGCATACTCTCTTAAATTGGGAACTTCAAAATAAGTGGAACAAAGGATTTTAATTCCATGTAAATATGCGACAAAGAACTTCATTCTGTAACAAAATTAAACAAGAATCTACACATAAGAACTTCAATATGTGCTTTGAAATATTTGAAATTACAGTGTGTGTGGGAGTGAGTTGACAGTATTACTTGACAATTAAAAAGAAAAGCACAATTTCCTGTGAACTGTACAAATATATCTCATATGCTCCTCAAAATCAAATGTGTAATGAAGAACCCTAGAGAAGTATATCATGTACAGACAACACCTAAAACATGAAAAAAGTCTGACATTGTGTGAGTTTGTTCTAAACAAACACTGAAAGAAGATATATTTTCAAAGAAAGGGAGATCACTTCCTGAGTCTCCCAAGAGCATACAAGTGCTTTGATATTTTGTAAAATACATTAAAACTGAAAAAAAGTCAGAGATCAGAGAATATATATTGAACCTGAAGGCCAGCCAAGTAGATAAAAGACTTGTCACTGAGATTCACACCAAAGATACGAAAACGTGAAGTAATGGGAACATCAAAATAAAAGGGCACAAATAAGGCAAATATAAGACTGTATGGTCCTGATGCAAGAACATTAAACTTGGAACCTGAAGCAAGAAATAAGCAAACAAAATATGAGTAGCAATAAAAATATTCGAACAACAATTGTAGTAAGTAGCAGAATGTTTTGGATTTGTATCAAAACAAATTTCATATTATACTGATCAGATCAGGTAACGAAAGAGTACACTAGCCCTAGTAGTCATGTAACTACATTTAATTCTAAAGAAGGGGGAAGAAAAAAAAAAGGAAAAGATTTGGTCAAGCATAGGGGTGTTACCAGGGACAGAATGGGTTGTGTGGAGGTAATGGTCGATGATTTATATGATCTAAGCCTACAAATGTACATACTTTAGACATAGCATGTACATAATATCATAAAATATAACAAAAATTTATAACTCATTGGTCTAATTAATTAAAACAATACATAAATTATTAATTTAACAAAACTATATGAAATATTGCATAAATCTCTCTCTTGCATAATTATAAAAATTTTGTAAATAAATGAATGATTAACAAATTATCATATATGTTTTCGTACTTATCAAGTAACCTATATGGTAACCCATATCCTTAAGCCCATATTCTAACAAAAAAAATTCTTACTCGTACCCTAACCTGATAAGCAAAAAAAAAAAAAAAAAATCCATCAATACCCGCCTATGGAATACGGCATCGGCATCGGGTAATTGGGTAAATGAATTTCATTGACATCCTTAGTCAAGCAGGTACTGGACCTTTACAAGACCGTATATGTGTGTTAGTTTTATATTTCTAATCCGAACCTAGAATAAGCTTTACAAGGTTCACTAGAGGTAGCAATTTAGAAACAATAAAGTGATAAACGAAAACAAAAAATAGGAAATATAAGAAACACACCCTTAAGTAGCATCAACGCAACAACCTCCAAGGCTGAGGAGACTGCACCAGTGAATAAAATAAAAACCTGGAAAAAAAATCAAGTGAAAGTGCAAAATTGAAATTCCTGACATACCCGCATACATACTATAACAGAAATTCAACCTAAAATATGAGGTGGCTTTGCATTCATCGGCTGATATTTAGCACTTGGAGTTGCTTTTGCAAATATTGACAGAACCAAAGGGTTGTTGCTTGGGTCAAACTCAAATTAAAATAGGCTTTAGCACATTGATAGTTCCAAGAGCAGAAATCTTGGATTTACCAGTGAGTGGCGTGAAGAAATCTTAACTTGGTAACATCTAGTCATAATGATATGGACCATATAGTACTATAATGAAATCAGAAAATGTCATTTTCAGCCAAACCAAAAGTTACATTTTTTTCCCTTCTGGTTTATTTTTCTTGCAAGGATGAAGCAGGGTAAAATCATGAATGCTATCCCTCCGAAAAAAATAGTTGAGAAATTGAAATAGAAAGAACTTACTGAGAACTTGTTTGAGCCGATTTGCCGCTCAAAAAGCCTAAAATAATACAAAAGGTACAAGCCAAACAGCAATTCGGGAGTCGATTGAAAGGCCAAAGCCGAAGCCACAATTCTCCACACTCGAGGGTTCTTGGATAGGTCCTAACAAAAGCCAAAAATAATTTATAAAGAAAAAATAATCTTTGTTGTCATATTACAGGACAAGTGATGACTCACTGATCATCTAAAACAATCATGCGCACAATACTTTAAGCTGTTTAGTACAGTACTGATGAACTGTATGACCATAGAACCTGAGAGATACCCAAATTCAGTTTCCTTTTATTTTCTTAGTTAAATTCCAGATAAAAGTTTGTGTTACATGTTAGAAACAGGTGCCTGCATAAATTTTTTCCCTTTCATTCTTTTTCAAATTTTTAGGGTTAAAAATTCAATCAACTTAAAGAAAATAGGGCCAAATTTCAGACTAAAATCTGTGACCAGCACTAACTGAAATTTCACTTCCCAGGAGATAATTGAATTTTTTTTTTTTTGAAGAACGAGGTAGATAGGGCATATAATTTTTGCTGTCTATATAAAAAATTAAGTTAACCCACCTGAAATGACACCCCTAGTTGCCTGGATTTGCCTCGTGCTCCAATCGCTACAGTCAGAAAACCAGATGCAACTATCAAAGCCCTCGTCACAGGAGCATTCTCTACAGATCAACAGATCAAAAGTATCAGAAAATTAGGACTGAGTAATGCGCCTTTGCAATTAGTATATTTTTCATTCTAAACAAATATTATATATTTCTGGTAGAAATTGAAAATTAGGAACCGGGACCGTACGGAAACCGGAGCGACCACCTCCCTGCATCTTCAAAGGCTACGGCGATGCGGTCCGACGATAATTCTTTCCCCAAAAATCTCTTCTGACTTTTCTTAAAAAAAATTTCTACTACTTTATAGAAAAGATCAGGCGAGGACTGAGCAAGGTTGTTGCTTCGTTGTCTCTGGTTTACTCAATTTATTATTTAAACCAGATTTCTTCGTTAAATTTTTGACGAAAGCCTCTTTTATTTTGCTCGTCTGAAATTGACTTGGGGTGAAAGTACAAGACTAGAGAAAGCGACTAATCAGGAAAACTAAAAAGAAAAGAGGTGACAAATTTGATTGGTCGCCGAGGTAGATCCGTAGATGTTAGAAGTCGAAATAAATTTCTCAAATTCTTCAGATCCCAAATTCTCTGGTGCAGATATAGTGGTCTGGACCATGCGGTCCATAAGTTGTAAAATTCTGACATGTCGGACCCAGAGTTATTCGATGAGACGAATTACGATAGATTCTCCCATCGCCAGCGAACCGCTACACCATCACAAGATAGGTGCTTCGAATTACATTCAACCCGAAGTAACAGAAAAAGGAATTCGGCCCAGAAAAAAATTCTTAATAGGCAACGCTGCCTCCTGCCCTTATTGGGCTTGGTCCAAATTGTGACTGTACCTCGTAAACTCAGTCAAACAGGCCCATTTTGTTTCCCGATGAGATATATAGGGTTTAGAAATGCTTCTGTCAATTTTTTCAAAAAAAAAAAAAACACAAAGAGAAATGAAATCACCCGTCCGATCCTAATCGAAAGGTTTGTGTGGTTCAGAATGTCTCCGTTTATAGTTGTGAAATGGAGAAAATTTGGCTCTATCCGCTTGTTCTCCTTCTCCCTCTCAAAAACCTCTCGGATACTGACACACCTTCTCCCACAAGCCGCGTAAATATATAAAAAAAAAAACAAAAAACAAAGATAGAACAATAGTGTTAGTAGTAAGAAGTGGATTGTATTGAAGGCTTTCATCACTCGTATTTCGAGCTTCTTCCGCTCGGGTCTAATGGCGTTCCTCAAACCCGTTTCGGCGCCGCCTCTCCACCTCCGGCTTCTGCTCCGCCGGCTCTTTTCCTCCTCAGTCTACTATTCTCGCCCTTTCTCTTCTTACCTTCCACTCCAACCGAGGTATCTTACTCTGCTTATGCGTGTGAGTGAGTGGCGCTTTGTGTGTGTGTGTGTGTGGGGGGGGGGGGGGGGGGTGGGGTCAGTCCGTCTGTGAATGTCTTTGTTTTCATTTTGGTCTCTCAAATGTCGTTATTTTTCTTGCTACGAAATAGTTCGCTTCTGGGAAATAAACCCTTTCATGTATAAGGTGCTTGAGGTTAATTTTTTATTTATTTATTTAAATAAAGACTCCTCAGCATCCATTTCTAGCGCGAATTAAACCAGCATCTCTCTCTCCGTAGAGAGGAGAGGCCCACCATCATGTGCTTGGTGTACTATGCCTACAGTTCAGTTGAAATAAAAGTTTCACCATATTTTGGTCTTGAGCTCTATATTTTAGCTTTGTGAATAAAATTTGCTTTTGTATGAAAGCCCTTTTGGTGTACACTATATACACAAGTGCCTATGATTATGGTCAATTGCCATAATCTTTTATATCACAGGCTTAAATCAGCCTAAATTTCCCATATTATTATTATTTGCATTAGCATTGTTGGCGCTTTATTTATATTTCTTATTTTTTAGGGTTTGGAAGATTGAGCCACAGGGTAATGTACATAAGTTGAACGTTCGTACTTTTATGGCTTCTAGAACAGCATCAGATGCGCTCCAAGAGAGACCTTTGGCTCAGTCCTATGGCTCTGAACAGATTCAGGTGAAGGGCATTTTGTAATTTTGTGCATCTTTACAAATCCTTAGCATCTCATATAACCTTAAAAGGATAATGCATGCATTTCTGTCAACATGGAATTTTCAAAAGAGCCCCATTATTCATGCCTTCATTGAATTATGCCTTTCATTGCTATTCTTCCTTAAGTCCTTGCAGTCAAGTTCCTTGTAATTATCTTATCCTAAACTTTAGGTGCTAGAGGGGTTGGATCCTGTCAGAAAGAGGCCAGGCATGTACATTGGGAGCACAGGGCCTCGCGGATTGCACCACTTGGTATGCAATGTTGTACATTGGTTTCTTTTGTGGTCTAATTTATTTATGGTAAATCACATTTGTATCCCCTGTAAAACCTCAATTAATTTACCTGGCAGAACGCAATGCATCTGTATATCTTCTCAGTTTGTCATTTTCTTAAATAAATTGTTGATTCTAAGTATACAAATAAGCTGAAAGAAATGGTGATGTGGTACTCTTTTTAAAATGTTTTAAGAAAAGAGGGGCTTAGATAGATGATATACTTTCCCTTTGCTGGGGATAACCTTTTTAAAGTTTTGTAGGAAATAGGAAGAGTATCTTTTATTTATCTTAGCCATATCTTTATCTGTCTTATCTGTTTTGTGTATCTACTTTATCTATGGCTCTGTGTCTTTTATGTTCTATTTCTTGCAATGTTACTATTTTTTGAGTGTTTTTTTTTTTGCGATGTTCTCTATATAGGTGTACGAGATTCTTGACAATGCGGTAGATGAAGCTCAGGCTGGTTTTGCCAACAAGGTCGATGTCATTCTTCATGAAGACAACTCAGTCAGCATAACTGACAATGGTCGAGGGGTATAATTCTTATTTTTTTGTTTTGTTTCTTTGTTTATATATTTATTATTATTTTTCTTTTTGAAGTAGCATTTGGTTGTATAGAAAGCAATCTTGGAATTATATTCCTAATTGCCAAAATAAATTGTCAAGCTTGGCCTTGGTCTTTTGTTTGCATGGGAATTTTATTAAATACTTTTAGGTAGGATTATGAGTGCCATTGTTTCCATCAATTGATACTGAGGGTTAGTGTTTAGATTCTTGGAATTGTAACTCTAAAACATCATGAAGGCTATTTCTTCTGTTTATCATTATTTCCCCTAGATTAGAGATTCATTCTTGTTTTACCATGGCATTGTTGTTGTGGACTCACTACATGATAAGTTCTATTGGATTTCTTGTGTTTATCTTTTCAATGCTATACACCTAAGTCATGGTTTTTAGAGGGTGCAAGTAACACTTACTAGTCTACAGGATGCACCAATTATGTGATAAAATTTTATTCACTGTTGCATATATGCTGAGTTACTACCATTGATTGCCTTGCAGATTCCAACAGATATTCATCCATCCACAAAGAAATCTTCTTTGGAGACAGTTTTGACGGTATTCTCACTTAAAGAGAGTATAATTAAATTAGATGCTATTCATGTACCCGGACTTCTCTAAATATTAAAAAAAAAAATTTAGGTGTTACATGCAGGCGGCAAGTTTGGTGGGTCCAGCAGTGGATACAGTGTTTCTGGTGGTCTTCATGGTGTTGGCTTGTCTGTTGTCAATGCTTTGTCTGAGGTAATTTCATCTGTACTTCTGTAAACAAAATTCAACTTTTTTTCTAGTACCTTTATGAATCAGGAAGAAATTTGTTTTTTCCATACTGGCATATCTTCGCCAGTTTATTGTGTACACCTTTTCCTTGCCACATTAAGTGATAACTAGTCAATTGATATTAGATTTTTCTTAAGAAAATAAGAAGGTTATCTGGGATATAATTCAGATACGGACATAATTTAGGGTCATGCTAAATATTGTAAGGAAAAATTAAGATCAAAGAGACACCAATCGGGCACTAAAATATATGCCAATCTGACAGGAAAGCAATAAGCAAAGACATTGCCAGTACAGCATTTATATTAGGCTGTTTTGAATCCACAGATTTTATTTAGTTGCTTGTCATTTGATACAAGCAAGTTAGCTTATTGGTGTAAATAATCATTAATAGGTTCTATCTGAATACTGTTAGGCACTTGAGATAACTGTATGGCGAGATGGGAAGGAATACAGACAAAACTATGCACGTGGTAAAGCCATTACACCTCTGACTAGCTATGCTCTTACATCTGAGTCACGTACACGCCGGGGCACATCTATCAGATTTTGGCCTGACAAAGATGGTATATTTTTTTAATTATTCTATTTGTCATCATTATTGTTTTTTTGTTCAAATCTTTATTCGATACAATTGAATTCAGCGACTAGAGTTTTATTGAATGTTATGATTGGTACAGCCTGGGCTGATTAAATTTTGATGAAATCTGAAAAAAGAACACCTAATCAAGTACCTATATGAAGATAAAATCACCTATTGAAACATGGGTGGGGTCAACCAGTGAGTAGTATGGTAAAACATACTTCAATTCAGTGATTGCTCCTAAGGCCTAGTATTAACTAACTCTGGTGTTTGTACTTTGGATTGTAGTTTTCACTACTTCAATTGAGTTTGACTTCAATACAATCTCTGGTCGGATCAGAGAGCTTGCTTTCTTGAACCCTGAGGTGTGTCTTTTCTTCACCGAAAACAAATAAGGATAGTTAAATTGAATAAAACAGAACAATATGTGCAAAAATGAACTCTTGTGTTTGTTAGTAGAGATGTTGGGTTTGGTGAAGATTTGATGGATAAATTGAACTTTTTTAATGTAACTGAGCTCTATTCTTTTACTTCTCTTTCTATGTTCTTTTTTATTTATTTTTCAGCTTACAATTACATTGACAAAAGAGGATTCTGGCTCGGTAGGGTTACATAATGTATACTGTTATGCTGGCGGATTAGTTGAGTATGTTACGTGGCTAAACACTGACAAGGTTTGTGCATGCCTCATGATCCATTTTATTTTAGTTTGTGGTATAGAATTAACACTGGGTCTTCTGACAGAGGCCGCTCCATCAACCAGTATTCTTCAAAAAAGCAGCAGATGGAATCACAGTCGACGTGGCTCTTCAATGGTAAATAAAAGTTCCTGTAACTATTGGTATGCTTGAGCTGCTAAGCTTTAGCTGGCTTTTAGTGATTCACGTTACAACCATTATTTGCACTACTCGATGCACTATCAGTATACCATGTTAATATCGGTACTGAGCAGAATTTTATGATACTGATAGTTCACTACATGGCATCATGATCTGTGCCCTAATTCCTGTCTTGCAAAATTGCAAACTGACGTGCTGATACATCAATTTTTTTTTATTTTATCAACTTTCTTGTAGGTGTTCTGATTCATATTCAGATACGATGCTAGGATATGCAAATAGTATTCGTACTGTCGACGGTGGGACCCACATTGATGGGATGAAAGCATCCTTGACTCGGACCATCAATAACCTAGCAAAGAAATCCAAGGCTATAAAGGTGTGATTATTTGTTGAATATGGTGCAATGGTGCTTAGGCATGTTGCTGCAACGAAATTTCCTATAATTTTGCCATATCAAGTCAGATTCTTATATAAAACCTTAATCAAATTAATTAGTTGTTACTAAAAGAGGTATGGGTATACAGATTTAATGATATAGTTAAGAAATTTTCTTTTTATAGGTAGCAGTTTCTCTTGTGTACATTCTTTTTCTTAGCCTAGAAATTTATGCAGGATAAAGATATCAATCTAAGTGGTGAGCATGTGAGGGAGGGCTTGACATGCATTGTTTCTGTAAAGGTCCCTAATCCAGAATTTGAAGGACAGACTAAGGTAACAGTTACTTTTTTAGTATTTACAGGGAGTGTGAGCTATGCAAAACACTATGATATTCTAAATTACAATATCCAATGAAAAATAAGTTTACTTGCAAAAAGACTAAGAATTTGTCTTCTCCTCTCTTTATAGTGCACCTGTAAGTTAACTAAATTTGTTAGTGTCAAAATGTAAATTCAGACTTTTTATGTATTCTGTACTTAACACTGATTTACGGGTTCTATTGTGAGTGGCGTTAAAAAGAAATTAAAATGGTCAGAAAAAACATCCCAGAATCGAAAATGGCATTACAATTTATTGGATCAAATAAAGTATACTAGACCAAGAAAGGTGCAAATAAAAAGTAATGCTGAGGACAATTTGGGGATGCTTTGGCAAGTTGCTTTGTCAGCCAAAATCATTTTGCTCTGTAAATATCTTTACTAAGTATTATATATTTGTTTGCCTTGCTTTAAGCCTGAAGTTAAATACTTTTTTCTCACAAAATTTGCAATTGGCCCAGACAAGGTTGGGAAATCCTGAGGTACGGAAAGTGGTCGAGCAATGTGTGCAAGAGAACCTCACTGAGTTCTTAGAGCTGCATCCTGATGCACTCGATGAAATTCTTTCCAAATCTCTCAATGCCCTAAAGGTAATTGTTGTCTACTGGATGAGACCAGAACTCTATTGAAGGTAACAAGTGTCATTAATTCATTATACAGGAACCAGCCAATCAAGTTTTTTTATTTTTTTACTTTTTCTTTGATAGGATCTTTTTGTTTGATTGCACAAATTTAGGTAGATTGGTGCTATCTTGAGTTGAATTAGATCTGAAGAAAAATTGCATGCTAACAGTTAGTTAAGGCCTGTGGGATGGAATCAGGGCTTTGTTACACAGAATAGAGAGCTCAAATAAGGCTATTTGTATTGTTTTTATCTTAACTTTGTGTCGGTTGTACATAATTGATATTCTCAATTAGCTACTTGGAGCATATTGATTGCTTCCTTCTATGACTGAAAATTTTGCCACTGAGTAGCAGAATTGAAGCCCAATTAAGTTGAACTGATTGAGGGTGAATTGGCTTTTATAATCATAGTTAACTCCTATATTTATCATTTTAGGATGATGACAATTTCTTTTGTTGCATAGGCTGCACTGGCTGCCAAGCGTGCTCGGGAACTTGTCAGAACAAAGAGTGTACTGAAATCTTCTTCTCTTCCCGGCAAGCTTGCCGATTGTTCCTGTTCTAACCCTGAAGAATCAGGTTCGTTGCATGTGCATGCAGGGAAACATATGCAGGCACAACTGACTTGTCTAACCTTTTTTATTGGCAACATGAAAATTTGCAGAGATATTTATTGTTGAAGGAGACTCAGCGGGAGGTAGTGCAAAGCAAGGCCGTGATAGGATGTTTCAGGTAACACTTAATATTTGATAATTTTCATTGGCCTTTATAGCTTTCACTTTTCTGTTAGGGAATATGTTTTGGATCACCTATAATTTTGCCTAGAGTTCATAGCACCAGCAGAAAATTACTAGCTACTCCATTCTTTCAGAGCACATTAATTAACACTTCATCAGGTTCGGGGTTGAGATGGGAGTTATTTTACTCAGGTTTGGGTTGCAATGATAATTGTTTTACTGGTAGGTTTACACTTTACATAGGGAACTTATGGTCAAGGTTAGCTGTTGTGCAGCGGGCCTTTCTGAGGCAATTTAGTGTGGGTGGCGCTTACCAAGACTCTTAGCTGTAATACCTTGCAATTAGTTTGGCATCAACAATGCAATATATGTAGGGTTCAAGTAAAAATTTGGAGATTGATGTTTCATGAGGTTCTTGTTTGAATCTTTTTTTTCCAATATAAACTTCTGTAGGCGATTTTACCTCTGAGGGGTAAAATTCTCAACATAGAGAGGAGGGATGAAGCTGCCATGTACAAAAATGAAGAAATTCAGAACTTAATACTCGCATTAGGGCTTGGAGTCAAGGTGTCGTTCTATATTCTTCCTTTGGGAATCTCATGTTTACTTGTGAAAAATGCCAACACTACAGGAAAACATAAATAAATTTGGTTCCTTTCTTTCCCATGTTAAACGGAAGATGCTTAAATCTTTAAATTAACGAGAGCAAAAAAGGGTAATTGGGTATTTTCAAAGAAAGCAGGAAATATGGTGATATATATATATATAGAGGTTGGCTAATATCAAAACGTTTGTTCCTAGACCGTGGAACAAACGTTTCGGTTTTTACATTTTCAAAGTCCAAACAGTCGATCCAAACCGTTCAACATTCAATCTATAATAAAATGTGCTTGGAAACCAAATTTTACATTTTTTGGAATTTTTTTTACTATTTATTAAGCCAGTTTTAAAATCGTTGTTTTCAATGATCCATAAATTTTTCACTGTTTATTAAAATCAACAATTTTAAAACTGGCTTAATAAATGATAAAAAAATTCAAAAAAATATAAAATTTGGTCTCCAAGCTGCTTATTAAAATCAATAATTTTAAAACTGGCTTAATAAATGATAAAAAAATTCAAAAAAATATAAAATTTGGTCTCCAAGCACATTTTAATATAGATATCACATCTAACGGTTTGGATCGACCGTTTGAACTTTGAAAATCGAAAAACCAATTGGTTGCACTATGGCTCTGGAACAACGTTTTGATATTAGCCAACCTCTCTCTCTCTCTCTCTCTCTCTATATATATATATATATATATATATATAGTGAGTGGCTAATATCAAAACGTTTGTTCCTAGGCCATGAAACAAACGCTTCGATTTTTACATTTTCAAAGTCCAAACAGTCGATCCAAACCGTTCAACATTCAATCTATAGTAAAATGTGTTTGGAGACCAAATTTTACATTTTTTGGAATTTTTTTACTATTTATTAAGCCTGTTTTAAAATGTTGTTTTCAATATTAGAAATTTTTCAATGTTTATTAAAATCAGCGATTTTAAAACTGACTTAATAAATAGTACAAAAAATTGTAAAAAATGTAAAATTTGGTCTCCAAGCACATTTTAATATGAAGATCACATCTAACGGTTTGGATCGACCATTTGGACTTTGAAAATCGGAAAACTAATTGGTTGCACCACGGCTTTGGAACAAACGTTTTGATATTAGCCAACATTCGTTTAGGGGGAGGACTTTGAAAATCGGAAAACCAAATAGAGGTCTTAACTATGCTCTATAATTTGAATTGTTTAGGGGGAGGACTTTAAGAAACAGTCACTAAGGTATCATAAGATTATTATTATGACGGATGCTGATGTGGATGGTGCCCACATTCGTACTCTTCTCCTTACATTCTTCTTCAGATATCAGGTTGTTTATTACTGGATTTATGGCTTGGTTACTTTTATTTCTTTGAGCTGTTAAAACATCTTTATTATGTTGAATCTCATCTGATTGTTTTAATTTATGTGGTCTTGCTCTGGTTAATCTAGAAAGCACTTTTTGAAGAAGGATGCATTTATGTAGCAGTCCCCCCTCTATACAAGGTTCCTCTCTCTCTCTCTCTCTCTATTGAAAGACATGTCAGTGGCTGCCAAGCTTAGCTTCTCTCTCTCCGTCTCTCTTACAATTAAAATAATAACCTTTAAAATTTTGTTCATAATTAGGTGGAAAGGGGAAAGCAAGCGTATTATTGCTATGATGATGCTGACCTAAAACGCTTACAAAAGACTTTTCCTGCTAATTCCAACTACAATATGCAAAGATTCAAAGGTGATAAGTTGGTCATTTTTGTTTTTGCAAATCAGTTGCCTATTATTATGCCCTGCTTTCAAATATGTATTTTTCTAGGATCAGTGTAAATATAACTTTAAATTCTGAAGCCAAAATTACATCAAGTACTCCTTAGAATTTTGCAGAACTTTATTGGAGTTTTAAACTGTTTAACAAATGGTATCTTTTTCTGGTTAGCCCAAGCAAACAAATTACTTCAAAATTTTCCACTTTAGATCCTCTATTTTTTTTTTTTCTTATTTGACTATTCTACTTGCTTGAAAATAAATCTGCTGTGATTCTCGGGGAATCACAGGACCCTGCGATCCCATCTCAACTGTTGGTCTTTCTTGAGATGCGTGCATGAAAATTTACTTTTTTAAGAACGTTTCTGAGATCCGCGCACGGAAAAGTTTGAACCGTTGATCTCGGAATTTTAGGATCCTGCGATCCATCTCGGAATCGCAGCAGATTCGGACTCCTACTTGCTTACCCTGGCACATGCATATACTGATTTATTATTAAAATTTGAGACTTTTTTCTCTTCTATACTAAACAGCCTTTCATTTGTGACCCATGTTCAATAGTGTTTGTTAATGTATTGGTAATAATTTAGGTCTTGGAGAAATGATGCCAGTACAATTATGGGATACTACAATGAATCCTGAGAAAAGGATGCTGAAACAATTAGTAGTGGAAGATGCAGCTGAGGCAAATGTCGTCTTTTCCTCTCTCATGGGTGCTCGGGTAAGCCGAATTCACATCCTCTCAGGTCACCTGACTCAAGAGAATTGAATCGGACGGTCTAAAATTGTGTTGAGTCACTTAGCACGAATCTCAAAGCATAAATAATACTGACCCCCTATGTCATCCCGAGTAGGCACCGGCTGAGAGTAAATCTGGACCATCCGTGTCAATTCTCTTGAGTCAGGTACCTGGGAGGATACGGGTCCCGGGTAAGCCACACCACCAGAATAAAGAAAACAGAAACTTTAAGAAACTGAAAACATATGCCAATGATTAAAAAAAAAATGAGGCCAGTCCATGCTGGTCATTTACAGAAAATCTCGATTATGCAGAACTTTATTTGAGCCTATTAAGCCTAAACCAACCTCCTTTTCTGTAGTGCCGTAGTTTTCTATTAATCCTGAAACAATCCCAATTTAACCAATTTGGTGCCTTAATTTACCTTTATTCTGCTATTAAACACCGGAAAAAAAAGGAAGAATTAGTTTTAGCTGAATTGTTTGATTAGTATTTGGCCCATACAGAAGTACCAAAACCTTGATCTAATTATTCTCGTTGTATTTTGCTAAAAGGGTTTGTCATTTTTGAGGACTGATTTGTATGGTTATCTTTTTTTTTTTTTTAAATGCTAGATTTTGTTTATTTCTGTAGGTTGATATGAGAAAGGAGCTAATTGCACAGGCTGCTAGCATAGTCAACATGGAGGATCTTGACATTTAACAAAATTCCAGTAATTAAAATGTGAAAAAAAAAGATGAAAAAGATGAAACGGAATTACAGGGAGTGTTTTCTGAACTTGACTAACCAACTTTTGCCCTTATTTCCCTACAGACTGGAACTTGCTAACTTGTCTTTCTATTTATTTCCCTGAAAAGCTTAAATTTTGATTTATCTAGGAGTTAATGTCTGATTTAAGAGTTTGTTAGCTTCTCATATCTTTTATTATATGTACTTTTATTTGGAAAGTTTTTCAATTGGGTCACTTGTTACGGAACCATTAAGAATGGCATCAACATCGTTGCTTTGTATATCTTTTGGGATATGATTTGGCTTATTCGGAAAAAAATGTTCAGATTTGTTTGGCACAGGGTTTATCTTTCTCTCGCTAAAAAAAAAGGGCAAATTTGATATATTTGAAGAGTGCATACACAAGTTCTAAAAGTTAAAATAGAGTAAATTCTGTATTAGACGCCAGATGGAAAATTTTGTGAATGATAGTTAGCATTACATCTATCTTTTACCATTTGTGGTTTTATTTGGACGAATTTGTATTTGTCACTTGTTTCCAAGCCAAGAACTGCATCTGCATCAACTTGTTTTCACTGGTGTAGTTGGTTTCGGAGATTCTTCAATACTAATTTATTTCTCTAGTCTATTTTTCCCCCTCAGTTGAGCAATGTATTTCATAACTTGTGCTATGTTGGTTTTATATTTTGATCTTTCAAGATAATAATATTCTCCTTTACCGTAGCACAACATTACTTGATATCTTAATATAAGTCATTCTTTTCTGATACTTGTGACTATAAAGCCTCGTCCTAAAAAGCAGCAGTTATATAACACTTCTACAATTTCCTTTCGGTTGAATTATATTTTGTTATCATTTCGTCCAAGTTAAAAATGAACATAGCCCTTATAGTGGGCAGATGCACAAAACCCTCCTATTATATATAACCTGCGTCTGTATTTGCGTGCCAAATGAACTTGGACTTCAACAAATCCAAGTCCAACAAGTCCAAGTACAATGTATCACCAATTATATTTCTTTCCCGTGCACAACACATATTACATCCATAGTTTGGTTACCATCCCTGGTTTAATCGTGGGGTAGACTTGGTTTTGTAGACAAACACTCAACAATTGCTTGACAAACACAATCTGTATCCCTAAAAATTGACGTCTATCCTTGGACATTTCGTTTAATCTAGAGGGCACTTTTGTAATTTTTCATTGGAGTAGGTTGACCAAGCTCACTATAAAAGGGAATAACAATAAAATTCAATGATTCACTTGGCCCCACACAGTAATATTCTTGAATCTATTAATATAATTGGTAGATGAATCTTTGCGCCTCCATGTATTACTGCAAAGATGGCCCAGACACAATTCAAAAATTCAAAGAAACACGATAAGCGCATAAACAACCCTTTCCCCTCCGCCCCAAAATCATTGCCATTGATACATGCGAAGCTCACTTTCAACCATGAAAAACTCTCTCATGGCCGAGAATTCTCAATTGGCAACGATTTCAATCTTACTTGGACGCCAACAAATGGCGATGTTGGAAATCAGCATAGCACAAGTGGTAATTGTAACCTTCAAGGCTTATATCTCTCTACTTGATAATTCATTCATCAGGGTATTTATATTGGGGATGAAACCTGTGAAACAAGTATTATCTTAAAATCAATAATCAGTTTATGCCGAAATATTCTATCACATTAAACTTTTAGGAAGATTTTGTTTCATAAAATAATTTCTTGTTTTCCCTTTCTCTTTCACTTACAGGTGGATTTCTTTCCATCTCGCACCGATCAGCGCCTGACAAGATCATCTGGTCAACAGTACCATGTGAGGCGTTCATATCAGGCGCAGCTGTGGAAACAGAGGTAGAGGAAAGTAGGGGCTCTTTTGCAATAATGGATGGAGAAGACTTGTTTATTTCAAAGCACCAAACTATAGAGAACATATCAGCGCTGTACAAGTTTGACCTGGAAAGCAAGGGGAGTGAATACGATGCTATATTTGGAGCTTCCTATCCTGACCGTGAACGGACCCACTTCCCCATTGTAGTAATTACAGGTATATTTCAGTTGACATTTGTCGGGTCGTGATTGGCGTCCAGATAGTCTGTAGGATATCATTCTGATCATGAAGGATAGATATGACACTTTGAATTTGTAAGATAATTGCTTAATCCCATAAATCCGAACAAACCTAAGTACATGAAATTTAGGTTCGATGTGCACCGGATCTACTTTAGATTTCCAAAATTGTTTGATTCACTCTAAAATCTGTGCACTCTGCTTTAATATCCGTTCACGCTTCGTTCAATTTTCATATGCACTTAGAGCGAATCAGACTGTTTTGAAACCCATCAAACCCAAATAGATTTGATGTCCATCGGACCTACTCCACTCTATAAGTACATATGTATTACATTTATACAATTCCACACAACAATATATAGTGACTTCTTTAGTAGAAGTTTTAATTGATTCATGATTGAGTCTTGTTACAATTCAATATATCGTTATACAAGGACAAACATCAAATTTCTGACGGGCGATGATATTAATATTACTCATTTTCTTTATTAACACAACATTATCTGAAATTTTTAATATATAGATAATTTTATTCTTAATTATTAATTTTCCTTAAAAATTATTTCTCTCATACATTATCATAGAATTTTCTTTCTTTAAAAGTTATGTTTATCAAATATGTTATTTTGTTTAAAATATGTTTCTTTCTCATATATTATTATATGATTCCTTTTTCTTAAAAGTTAGATTTATAAAATAAGTAAATATTCCGTCGTATTTGTTATTTGTATTTAATCATATTACAGATTAAAGCATGTGTATCATATTATCAAATTTCTTCGTTACTATATCACTTTTTAAATTTATTGAAATAAAAGAGAATAAAGTAAATACATACCTTGACAGCTTGAAACTTGAATCGAATTGATGTATTCACTTTTGTAAATTATTTAGCTATATTTCTACGAGCTTTAATACATAGCTTAAAATGAATGGGAACACATTTAACTAAATTCAACTTCATGCCTAATCTGTTTTTGTGATGCACAATAGGGAGTTGGTCCAAAATTTTCTTACATACTCAATACAAAAAAAGGAAAAAAGATAAGAAAAGAGTATCTAGTAATTATGGAAATTAAATAATTAATAAATAAATATCACAATTTTAAAATTGAAAGATGTGATAACTAGAAAGATGTTTAAAAAAGGTTAAAATTGTCAAGATGAGTAGTGTTAATATGCCTACCCATTCTGACACTCAAAACCTTTTGCGCTCTTTAGTTCCAAAAAAATTAATTAGACTATCTTTTTCATTTTCACAGGGCTTCTATTTTCCACCAAGAATGTCCCCAAATCACGAAAAAGGCTCTCTGTTACTGCAAGATACTATTTCTTGCTGGAGCAGAAGAACTCAACACAGGTTTCCTTCTCTGTTAACTTTGACGAATACAACTACAAATTAGAAACAAGGCCATTGCAAAAATCCAAATTTTACTACAAGAGCTCTATCTTAAATCTAAGGCAACCTCAATCGTACATCTCAGTTTTTTCGGTTAACTACAAAGAGGAAGAACTGGTGAATGAAACTCTGAATTTAAAAGGGTTTGGTGAATTTAATAGGGTTTATCTCACATTTGCAAGTGAGAGAGAAGAGAGGTTTTATGGATTTGGTGAGCAATTTAGCTGCATGGAATTTAAGGGGAAAAAGGTTCCTATATTAGTACAAGAGCAAGGTATAGGCAGAGGAGATCAACCTATCACATTTGCAGCTAATCTTGTTAGTCATAGGTATATTTTCCTCAACCTTCAATATATTTACATACTGACAGGTTCTGTGTGGCCATCTTTAAGAAAAAAAAAAATTAACAAAAAAAAAATTGAAACAAATTAATCAGAGTCAAGAAGGGTGTAGCAATGAATTCCAATTAAACCGAAAGTCTTATTCGGTCGTATCTTGCCCTGTATTTGTTTATGATATTACCACATAATTGTACATATTTAATTTTGTGTGATTGGCTCTAGATACATAATATTGCTACATGGAAGTACATTTGGAATTTTATTTGATAGGTTCTAGACATATATATTGGAACTGCTTCAAAAACATTAATGTTGGATTATACATTTATTCCGACCGAAATATTAAATAGATCCTTAAATGTAATTTCCATCTCCCAAATAATATATAGATCTGGGGGAGACTGGAGTACAACATATGCCCCATCACCGTTTTACATGACCTCCAAGATGAAGTCTCTGTATCTTGAGGGATACAACTATTCAATATTTGACCTAACAAAGCATGACAGGGTGCAAATTCAGGTACTTTAATCATTGTTAAATATAAACATAATACTTGGTTTTATAATTCTTTATTTTTGTAAATTGAAAGTCGAAGGATGCAACAATTTGGATTATTACTTTGTGTAAACAACATCGAGTAATATAGTAATTACTTTTGGCAGGTACATGGAAGCCATGCTAAAGGAAGAATATTGTACGGGAACTCACCAGTTGAGCTGATAGAGAGCTTCACAGAAGCCATAGGAAGACCACCACCCCTACCAAACTGGATCCTATCTGGTGCAGTTGTTGGCATGCAAGGCGGTACCAAAGCAGTACGCAGGGTATGGGACCAACTACAAGATTTTGAAGTGCCCATTTCTGCTTTCTGGTTACAGGTAACCACTAACAATAGATTTTACTGGCATGCAGTAGGTGCTAATGGTACCAACTAATTAAATGGTTGAGTTTGAATTAAGGCTAATCATTCATGCTACCCTAAAGAAGTAAAGCTTGATGACTTTATTTCAATATATGATATATCCATACTTTAATGAAGGCAATTTGATCTATTATAATGCAACAGGCAAAAGTACAAATTTTGATGACTATTTATTTTATTTTATTTTCTCAGGATTGGGTAGGTCAGAGGAAAACGATTATTGGATCCCAACTTTGGTGGAATTGGGAACTAGACTACATGCATTATCATGGATGGAGAGAGCTCGTAAATGATTTCACAAACCACAACATTAGGGTTATGGCTTATTGCAATCCTTGCCTTGTGCCCGTATGCATAGTCTCCTCTTTAATTTTAAATTCATTTAAAGATGCCAAATTGTACTGAAATTAACAAAGATAACCTATACATACAACTTAATCTTAAGGAGATGCAAAATGGTCTACCCGACCCACTAAAACAACATTGAAGCAAATTTACCTCAGATCCAAAATGGTCTGAAAGAAAAAACCATTTAGAATTGAATACACAGTGACAATTCAACCCCAATTTTAACCTACAACTCAAACAGAGAACAGTCAGGGTATATAACCAATATATCCTGAATCCAAAGTCAACCAATTCAAACATAATATACAGGAACCAAAATTCCTAAACATTTTCCTTCTAAAATTTTTTCTCACCATGCTTATGAATTTCAATTTAAATTCTAGACAGATGGAAAGGCAAACAAAATAAGAAACCTATTTGAAGAAGCAAGGGCAACTAAAATGCTAGTGAAGGATGAAAACGGGGAGCAGTACTTAATGCCCAACACAAGCTTTGATGTGGGAATGTTAGACTTAACGAATCCAGCAGTCACCACTTGGTTCAAGAGTATATTGCAAGAGATGGTTGATTGTGGGATTAGAGGATGGATGGCCGATTTTGGCGAGGGGCTACCCATAGATGCTTATCTCCACTCAGGTTAGTAATTTGGAAGTAGCTTTTGTTAAAGTACTAAATTCTGGTAAGGGTATAATGGATTGTATCGAATGGTATCGGTTGTTTTTAGTGAGTTTTGGTTCCAAAGAGGATTTAAGTTCATACCATTTTAAGTATAACTACTATGTAATACCCTTATGTGGCATCAAGTAATGCTAGAAAATTGTGATCTATTGTGTTCATCTTTGCCTTGCACAAATGATGCAATATGAAGCTACTGCAACAACTAAGAGACTTCTGAACAGGGGAAGATCCAATTGAGGCGCACAACCGGTATCCCGAGATGTGGGCTCGGGTTAACAGAGAGTTCGTTGAAGAATGGAGATTGAAGAACCCAGAAGAAGAGAGCCTAGTGTTCTTTGTTAGAGCGGGGTTCAGAGACAGCTCCAAATGGGCCATGCTGTTCTGGGAGGGAGATCAAATGGTAAATTTCTATGAATCACATGACAAACACGCATGCACACAGAGAAAACTATGCATCAAATTCCCCTGCTTTCTCTTCAGAAAATGTCAAAAAATGCCCCAAAGTTGGTCAGTAGGATACTTGGACCTAATTGGATTTGCTATTGGGTTCTAGCTTGAGTCCCCTTTGCTTTGGTAATTATGTTTCAGATTTTTCGGGAATGTTCATTCTGGTAATATATAGGTTTAGTGTTGGTTCATATTTGGGTTTTTGTCATTCAGAACAGATCAGATCTTGTCAGCCAAGTTTTTTTGGAACACTTAAAAGAAAAAAATTGGGAATGAAGGATACAAAGTGATTGTTTGAAATGTTTCCCATTGCGATTACTATTTTTGTTTTCCACAAGAAGCATTGTGCATCCTACATTTAGAAAAATAAAAAGAGAATTGCAACATATATCTAAGAAAACCACATCAATTAATACTAATGGTACATAGCTTTATATGTACGAGTATGCAAGCATTGCCTTCACAGCCAAGTGTTTAACTTATGACATGATATCGTCGCAGGTAAGTTGGCAAACAAATGATGGGATAAAAAGCAGTGTTGTAGGATTATTGAGCAGCGGTATCTCCGGTATACCTTTCAACCATAGTGATATTGGTGGGTATTGCGGGGTTGACATGCCATTTCTCAAGTATAAACGAAGTGAAGAACTTCTTTTGCGCTGGATGGAGCTTAATGCCTTTAGTGTAGTTTTTCGTACTCACGAAGTAAGTATTTCTCCTCAATTTTGACCTTCTGATTTGTTGGTTGCATACATAAACCAATAGTTGCATGTGCATCATGTACCTCTTAGCAAAAAATCTGAAATTGGTGAGATATGCACTATTAGTTTCTTAATTTTTCATTATCTGTTGTATGTGTTGAACTTCTTTTATAGTGTGAAATAATTTGACAAGCCCTCTTCAAATTAACAGTTCTTTCGTCTTTTACAGGGAAACAAGCCCTCTTCTAATTACCAGTTCTATTCAAACAATTGCACCCTTTCTCAATTCTCGCGTTGTGCAAAGATATACAAGGCATGGATGTTCTATAGGCTCCAACTTGTCCAGGTGAAGGATTTGATTTTGAAACATTTAAATTGCCTAAGCATAGAAATTAATATGCTGCATATTTTATAAATGCTATTATGTATACAACAAACTTTCCAACATATTTATAACAAGGTACATCCTTTATTTTACGGTTATTTCTAAAACAGTTCATATTATGTTAAAAAGAAAGTTACAAAGAGAAAGCAGAGCCTCTTGATCTCGGACTAAAAAAATGGTTGTTATAATTGGAGACATGGGAGGGAAGTATATTCAATTGTTAAACTCAATATTGTCGACCTTTTTCCAGGAGGCGACTGAAAGAGGTCTTCCGGTAGTGAGGCATCTCTTTCTCCATTACCCTCAAGACAAAAGAGTTCAAAATTTAACATACCAACAATTCTTAGTCGGTACAGACATCATGGTAGTACCGGTCTTGGATAAAGGAAAGAACAGTGTCAATGCCTACTTCCCTTTGTCTTCTGAAAACCATAATTGGTTGCATATTTGGACTGGAGAGGTATACAACCTACAGGGATTTGAGGTAGAAATTGAGGCTCCTATTGGATACCCAGCTGTCTTTGTCAAGGCTGGATCTCAGGTGGGCCAGAGTTTTGTTAGGAATTTGAAGGAGCTCAATGTCTTGTAGGCAAAAGAAGAAGATGCCGTTGTTTGTGTAAATAATTTAAATCCAGACGATGGCTACTGTGGTCATGTTTAATGTACAATTATGTCTTGTAAATGATTTTTTGGAATAAAATATATATTTCGTAAATTCTTGTGTGTTGTTCTTACAGTTGTAATTTAAATCACGGATAAGAGTCTTCTCACAATAATGCGTGTGCTAAAAGGAATGAAGTAATTAATTTCTTACAAATTAAACAAGTGCACCATAAAATTTCAACAGTTAAAAAATGATACTTCCTTCTACAATTAATCAGGTGAATAGGTGATGTTGATCCTTTTTCCTTCTTCTTTTTTAGAATAGGAGTATCTATTTAAGCCATTGAAACAAGATCTATAATGAATTCAGTTCAAAATAATGAGCTAAAGAAACACCTGTAACGCATGTATCCATCCAACAGCCTCATAATAGCAGTACCAACTACCAACCACAGAAATTAAGCTCCTACTTTCCTAACCCGACACCCCGAAAAGAAAAGCAGCAACAAGTACTAGATCACAAAGACAATGGTAATATTTTCTTAAACAGAGACAGTACAAGAAAATTAAATCTGCCCCTTAGAATAAAAAAACGACAACTGTTATTAAGTCAAACGAAGAGATTTTCTAAAAGCAGTCTCAGCATGATTCCGAAATCCCGGACAGCTGTTGTTGCCTACTCTCATTTATGCGAACCCAACTTCGCAGCGATCTGCATCTTCTCTTCAATGTAGTCAGCATTTATATCCGGTATAAGCATGGACAATGGTCCCTCCGGACCGAAACATCTGCCTATAAGTTCCTCTTTCGAATATTCCCCCTTGGTAGCAGAATTGATGTATTTGTTGATGTTATCAAGAGTACGTAACATATGGTCTTTGTTTGCATTTTTTATGAAGGGAAACAAGGCTACATCTTTCTCTATAATTTCAATCAACACTTCCATAGAATCCCTCTTTTATGTCACAGCTTCCTGCCAGAACTCAGTACATAATGATACCCACTCTTTCGAGGTTTGTTCTGATTTCTTCAAAGCAAGTATGTCCTGAACGGCTAACTCCAAAATATGAGGTGGAAGGTCCTTGTATTTCGTAAAAGCTTCTTTGAGTATTCTCTGTGCATCTGACCGACTTAGATCCCATGTAATTGAGGATTGCTCCTTGAAAATTTTCTGGAAAGCAAGATCGATGCTACAGGTGAAGTAAAAATTGCAATATCGAGGTGTTATCGTCATTGCAATAAAGAAAGTCCCCAACATATAGGCGGTGGTAGTTGTCAAAAGGACCAAGATCTGTGCGCAGGATCCATCCCTTGTTTCTGAACTCATGGCTAGATTCTATACTGCAGGCAAGATCGTCATCCAAAGATTGAATCTTATTTGCTTCATCCTCTTGATCTTTAGAAATAACTAATAAGATAAAGCTGAATTTCTTGGATTTTGCATGTCTCGTTTTTTTCAGCCATTCCTTCCATTCTTTCCAGGGATCTTCCAAGATATCACCATAACGACTCAAGAATTCGTCGAACGAAAGAAAATACGAGTAATCACCACTTTAAGTGTCCTCTTTTGCTTTCTTCGACACCTCCAAGCCCGATCCCAAGTCTAAGCCGATCTTCTCACTTGCCCTCCTAGTCGGAAGCTCAAGGGTCGTCGCCACTAAATCCTCCCTACTCTACTACTAGTATCGAGCCCAAGAACATCTCTGTCTCCCCTGATCTCTCTTTCCTTCGTTCTATCAAACCTTAGGTTCCGATCCTTTCTTTTTTTTCTCTTCTCGCAACTGCTCATGTTGATCCATTTTCATTGTTCATTAATATAGTCAGCGCCAGTAATCCACATAAGTATCAGGGATTAGGGATCTAAACAGGTGTGTGTGCGGTGCCGTGGTCAAGTTAAATTTTTATGTGACAGTGCTATGACTAAATTAAGAAAAACGATCAAGTTATGACTACACGTCCAAAGGTGATTAATTAATCACATTTAGTCATATTTAACTACTTTGTTTTTCATAATTTAAGTTAATTTATTCAAGATTCACTGTTCGATCAAGATCTAACAGTTCTAATCACGTGTGACTCATGTAATCATGTACCGAGCCATACTATGACTAGATCTTTCATGTGGCGTGCCATGCCGTACCAATTTTTCAAAAAATAGTTACGTCACGCGAATAATCATAGTACGAAACCAACACATGTGCAGTGCTGTGACGTATCCAGTCACAGTGTGACTTTTTTACATCCCACCCACAATGAATAAATTTGCTATTGGAATATTATAAACGCATGCAGATGTCTGCAAAATTATGGAGATGCCAGGGTTGGCATTGCAATTGAAGCCTTAGATTATAGTATTCAAATCTAAAGTAGAACTAGGGTGCTCCTAAGCTCACCAAGCCCTTCCGTGAGCGCGACTCTAAAACCTATCAAATTGACTTCAAACGACATTTCCAAACCGTTAGATGTTCAATCTATATTAAAATGTGCTTGGAGACCAAATTTTCCATTTTTTGGAATTTTTTTACTATTTATTAAGATAGTTTGAAAATCGCTGTTTTTATTAAAATTCTGCACCATTGGAAAACAGCGATTTTCAAACCATCTTAATAAATAGTAAAAAAAATCCAAAAAATGTAAAATTTGGTCTCCAAGCACATTTTAATATAGATTGAACATCTAACGGTTTGGAAATGTCGTTTGAAGTCAATTCGATAGGTTTTAGAGTCGCGCTCACGAAGGGCTTGGTGAGCTTAGGAGCACCCTAGTTCTACTCTTCAAATCTATACCCATTTATTATACTAAATCTTATGTTCCAACAATAGTGCTGCAACCGTGTATTCTGATGCCATTCTAACAGACATGAAATACACAGAAACCTAATTTCAAGCAGGCTTATGAATTTGCACCAACACCTTCAGTGTATTTTGTGAGCAAACAATTTGCTCACAACATAAATAACAGCTCTAGGAGTATAACGACATTTCCAATTTAGACCATTTCTTTGGCTTGCTATTACAATTCATTGTACTGCCAAGTTCTCTCCTATAATGGTTCCTATATTCACGCTCATCCATTCCCTTCAATCTGCCTCTTTACAGTACCAAATCAGATGTAGTTGAAAAATCTCTCCAGTTTCTATGAACGGTATTACACTCACCATCGCTGCAAAGATTTTGCAAGCCTTTTGCTATTTTTGGACTAATTGATAACTAACATTAAATTACCTATTCCAACTGCATGATTAGTTGATTGCAGCCGCAAATGCAAGAAAAATCATTTGAATCAACCAATGGAAAATTCATCCCCCACTCAAAAATCTGAAAAGAAAAAAACTAAAAAAAGCACCAAAAAAGAAAAAATTTCCCACACCGCCACCACAATTACCACCGCCGAGCACATGCCACACCCTCCACTTTTACCGGCCACCAATGGCGCATCAACCCCCATCCATAGCAACATGGCTGCCGCAGCTTCTGTATGCCCCTCAACTCCAACCCATACCTCAACCGCACCGGGAAAACCGAGCCCATTCGACAACATCACGCTTCTTCCAACCCATAAAAAGAACCCTTCACGCCCAACTCGGCTATTTCGCACTGTGCGTTCAGCATTTAGGTCATTTCCAATTCTACCTCACCCTTCTTCTTGTCGAATGCCTCACCTGCCTCTACCCGGCTTTGCATCCTCTCGCCAATCTGTCACAGGAACCCTCTTTGGCTATAGACGGTCGCGTCTGTCTCTCTTATTCCAAGAACAACCCCGCTCGAGGCCCTTTCTGCTCCTTTCTCTCTCCTCCCTAACCTCTCGCTTCCTTCATGACCTCAGAAGCTCCCCTCTCCTACGCCTTTCCCTTGAATGTGAGAAAACACCAAACCAACACCATGAAAATGATTCTACTACCCCATGCCGCCTCCTAGAGCAGCCAATGTGGTCAGCATCTATAAACGGAAAAGGCATTGGGCCGGCAGTGAGGAGAGAACCTACAGATGCTGATGTCAGAATAATGCAGTTGCTACATGCAACATCTGCTGGTGCAGGTGTGTTACCAGCCGACATGGCAGACCCAGTTGAAGGTGAACTCACGTATATGCGGTCCCACTTTGACAGAGTCGTCGGGTCCAGGGACTCTGAGACGTTCTACATGACAAACCCAGAGGGAAATGGTGGGCCTGAACTCACAATTTTCTTTGTTAGGATTTGATCATGTTATATAAATATTTTAGCTTCTTCAGTTATCTTTTATGGGTTTTGTTCCAAATGTAGTGATTGTTGTTTTTTTCTTGAGCACCAATTAAGTAAGTTGTGTAATTAGAAGCAAATTCAAATCCTTGTCCTAATTCATATGCCACGAAAATGAACTAAAATCGTATCTACACCTACAAGCCTAGCAACAGTGATATCAAATTTAACATTACCTGTAATTCCGTGCATGAAATTTCAATAAATGCAAAATTAGCTTAGTCAAATGAATATCAAATATAGGCCTTTTGCACAAGGTTTGCTATGGTGAAGTTAAATATTAAATTGCCCTCCCTGCCTATATTAGAGAAAATCAATCATCATAATGCACAACCAGGTCATTTTGTTAAAACTGCTCAAAACATCACAAAAACGAACCGAGAGTCTACTTTGCACATTGACAAATGTATTAAAATCCCACAATAAATCTCTAATTCTCCTTTAAGTTACAAAAAAATATAAAAGGAAGAAAATTGTATACTGATAACATATATTGTGTTTGATTAGTCCAAAAAAAATACTACAAAATTATTAAACGAGCAGCATGAACAATTCACCTCACGATGTGAGAAGCATGCTATTGCATTGTTTGAACTTCAGGAGCAGAAACAACAGGGATCGAAGAACCTGAGCCGGCGGATCTATGATGAATCTCTCTGCTCTCCTGGCAGAGTGCACACATGTGGCAACACAAGTGAGTGCAACAATCATTACACGGTAGCTCCTGTAAAATATAAAATTAGAAAATTACAGACATTAGAAGACATGTTCGAATGATAAACTGTACTGCTGCTGATAGGGTCCATTATTTCCATATAATGGGCTTTTATAGAAGTAGAATAAAAGACATGTAATTAATTCCCAGAGAAACACAACTAAAACCCAAAATGACAAGAAATATTAGCACAGTTCCACCTATCAGCCCATTACCAGTTACTGGTTCAAGCAAGGTACAAATTTACCTGATAAAATTTTTTTTATCACAACATGCATCTCTATAGAACAGCCAAACTTAATTTGGAGCAGTGAACCATACTAGTGGTCATAGTATGCATCAAAAGAGCAATTTTTGATACTAGTATAGCAACATAAATACATACAGGAAGATTGTATTTTTCTCGTAGAGCTCTCCTGTTCTGACTCGCACAGCATGCAATGGTACATCCTGGCATTAGCACCAACAGGATGCCTCCAGTTAGGATGCAAGACACGCCAGCAAGTAGGCCCCACAATAAACAGTGTGTAGTGCATGATCCACTTGCTGTCCCTGATCCCAAGGACTCAGCATTCTTTCCAAATAAAACACATGGGAAAAGTGTCCCTAAGCAACCTACAGAGTAAAAGAAACTATAACATTAAGCAAGAATAATAGTTTGTTAAATTAAATGTAACTAATTTTAGTTTTAACAATCCTAGTTAGGTTACTGGAGTCTGTATAAGAAGAGAAACATGTTACAATTTTAAGTTTCCGGTATACAATTGAAGCTTCAAAATAACAAGTTACTGACATAAAGGGACATATTCACATTTCATTTTTATGGACTTCACAAAAATGAGTCGAATACATGGCATGCCTTAGTCAAAGTGTACCATAGATGACCCCCCTTTCATCCTATTGTATTTAATAACAACAAAATTACTTCCTCCAGTATGTAATGCTCTTTTTCTATTATTTTTGGTGTACCAGTATGATATGCAAGGGCATTTTGGTCATTGGAGGGGTCTTTACAGGATTGCTTTTTCCAATTATAAGGGTAGATTTGATTTGGGTTCCATGATCATTCCTCTCTATGTGAAATTAATTAGACTTTAGAAAAGAGAACATCATACAGCTACGTGGGTCGTCAAAACAAGCACAAATTCCTGAAGACCACTGATTCGTGTCACCTATTAATGTTCGTGAAGGTTGTTGACCTTCGTCAACTGAACCCAGATCTTCAGCATCAGACCCTCTTATAGGCACATACTTCGGTGGAACATAGGCACTATTCTCTTCCATTTCTAACTTTTTATAAGAACAAGTTTAAACAAAAGATTCTCACACAGCGTAATAACAAAAGGAAAGACGGACAGATGGTTTTATTCTGCTAAGAGTTAAAGCAGCTATGGTGTCAACAATAACAGATTATTCTCGTAAAATAATGATTGGTTCTATTATTAGCCAGAAGTTATTCAATTGCATAAGGTTAAGTAAGCATGTGCCAGACTTAGGCTGTCTTTATCTAGAAAATCGTCAAATCATATTAAATCAATAAGAAAGAGCTAAGAGGTTAATCCAAGAAAAATGTCAATTTTTTCTCCTTTCGTTCTGACTCTTCAAAACATATGATACCAAGGTAAGAGCGCTGGAAAAGGGAATCTCATGATAGTCCAGCGCTTAAGCATGTGACAATACAATTGCAATCAGCTGTAAAATTACCTTGTAGTCTCTCTGCAATTCGAATGAAATCGAAAGTTCACTTGTTGAATTAACCCAGTGAGCTCCGAGTTTGCTAGAGAAGAATCGGATGTAAACGAGAATTCGAGTCAAAATGGCTTGTTACCTAGACAAGAGAGAGGAGTGATGTAAATATGCACGGGCACCCCTTGGATTTTTCTTATTCACAGGTTTATGTAGACTATTTAAGTTTTCTTTCTTCTTTTTTTATTTTGTTTTGTTAAAAGGCTATTTCAGTTGGTACAATTGGCCCATAAGCTCTTTCACCATTTCTAATGGGCCTTGAAAGTATGATATCTGACTTAATTTAGATTTTTATGGAACATTATAATTATTTAAGTTCTAGCCCTAAATATTTCTAATGTTTTTGAGTCATTTAAAAAAAAAAAAAAGTAAATGAGCTAATGTGCATTCTACAGTGATCAAATACGCATCTACAATAATCAAAGTAATCTTATACAATAATTATTATTGTATTACTTTAGAGTGATTCACATATCATGTGGAAATTTAAAATAATAAGACTCAAATGCCCCATTGCTTCATGCATCAATCGTATCCCAACATCTTTATTTTCAATTTCAAAGTTTAAACATATGATCCGAGCCGCTCAACATGATATCCACATCAAAATATGATTGGAGACCAAATTTTATATTTTTTGAAACTTTTTTACTATTTTTTAAGATAGGAAATTATGGACCATCTAAAAACAATGATTTTGTATCTATCTTAAAAAATAGTAAAAAATTTCCAAAAAACTATAAAATTTGGTCTCCAATCATATTTTAACATGGATATCATGTTGAGCGGTTCGGATCGTCTGTTTGAACTTTGAAATTGAAGATAAAGATGTTAGGGTATAATTGGGACATGAATCAACGGAGCATTTGAGCCCTCCTCATAATAAATATATATTTGTAATAATTAAATGTACATTTTATAATAACCAGCACGGTTTGAAAAATAAATTCAGAAGTTCAAGTTTGACAGCTATCAAAATTTATTTTATGTTGAACAAATATGTGCATTGTTTGCATGACTAACAGTCCAGATTATGCAATCGTCCTAAGGGTATCATCTTCTTTCGATTTATACTGTACCTGTACTGGGTTTCTTAAAAGAAGAGAGTAGAAAAGCAAAAGGTGCATTCATACACCCAACCAAACAAGCAAAGAATCAAAACACTGATGATATATATTCCTGTTTCTCAAAATCCCAAGGACATTAATTAAAGACATAAAGCAAAGAAGAATCAAAAGCATAATGATCTGACCTTCTTTGTTAAACACCTTTATCATCTCTCTCTCTCTCTCTCTCTCTCAAAGCACAATTAGAAACAGGATCCATCACATTGCATTACCATTATCATCATCATGAATATGATCCATCCTCTCTGTATTTCCTACCGCTATTTCCTTCTATTACTAATTATAATCTTGTTACTTCACACTGCCTTCCCCAAATTTGCTTCAGCCAGAGTCCCATTAACCGCGTGCCGATCATATTGCGGCAATCTGACAATTGACTACCCGTTTGCCCTTCGACCGGGCTGTGGCCATGCAGGATTTCGCAATCTTCTCTTCTGTGTAAACGGCATTCTGATGTTGCATATTCCCTCTGGCTCGTACCGGGTTCTTGACATAGACTATGCGTACCATGGATTAACACTGCACGACCCGACCATGTCAGACTGCTACACCCTTGACCGGTCACCAAATGGCCGTGGCAACGGGTTTGTGGTAGAGCCGTGGCGAGCTGTGTTCTTGCAGCCCGACCGTGACAACATCTTCATGCTGCTTGGTTGCCACTCGGAATCACCTCTCTTCCAGGGATTTCCAACCAAGCACTTGCCATGTCGGAGCATTGTCTCGGGCATGAGCTGTGACGACTACTACCGCTGCCCTGCTTGGGATGAGGCTGGTGCCAGGTACAAATCTAGTTAACTGGATCAATCTATTAATATGTAATTTGCTCCCATTGGAAAAGGATAACACTACCATTCGTAATTTAATTGCTACATGTGAATGCATGTGTAATATTAAATCTGATTGGAATTATTAATTTGCTGTGGATAAGGAGCTCGGCATATGGCAATAGCAACCCGCCAGAGTGCTGTGCGGTGGAGCCCGCGGCGGTAAGGTCGTTAAATATCAGCCATCTACAATGCGAGGGGTACAGCAGTGCGTACAATGTTGCACCCCTGCGCCCACCTGGGCCCGGGGCATGGACGTATGGCCTCAGGCTATCCTATTCACTTCCTGAAAACAATGAGGGTTTTTGCGGGTCGTGCCGGTCCACCGGCGGTGTATGCGGTTATGATCAAGTTACCCATGATGACGTTTGCATTTGCGGTGACTGGAACTCAACGTCGAACTGTGATTCCTTGGGTAAATATTGATTTTTATGAGAGTATTTTTATTTATTTTTTCTATTTTGTCTGCTTATGGTTGCAAGTCCAATTTAACTGTGAAATCTTTAATAATATTTGTGTGTTTTTTTTCATTTTGGCTTGTGTATGTGACTATGTGCAGGACTTACAGCTATGGCTTCTACAACTGAGATATCGCTTTCCTTGGCAAATTTAGCTGCTTATGGTACGTCTTGTTTTTGTTTTCTGTTCTCTTATTCATACCTTGAAAAAAAAAAATGGGCATATATTCGTTATTGGCATATTTGAATATGGTCAGTTAACAATTTGAAAATATTTTGAAAATCAATAAGTTTGAAAATATTTTTTTTTTAAGTTTTTATATGCGTTTTTTTTTTTTTGCATTATAAATTGCTTACCTATAAAGTTCCATCAATTTGAGTATTGTTAAATAATCATCAAGTATCAGATTTTTAAATCAAGACCAATCAAAAGTTATAATTAAAATCATTTGATGAACGGAAAGTTATAATTAAAATGTTAGAATTTTTTTATTGGCACTTTATCTGATGAACGGTAACTCATGTGAAATTATCAAATTACATAGTTTCGGATGTATTTTTCCTTTCTGAAGATTGCCAGAGGCAATTAACATCTTCTAGGAGCATTTTTTTTCTTTTGAAGAAAAATAGAGGTCTAGCCCATATTTAGTAGCAACATTTCTAAATCACTTGTTCATATTGCAGCTCATGTTCCTTCAAAATGCACATACAATATATATATATATATATATAGGATTTTGCTAATATGCTATGCGTAGCATAGAGCCCCTCCGTGCTACGGCTCACTTTTTGAGTTTTCAAAATTCTAATGGTTGATCCGAACCGTTCAACATGATCTCCATATGAATATGTACTTGCAAACCAAATTTTAAATTTTTTAGAATTTTTTTACTATTTATTAAGCCACTTTGAAAATTGCTGATCCAATGGTCCAGCAGATTTTACTGTTGTGTACAAATTACTTGTTTTTCAAAGTAGCTTAATAAATAGTAAAAAAATTCTAAAAAATGTAAAATTTAGTTTGCAAGTACATATTCATATGGAGATCATGTTGAACGGTTCGGATCGACCGTTAGAATTTTGAAAACTCAAAAAGTGAGCCATAGCACGGATGGCTCTATGCTATGCATTAAATAATTAATTTATCCATATTTTATAATGTATAACTCAAAGTCATCTTGTATTTTAATATACAAATTGAAAAATAAAATGGTTGTGTAATCAATTATTCTCGATTTCAACAAAATAGTGAAAAGATCATGTAAGACAAAAGATATTAAAAAAACAGCGAATTGTAATGTATTACAAATTTGATAATTCGAATTGGTATTAATGTTCATTTTGATCGCCTTTTGTAAAAATTAAAATAAAATTCACTATTAGGTGATATATAAAGGAAATAATTGTCAAAATTAATAATCTAGAAGGTATTATCATAAATCAAAATTTTGGATGGTTGAGGATGGGGTTGGTCATTGGTGGAGTTGACCTAATTTTCAATTAGGAAATTTATAAATGAAAAAATTTGAAGTGCAGAAAATAACAACAATGGGTCATTTTGAAGGTTGCGCTACTAATTGCCATGAATATTTTTCTTGTCATTGCAGGTCTCTTCATGGTATGGTGGATATACCAATTTTGATTTTTGATTTCCCATTTTTCCTTTCCTATTTTTTTTTCTTTTTCTTTTTCCTTTTTTTTTGTTTTGTTATGGGGAGACGATGAGATATTATTCAAAGGCGATACAAATTGTTTAATTGTAGGATGATATTAGTTTAAGTTTGTTTGGCTTCTTTATGATAAGTCGGCACATTAAAATGTGTTCCATGCGGTTGTTCAAGCAAAAGTGCAGAACATTTTTATATAGAATAAATTTGGAGTGCCACGAGCTAGATACAACAAATTAAATTAAAATTGTAAGATAGGATATATATTAAATTGGGAGTGAGGTTATGTTATCTGTATTATTGGTCGGTACATAATATATATAATGACCAACTAATATTTTTATTTTTAAAGTTTAAATAGTTAATTTGAACATTTCAACAGACATGATTTTCATATTAGTTCAAATCAATTGTTTGGAATTTGGAAACAAAAATATTACTTCATATATACCAATATGCATTATGTATATAGTTTAAAAGTCGTTCGGCCAACAGACAAAATTGGATCAATAAATCTTTGATGGACGAGTAGTCTTTTTTTTTCAAAAAGAGGTTGCAATTTCTTATTCAAATTGCATCAAACTTAATACACAGTTTATCTAAATTATAAGAATGTTTCTGTAATTTTAACTTTTTATTGTAGTAACTATTAATCAGTTGTTATAGTTGTATAAAAATTTGTTGTGAATATAATATATTCCAGTATTATATTAGGTTTCTTATTATTATTATTATTATTATTATTATTCTTTTGCATTATCTCTGTCCTGGCTTCATTTACTGATTCTCATATAAACGAAAATGAATATTCACATACAAAAGCTTTATCTGTATTGATCTATGCAACATGTCGGGGGTACGCATTTAAAGCTAATCTTATTCGATCAATTTTCCTACCCAAAATATCTACGCTAAAGCAAATTTTCTACAATACATACATGCAAGCAGCGGCGGATCTAAGAATGATCAGAGTAGACAAGTGTCTATCTTTAGATTTTAAAAAAAATTTAAACTCAGTGGTATTTTATACTTGTGTCTACTCTTGAATGGATATAATATCTATTCCTGGATTTAATTCACGGTCCAATAGAAGAAAATTGTGCGGAAAAAAAAGTCAGTAAAGACTGATTCACTTAAAAGAAAGACAAAAAAAAAAGACATAGTCCGATTCGTTACGCTACTTAGAAGAATCGTTGATTTGTTAGGAGAAAAAAGAGGTCCGCTACTAAAGATATAAATATGTACGTGCCGTAACTAGTCACGTCGTAACTTGGATTACGTGTCGTGTCGTGACCAAATTTGAAAAGATAGTCATGGCACGTGAATAGTCGCAACACGTTAATCACGCCTTGACTACACATGATGTGTCCAAACGTGACCGGTCACATTTGTCACATTTAACTATTTTTTTCATAATTTAAGTTAGTTTATTTAAGATTCAACATTCGATCAAGATGTAACGGTCATAATTACACATAACCATGTGTCGTGCCGTGACCAAATCTTGTGTGACGTGCCTTGTCGTGCCAAAATTTTGTAAAATGGTCAAGCACGTAACCGGCACACGTGCCGTATTCGGTCGTACTGTGAATTTTTTAGATCCCTATCCACTATTCCGCACCGATTCGTCAGGAGAAAAAAAATTATACTCTTGTCAATATTTTGTGCCTACTCCTGACCAAAATCCTAGATCCCATATAAGTTGTTAATTATGAAATCAGTAAATAAATAGTCTACGCTTGGAAATAATTGAATAATAATATTCAAAAAGATAATACATAGAATGAACCATATAAATCGTTCATTCATTATGCAGACAGATAAATCGTTTATTAAGTTTAACAAATAAACATTCATTCAAGTCAATATAAAAAAGAGAGATTATTTTTGTCAATTTTTCGTACTGTTAAATCCGGATAAGAAAATATCAGAGTAGAAACCGTTTGATCCAAAAAGTTCATGGGCAATAAGGATCCTTTTTATAAAGAGGAGGGCTTAAATTCCTTATTATTTTTGTGCTTCAACCAGCACATTAATCGTCATATTTATCTAAAAAATATAAAATTTGATCTCTAATAAGTATATTTAATATGTAGTTATCATGATGAGCAGTTCAAATCATCAGTTTGAATTTTGAATACAAAAATAAGATAATTGAAACACTAAAACAGTGAGTATTTGAGCCCTCTTTTATAAATAATTCTTATAGGGAAAAAATAAACTAACTTAAATCCTTCCATTAAAAAATGTTAATAATAATTGTAGTTGGTGGTGGTTCCCATGGCCATGGCCCATGGCTTCATTTAAATTCGAAGGCAATGCATTTTCCTTTTTCTGAGGTAATAAATGAAGTCAAATAAGGCAGGAGAATTTCAGCAGACTGGAGACCTACATGGCGCCATGAATTCATATCCTCCCGCTACCGTATTACCGTAATAGGAAATCTTTGAGAATCAATGGATCTGGACCGTTCTTTTTAACTTGGCACGATCTCAAAGCCCAATAATATTGCCCAGTGCTAACCCGAATCTCAAAGCAGATGAGAGTTAATCTCAAACCGTAAAGTGAGGGAAAAATTTTATGGTGCATGGAGAATATTTTCCATGGCACCATAGCCTCTTTAGGATCCGCAGTCTCAGTGGTGGAACATAGTAGAGAGCAAAAGAGGCTAAGCGACTTCTATAAATTGAAATTTTATATTTTAATTCATTAAATTTTGTAATTCTTATATGTATTAATATCTTTTAGCCTCTTTATAAAATAAAATTATACTATATTTGATTTTCAGCTTCTCAATTTTTATTTTTTAATTCCGCTCCTGCGCTGAATCCTACGTGTCTAAGTATTACCTTTTGACTTTTGAAACTGGATACTCTGTTACAATTTTTGTGACAGTTTTTCTGTTATATAACTCCTCAAATCTAAATCAATGACAGATGAGATGACGGTTGGTTCTATGGAATCCATATCATTTGTGGTAACTCAAATTTTGAGTTTCTATAAAATGAATCCGAACCATCCAATTTGTATCGACACGAACATCAAAAGAATACCGTGTATTACAGATTTGCGCTGGGTCAATGCGAATTTTGATCGGACGGTCAGAGATTCAAAATTCAGAATCTGAGATAATGCAGTGGACAAATATTCTAATTCTATTGGGCTGATATTATTCAAGTGGTTCATAAAGTGCAGGCCCACCAAATTACAGACTGACTCTAACCACTAATTTCGCTAGGCTTTTTTTTAACGAACCCTTTTTTTGCTAAATTTGTCGCTCGCTATTTATCCTCTTTCTCAAATTATGTAGGTTTTGGAAAATGACCTTTATCAAATTCTAATTAATGTGGAAAGCAGCTCTGCACCAAATTGTTTGTTTAAGCTTAAAACTAGGCCTTGTAGCACCTCAAAATCATAGATATTACATTGAAAATAGGTTACATTAACAACTAATTGTTTTTGACAATTCAAATACACATCTACTCACTAATTTAATAAGTCAGTATTCTCCTCTATATAAGAGGTTATAAATTTAAAATGTCTGAAGTTATTGTGAGTTCTAGCTTATATATAAAAAAAATTACAACCATAAGAATTTACCTCAAACAATATATCTCAAAGCATATCAAAAGTATTTGATCATTCATTTATACTAAATCACGATTATTTCAAATTATTTGATAAATAATCATTACAACTTTGGTTAATTAGATAATTTGCTTTGGTTGTTACAATTATCAGATAAAATTTATGTCGGTAAAACTTATCCTATCATTATTACTCAAAATTCGGAAGTTTTTGTGATTTAGGGGACGGCGAACAAATTCGAACATCCAAATGAAGTTTTCATTTATCAAGTTAATGCAGAATCCATATCCTCCGAGGTAACAGAATATTTCTGTTTGAATAATGGCCGTCCATCAGAAGCCAGACCAATCCAGTCTGAGATGAAATGCATAGGGTCACAGATTTTGATTGGACGGTCGAGATCCAAACAGGAAATTTTCTGTTACCTTATGTGATACGAATTCGTTAATGCACCAAAATTTGTTTATTTACCACTCACAAAAAATCAAATTAAACAATTACCATCCAATCTTTCATCTTTCTATTCCTACCACCTACACATATCCAGTTAACGCACCAAATTGAGCTAGTACGTGGACTAAATATGCGCACCAATGCAAAAATTGACCGGGTAAACTCCTTATTAACACAACTAATTAAATTTAGAACTTGAATCAGACCTTGGTTCATTTAAAATATTTTGAATAAAGCCAATTTCAGAGGTGCCACATGGGGACTTGGTCCTCAGAAGTGCAATAAATAAGAAGTTAGCAAGTATTTGTCTTATCAAATTTGATGCACATATTCAGTCGGCGCACTAAATTGGTGTGCATTTTCAGTCCGCACACCAGTTCAATTTGATGCGCCGATTGAGTATGTGTGGATGGTAGGAATTTAAATATAGCTGAATGAGAAGTGTTTGTTTAATTTGGATTTAATGGAATGGTAATTAAAAAAATTTCGGGTTAATGCAATATATATTAAATATTTAGACAAAATATATATATATATATATATATATATATATATATATATATATTAAATGAGTAGCCGCAAGCCTGCAGCCATTCTTCAAGTTATAACATCCCAAAAGTACCATTAGTAATTACAATGTACAAAATCTAATCTTTATAAATCTAAAAAAAATCTAATCATTATCTCGGAAATAATTCATTTTTCCCAAATAAGTCCACCTCTTCCGCATCCCCTCCTTTCCCTCATCGGAAGTCGCCGAGAGCAACGATCCAATTATACAAACAGGAGGAGAAAGAAGAAAAGGGAACTAGCAATTAGAGATGGAGGCAGGAGCATGTGTATCTGCGGCAGCGAGAGGCATGGCAAGGATGCCACTGATTTCTCCTGCGCAATCACTCTTCCTGTCCCAGCTGCCCCTTTCTTTTGTATCATCGAGAAACAACAAATCCTTTATTGATGCGGCGCTCTCCGCCGACACTACTGTTGCCAGGGCCCCACTCGTCAGCGCCGCTTCGCCTTCTTCCTTGAAACAGGTGCTTTTTTTTTTATTCTCTCGCTTCCTCCTCCTTTTTATTGCTTTTTATTTGCCTGTTAATCTATCTTTTTTTTTATTTAGTTATTTGTTTGGTTAATCTCTCATTTGTTGAGAACGGCAGAAGTACCATGTAGTACGAGTGAATGCTGTTTATACATTGTGGACATTATATAATATACTCCATTTATGAGGATTGTGCTTTATTTTTTTACTTTAGTACATTTTAAGGCTTCAAATAAATGTGTATTATCAAGTATGATACTGAATTACTGATGACGTTAATCACTGGTAACTGGATCTTCACCTTTTTTTCAACTTTTTTTCTTTAACAATTTAGGAGTTTCGCTTGATTAATAAAATTGCAGGTGTTCTTATTTTTTTGTGGTTTAGTTTTGAAGATTCTCCTTTTTAATTAAAATGAAAGGGAAAATAATAAATAAATGTGGATAGGTTCCCTCAAAAATAAATACAAATAAGTACTACCATTGGTGTAGATAATAGAGGGGCTGATTGAAAAGGTGGATCTGACAGAAGAAGAGGCAGAGGCATCAGTGGATCTCCTACTAGAGGAGCAGAATGAGGCTCTCATAAGCGCATTTCTTGTGCTTCTACGAGCCAAAGGGGAGACCTTTCAAGAGATTGTGGGGCTGGCTCGGGCGATGTTTAAGCGGTGCCAGCAGGTGGAGGGACTCCAGGATGTGGTAGACATTGTCGGGACGGGTGGGGACGGTGCTGACACCGTCAACATATCCACAGGTACAGTTAAGAGTGAGGCTATGGTAATATGATATTACATATCGACCCGTGCTATGGATCCATATCTCTATTTTCAAAGTTTAACCAGTGATCCGAACCGTTAAACATGATCTCCATACAAAAATTTATCTGTAGACCAACTTTTATATTTTTTATAATTTTTTTACTATTTTTTTAGATAGGTATAAAATCACTGATTTTCAATGGTCCAGAATTTTCAAATCAAGTGATATTCTACCTATCTAAAAACATAGTAAAAAAATTCTAAAAAATGTAAAATTTGGTCTGGAAATATATTTTAATATGAAAAGAATGTTGAACGGTTTAGATCGACTGTTTGGACCTTAAAAACGGAGATATGAGTCCACAGCGCGACCATTGTGTAATATGCATATTCCCATAGCCTCACTCTACAGTTTATAGTTTGAAATAAAATGAAGATTTTCGAACTTCTTCGAGGAATTCAAAGGAAGTTGGATAACGTTTGAAACCAAACTGGATAGAATAATTTGAGTTTTATTCAGTTTAGAGCTTATGTTGTTACTAATAGGATGACATTAAATTACCTTGAACAAGGGTGATTCATGTATATTATTGTGAGTATAATTGTAGTATTTACTAATGTTTCAGTTCACTTGGTAATTTTGTTTTTGGTTTTCAATCCCAGAGAACCAAAATTAAGGCCAAAATATAAACATTTTCAAAAGAAAAGACAGAATGAATAAAGTAAAGTCTACCTGCTTTCGCCCTGTAAGTCCAGTCTATTCAAAAATAAAAACTGAAATAAAATAACTAAACCAATTCAAATAACCCCTATCCACAGGGGCAAGTGTCCTTGCTGCTGCTGCTGGAGCCCGCGTGGCAAAGCAGGGCAACCGCTCCAGCTCCTCCGCTTGTGGTAGTGCTGATGTCTTGGAGGCATTGGGAGTGAACATCCACCTAAGTCCTGATGAGATCAAGACTTGTGTGGAGGAGGCCTCGATAGGGTTCATGATGTCTCCAAATTACCACCCGGCCATGAAAATAGTTAGCCCTGTCAGAAAGAAGCTTAAAGTCAAGACCGTTTTTAATATATTGGGTCCAATGCTTAATCCTGCCAGGGTGCCTTTCGCTGTTGTTGGAGTTTACAATGAAGACATCGTAAGTTCATTTTTTTGTTGTCGTGTTTTTATTATGTTTGTGAAACAAAACTCGTTTATAAAATAGTAAAATACAATACTGAATTTGGAAAATGCAATGCAGGTGATGAAAATGGCCAAGGCGCTACAGCGGTTTGGGATCAAAAGGGCATTAGTTGTCCACTCTAAGGGTCTGGATGAAATTAGCCCTCTTGGTAGATATCTTCTGTTTTTTTTTTTTTTTGCCAATTTGTTCTGTTTAAATATTACAACATTTTTATGCTACTTGTGTGTTTGCCTTGACCTTTTTTTAACCAAATTAACTGCTGCAGGGTCTGGATATTTCTTGGATGTCACTCCTGGAAAGATTGAACGAATGCACTTTGATCCATGTACGATTAAGTTACTCTTCTTTTCTCTTCCTATCTACAAAACAATAATTCTCTTTTATTTTGCTACTTGTAGTTACATCTCGCACTTTGTTTCCAAAGCCCAGCATTAAAATTAAGTTTAGTTTCAGAGTTTGTTTTAGATAATAATAACTTTTTAACTAATTAATTGCATCGATGAATTCAGGGTTCATTTTTTAGCCTCAAGTATAATCTCTTAACAGGGACATTCACAATCTCTAATGTCCTAGTAATACAAGCCTTTGCATTATTATCATAATATCAATTAATTGTCCAAGTTATGGTGAATTGGTGATGTACAGTGGATTATGGCATCCCACGATGCACGCTGGAAGGCCTGAAAGGGGGAGGCCCTGATTACAATGCAAAGGTGCTTACAGATGTACTTGCTGGTGAGAAGGGACCCATTGCTGATGCTCTCGTAAGCTGATATCCCTTTTCCCTTTCCCTTTTCTCGATATATAGATATGGTCTTCTTGTTAAATTGACGTGTTGAGAATGATATAGGTTCTAAATGCGGCAGCCGCTCTTCTTGTGAGTGGAATTGTGTCTAGCTTTGGGGATGGAATCATGCTTGCACAAGAGACACACCGGTCAGGCAAGGCCATCAACACCCTTCAATCGTGGGTCAAAGTTTCTAATGTAAGTATTGTTTTTTTCTTTGTTTCTGTTTATGTAGTAGTCCCACCTATCTTTGTTATTTGTGTTGTAATGCGATACGACCTCTATGAATGTGCTAAGAGTTTGACTATGATGGCACATCAAATTCTTATTTGCTAACTCTAATTATTTTTCCTTCCACATGAATATGCAGAGTTTTTCAAGTTGAATAGATCGACATGACTATTGGTGTTAGACTAGACTGAGAGCCTGGAGTTGCTTTGTTGTCTTGGATGAAATTGAACAACTCAGCTTATTAGGATTTAGGAAGTTTGTTTCATTCTTTGTATGTTTATTGTTATTTATGCAAAATAATGTTATAATATGTACACCAACCAATAAAAGAGCCTTTGTTTCTTTGTTAAAAACATTCGCCTTTTTTCTCATTAAGCATACCCCGGTGGGTCTCCCACCATGTATAAAAAATGAGGTCCATTGCATTATCATTCAAGCAGCACGTCTAAAAAGATTTAGCATATATAAATCACCATTGCATGGTACACACTGGACCTCAGCAGCAACGGACAAGCAACAACAATATGTGACAATTATTTGTCAAATTTTGAAGCTAAAAAATAGATTGCAATATTCGCAAAGAGCAAAGAAAAGAGCAAAAAGAAGAACAAGAACAAATGAATATGCCAAGCTAGGAACGATATGTCAATAGTATAATTTTATCCTAATGGAGCTAACTAAAAAAGTAAATGGATGTACATTTCTCATGTTGTCCAGGAACCCTAATCGTAGACAAGCCGGTAGTCTCTATCATCTCTGCATGCTTCTTATACTGGGCACACCAATAACAGCATTTCACCTTTTCACAATTGCATAGAGGAAAAATAGAACCCGAATAAGAACAAGAACCCAGTGGCATCATATGCTTATTTTATTGGTACTAAAATGTCCTCATTTGTTAGGTATCTGATTCTCAGGCTGAGAAAAGAACTGCTTTGCATTTGTTGCCACCTCTGCCTCCAGTATAGCTTCTAAAAGAATATCAGACCCCATTTTTTCCTCTGTATCATTACAAGAGGTTATTTCAGACATAAAATGGAATGCTGATACTAATCTATCTCCCTTGTGGACTTGGAGAACTAACATTTTCACTCTTTAGAAGAAAAAAACGAAGTTGATAAAGAAAACACTGTCAAGTGATAGGCAACACCAATTAATTCAACAGAGTAACAGTTTCTCTGGAAGCACTCTCAGGTGTAATCAATCCATAATGAAAAGAAAGCTACTGACAAAAAGGACAATTTGCAAATAGCAACTAAGCACTAGTAGGCCAAATGTCTCTTATCCACAGCTAACCATCGTTTTCTATTTATTTTCAACTAGCACCTAAGCACTAGCTTTGGTGTCTTTGAACCTAACACTACTAGTACATATTCCTAGAGCATATTGAACTGGCAGAAAGTAAAACAGATTTACATATCAGGTTTCACTTTAATAGGAACTTTCAAATCAAAAGATTTCTGAAACATCCAAGTCTAACTTGGTCACTTTTTGCTTGACATGAGCTTTGATATTATCCTTGGGGTTTTATTGCAAATACACCCAAAAGGTAGCCTGTGGTGATTTCATGAGTGAAAAATGATGCCATTTTTCGCAAATACAGAAAATATTAGTAGTTCGCAAAAAAAGCACCTATTATTTTATGTCCTTTTTACTTCTTCTTTCATTTCTTTTCTGTTTGTTCTTTTCTTGGTTGGGGGCTAGAGCGGTGTGATATACAATAATACCTGAGGTGCATTTAGGGAGCAAACCAGCACTTTCAGCCGATACAGGAAGTACTGCTAACAACCCAACCTCATCTCCCTTGTCTGTTGTTCTAATAGTTAAACTGCTACTAGTAGCACTTGCACTAGACCTAACAGAAGGCGATTCAGCTAATTTTGCATATGCCATCGCTTGCCTATGCAGGTTTGATGACACTGTATCCACTGAACTCATCACCTAGCACCACAATGAAAACAGTAAGTACGAAGTCAAAACAATATAGCCTAGATTGGCTACAAGTTACCAAAAAAATTGCACGCGATATTGGACTTCATGATAGCAGTACCAAAGCTCTCATAAATAGATGTGTCTAGATTGACCCCTAGCTCACTGGTTCACTTGAGCGCATCTGTGTGATTCCAGAAACTTTTGACAGGTCTTGTGCAAAAAAAATTACATTTTTTTATGCATGCCTGTATTACATGATACCTTGGGTATTTTCATCTTCAAGCGATCCTCTTCATCAGGTTTCATAGCTTCAGGGGAATCCTGATTTCCCCCTAACAAAAACATAACCAGCATATTATTAGACAGGGTCAACAAACGGAAACATAACTGAACTTCACAAGGGTTAACAAATAGAAAGACCCATAATTTAAAATGCAAGCTCAAGTCATTTGTTACCATTGTTTTTAATAGGATCCGTTTGATCAAAGCGCCTTGTGAATGGAGTTGGGTTAACCATCGATAAACTTCTGATCTCATGACGAATTGCATCTAATTGAGCCATTGTATCTTGCAGTTCCTTGTGCACCTGTTAACATAAAAATTCAAAAAACATCGCCATAAACTAAAGGAAATATGGATTGTAAAGAATTGATTCTTATTTATTGCTAAGATTGAATAATCAGACGGTCAAAGTTAAAGTGGTTTATCAGAAACTGATTTTTTTGTGTAAAAGAAAATTGTTGTTCACAGCACAATAGGAGTGAATAAACTAACTATAGAAGCTTGAGATTGATGCATGATAGTATCAAAGTGGCCGCGTGCCAACTGAACATAAGCAATTGCTCTCCCTGCTGCTCTCCCAGCCACTTTCGTTATTTTTGGTAGATCTTTGGGGCCTGAAAATTTCATTGTCATTACTCATTATCACCAAAATATATTTTATAAAGCAAATACGATATGTAAAAAAATGAGAGCCAGAGCGAGAGAGAGGATGAAGCGCAAACCAATGAGAGCAGCGGTAGCACCGATAATAAGAAACAGCTCGGCATATGATATTCCAAACATTTCTCAATCAAACAAAAATATCACTGCACCATCAGCCTCTTCTGATCTCGGAGAGGGGGGTGGGAGAGAGAAGGGGGCAGCTGGTCGGAGGTGGGTTGCAGGGGATCAGGAGCACAAGCCGAAGAATTAAGAAGGAAAAGGAAGGGGTCGGAACGGAAGAAGGGGGTTAGCTCCTTTTTGCTCTGCGTCCACAGTCCACCAATTTCTCGGCCTATTACCCACTAAGCCTGCTAATCCTTTTATGAACCCAAGTTAAGCCCTTGGTGCTGTTTCGGCCCAATTGTGGACTTCGACAGGGTTCCAGACCAGTTGACCCCCAAGAAGAAGAAAAAGAGCTTTCTTTCTCTTCTCATTGCCGAAACAAAATATCACAGAAAAGGAGGGTACGAACTGGAGAAGATGATTAGCGAAACTGAATTTAATCCCCATTTGCCATCTTTGAAGTTGATCACAAAAAGAGAGACTGAAAACAACTAGATATGCAATTACATAAGGGTGAACGCGATTACAATTATATAATCTTCCTGTCACCACCTACTACAACAAAAGCAGGTGTGAGCGCATTCATGAAATTGTTGTGGGTTGGTATTTCACAAAATGATTTTTGGGGCATTGAAACATTCCTTTCTTTTGATGCAATCTTTGTTGATTATTTAATCGTATAACTTGTAATTATCTATAATACATGTATAATAAGCAAGGAATCAGTCTGCGGATTGACAATGTTGAAATCAGCATAAAAACAAAAAATCAGCGCATTCAACAGAAAATATAAAACTACTGCCAAACTCAACAGCAACTTAAATTAAGAACAAATATTACTTAAATAGTTAAAACTAAACAAACAGGTTTAACTTAAGCCAATTCCAATCATTCAAACAACTGGTCTTATTTTATTACACGACCATAGGATACTTTAGACAGCCAGAAAACAAACACAGGCATGAAAGCATAAACTGGATGATAGAGATAACTAGGCAGAGTGAGTAGCGGCAGGGAGGGCCCCGGCTTCAGTGAGAAGAGGCACAAGCTTCCCTTCATTGTGTAATGCCACGGTGCTGTCACAGCCTCCGATGTGCTTCCCACCTATGAAAACATTGGGGACTGTCCTCTGCCCCGTCCATTGATGCAGTGCTGCCTGAATTTCTGATCCATCACCTTCAATTTCATTCAGTAATTTGTCAAGTCATGATAACAAAACAAAAGCATCCAGCAAAGATGCTGGGATTACACGTGTTTATGATCCATCGCCTTCAATTACATGTGTTTCCTGAGAATATCAATTATGGTCTTCTATCAACCATTTATTATTGGGTTTAGTGTAATTTTATTATTTTACTGGGAATATTTTACAGATAGGTTATACAAAAGGCTACTAAACTAATGCTCAACATGACATATGCTGAATATGATCATAACCAAGCAATACCAAAAGTTATTTACAGAATTATACTAACTACCAAGTTTTCCGGGTTACTGTTAAGTGGTATCAGAAACATACACCAGTACCTGGAGGTTTGCAATGGTTGCACTAGATGTAAATGATTAAACACCGTATCTATCCCCACAATTAACATTCTTATAATCTCCACAAATTTAATCAAAAAATACAATCTGGACAAATTAGATCAACAGTAAGAGTGAAATTAAGGATACTTACTCTCAATATCCAATTCAACAGCCTTGAAATTCGCACCCAAGGATGAAAGCAACTTTTTAACCTGATTGCAGTATGGACAGAATGATTTGCTGAAATTGCAAAAGCATTTAAATTAAAACAATTAGATTTACTGCACAGAACAGAAATATTATAATTGATTCATCAAGCATACATTAGGAGGAGGCAAAAAATAATGTAGACAAATAAAGGAAGAAGATGCTTTTTTTTTTTTTTTTTTTGTTTTGTGGGTTAAAAAGAAGATGCTCAAGGTATCAAATTAAGGGTATCAAATTCCGTACCTGACAGAATAATCTACATATTAAAAAAGTACAATTGAAACTAGAGATATCAGGTTTACACCGTAGATGTTAGAAATCACAGATATAATACCTATTTGTACAAATAGAAAATAGGTTTAATATTTTAGAAAGGTTTAAATCTCTCGTTGATCAATCAACAAATAGCAAAGCCAGGAGAGGAGAGCGGAGGAGGTAAGAGAAGAAAGAAGAGAAGGGAGAGGGAGATGATGGAAACCTGAAAACAGCAACAGGAGAGGAAGAGGCGATTTGCTTAGCCTTTTCTAGAGCCATATCTCGTTTATTTTCCTTCTCTTCAGAAGATTCCGACGAAAACACCGCTCCCATTTAAATTGCTCTTTATAGACGACGACAGAAAAGAAGGGCACCGCTAAATAGTTAAGAGTGGTCAACACGGACGCCATTAGTAATATCAAACGTCTGATTGAAATCTAACGGTCAGGACAAAAGGAAGATTTTCGCGAAGGAAAGGCTTTTTACGTTTGTCAATCTGAACTCAGGAAACTTAGTTGAACGTTCGGATGGCACTTTGGCAGCCGCTTATCCTCCGGGAACATATTTCAAAACAAAGAAAAAACTTGGTCTCCTCTCTGTTTGTATGAATTTCAAACATATTACAAGGACAATCCATTGCATTATAAATCAACAACTTTTATTTTACAAAACAACTTATTTTTGCACTACATATTCTGCCGATATTTTTATTAAAACCCCAAAAAAAAAACAAATTATCAAATCTGCTCCCACTCCAAAGTTATAATTATTTCTACCCTAACCGCCCGTGGGCTGGGCGGTCCACTTTTCCCACCTGACTGCCCAGCAGCCGGGCGGTCCACTGTGCATAGCTGACCGCCCAGCCACTGGGCGGTCCAATTTCCATAGCTGACCGCCCAGCAGCTGGGCGGTCCGCTAGTGTTTTTTTTTTTTTTTTTTTTTTTAAGATTAGATTAGAGACAATATGAATATAAAGATGGTGAATTCTTAACGCTAAAAGTTCGAATTTTTTTGTAAATATTAGTTAGATTACTTCTGTGAAGCATATTTATACTAAAATACGCTAAATTACTTGGAATTATGTTAAATTACGTTGAGTTACACTATATTAAGTTAAATTACACTAAATCACATTACATTACGCTAAAATACGGTAAATTACATATGAATAGGGACGATATCTTCACTGAAAAGGCGAAAAACGACGACGAAACTTCAAACGGTCATAAAACGGCGCTCGAGTGTCCGATTTCAGCAAATGAGCACTTTTCGGAAAGCTTGCGAAAATGCGCATGCGTCCGTGCCAGCTATGCTGGATTCCAAAATTCAGAATCGCCAAAAAACAAAGGGAAGACCCTCAAACTTGAGTTGAAGTTTCCGATTAAGATTTTCATTTCTATTATTCAATCCAAGTAGTTCAGTAAATTAGTTACATAATGAACTTGTAGAATACCAATTTTTACTATTTTTGGAATTTTTTTACTATTTTTTATGATTCATGAAAGATGGCACAGAATCGGTCTACTTTAGCGTAATTTTGCGTAGTTTAGCGTAATTTACCGTATTTCAGCATAATTAGCGAAGTTATTGTTATTTAGCGTAATTTAGTGTAATTCAACGTAATTCAACGTAATTTAACATAATTCCAAGTAATTTAGCGTATTGAGTAATTTAGCGTATTTTAGCGTATTGAGTAATTTAGCGTATTGAGTAATTTAGCGTATTTTAGCATATTGAATAATTTAGCGTATTTTAGCGTATTGAGTAATTTAGCGTATTGAGTAATTTAGCGTATTTTAGCGTATTGAGTAATTTAGCGTATTTTAGCGTATTGCGTAATTTAGCGTATTTTAGCGTATTGCGTAATTTAGCGTATTGAGTAATTTAGCGTATTTTAGCGTATTGCGTAATTTAGCGTATTGAGTAATTTAGCGTATTTTAGCGTATTGAGTAATTTAGCGTATTTTAGCGTATTGAGTAATTTAGCGTATTGAGTAATTTAGCGTATTTTAGCGTGTTGAGTAATTTAGCGTATTTTAGCGTATTGCGTAATTTAGCGTATTTTAGCGTATTGCGTAATTTAGCGTATTTTAGCGTATTGAGTAATTTAGCGTATTTTAGCGTATTGCGTAATTTAGCGTATTTTAGCATATTTTAGCGTATTTTAGTGTCCGATTTCAGCAAATGAGCACTTTTCGGAAAGCTTGAGAATAACTCACTTAAGTAATTTAGCGTATTGAGTAATTTAGTATAACTCACTTAAGTAATTACATATTGAGTAAATTACTTAAGATTTTCATTTCGTCGTCGTTTTTCGCCTTTTCAGTGAAGATAACGTCCCTATTCATATGTAATTTACCGTATTTTAGCGTAATGTAATGTAATTTAGTGTAATTTAACTTAATATAGTGTAACTCAACGTAATTTAACATAATTCCAAGTAATTTAGCGTATTTTAGTATAAATATGCTTCACAGAAGTAATCTAACTAATATTTACAAAAAAATTCGAACTTTTAGCGTTAAGAATTCACCATCTTTATATTCATATTGTCTCTAATCTAATCTTAAAAAAAATAAAAAATAAAAAAAAACACTAGCGGACCGCCCAGCTGCTGGGCGGTCAGCTATGGAAATTGGACCGCCCAGTGGCTGGGCGGTCAGCTATGCACAGTGGACCACCCGGCTGCTGGGTGGTCAGGTGGGAAAAGTGGACCGCCCAGCCCACGGGCGGTTAGGGTAGAAATAATTATAACTTTGGAGTGGGAGCAGATTTGATAATTTGTTTTTTTTTTGGGGTTTTAATAAAAATATCGGCATATTCTGCTTCATTTATTTATATTCTGAAAATGTTATACTCATTTTATAAATTATATATAATCAGAATTCTAAATTATTTGTACAAGACTGTTCGTTGTGAAGTAAATGGAGTAAGATTTCACTTAAATCATGACTTAAACCATCAAACGAAATATGAAACATAACAAATAAAATGAAATAAGCAACTTAATTTTCCTTAAATTTAAATAGCAACCAAACAAAATCTAAGTGTTTATAATTATTTTTAACAATCATAAGATAAATTCAAATTAAATTTTTTGATGAATAAGTAAATATTCGGTTTACAAAGTTTAATTTTGATTATATAAAATATAAATATTTATGTTATAAAATACACATGTTTTTCAACAAAAATATAAACGCAAATAACGAATACATTTATCACTCCTTCGATCCTTACTATTAAAAATAGGAAAGTCATGATCAGACTGCCCCTTCTCACCGACTTTGTTGGTACAAAATTGTGCTTTATTTAGAACGTTCGATGACATCGATCTGAATAATTCATATATTAAAGTGGAAAAGACCGAACCCACCACTTGTCCCATTTATGAACACGTAAGTATGTAACCAATGACGTAGTGTATTGTATGCAGGTAGCCAATGACGCACTCATTAGATGCTCTGATCTTCTACGTCCGCCAGATTTATCTGTCTGTGTATATCTTTTTTTGCCTCTTGTACGGGAATATGAAAAATCCGAACCGTTCAAATCCTTTATGCACGACTGTTAAAGAACTATAATACTCATTCATTAGGCATTGTAAAAATTTAACCCAGCTTTAGATAATTGAAAATTTGAGATTATCTAGGATATAGACTCCTTGTATGGTCCGGGGTGCATGTTGCTGATGCGGCTGACAAGTTTAAAAGAAATTTGTTACATGACAAACATTGCCGACATTTTTATTAATATCAAAAGTTAATTACAAATTAATAAACATACCCATAATCAGTCGGATTTTCGAAAAATGCCCAAACCGGCCATTTTGTGGCCGGTTTCTAATTTTTTTTTTCTTTTTAGAGACACTATGAAGAGCGAGATAATGAAATATAATACTGAAAATTCGAATTTTTTGTTTAAATTATTTGTTAGATTACTTCTTTTAATTTATAACATATGATCAATATAACATATAGCATTCAATAAGATAACATATAACATATGATCAATCTTAGTACTTTCTAAAAATGGAATATGCAACTCATGTGATCAATATAACATAAACACTTAATAATCATGTGATCAAGTTTTGCCCAAATTTCGCAAAGTTTTTCACTTTTGGGCTTATGTTGCCAAAAGTCTTGGTCATAATGCAACTTGGACCAAAAATTCATCCAAACTAAGTTGTATAGGATCCAATATATGCAAAAAGGAGTGTCCATGTGATTCATGACATGATGCATTTTTGGCTATTAAAGGCCTCCAACATTGGAGCAAAACTAGGGTGTGATGTGCTCACCAAGAGGGATTGGTGAGCACACCTCCAAAAGACTATCGGATTGACTTCGAACTACGAATCCAAACCGTTGAAATTCATGTACTTCGTGAGTGATGCATGTACATGCAAAAATTTTAAAGTTTCGAATTCATTTTGTACATGGTCAAGCGGTCAAAACAATGAACATTTTATAAGTTATTTTTTAAATTGTTTTATGTATTCATTTTTCATCATTGTTTTGACCGCTTGACCATGTACTAAATGAATTCGAAACTTTAAAATTTTTGCATGTACATGCATCACTCACGAAGTACATGAATTTCAACGGTTTGGATTCGTAGTTCGAAGTCAATCCGATAGTCTTTTGGAGGTGTGCTCACCAATCCCTCTTGGTGAGCACATCACACCCTAGTTTTGCTCCCAACATTGCATCTCCAATGATAATACATTGAACAACATCTTTGTGCATACATAATCAGGAAATATAAATTCTTCTTAAAAAAAATTTTGTCCAAAATTATAAGAAAGCATTTATACATAAAAATAAGTTGAATCTGTATGGCTTAATACAAATCACTAAAAATCATTTTCGTTAAAAAAAATATTGCATCTTATATGAATTTACAATGGCTCTGATACCAAATGATAGAAATTTAACAAAATCATAACGTGTTTTGCAATTAGACAGAATTCGTAAATCCAAAAGAAAATAGCAAACTGAATTTAAAACTTACAGTTTTGGAGTGACGACATCATTAAGAGGAAGCGTAAATATACTGATCATCAACGGTTTTTCTCAGACGTGATGATGGAGACCTTAGGCTAATTATAAATCAAAAGAAGTAATCTAACAAATAATTTAAATAAAAAATTTGAATTTTCAGTGTTAGATTTCATTATCTTGCTCTTTATAGTGTCTCCAAAAAAAAAAATCAAAAACCGGCCACAAAATGGTCGATTTCCAAAGAGGAGGAAACCGGACATTTTATGGCCAGTTTGAGCATTTTTCAAAAATCCAACGGATTCTGGGTATATTTATTAATTTGTAATTAACTTTGGATATTAATAAAATGTCGGCAACATTGTTAAGACTAGAGTATATTTATATGACTTATTATTTAATAAAATATTTTAACAGGTCTACTTCTTAAATATCCGAATTATACTCTTTGCGATAATATTGGATTAAATATTTTCATTTAACGAGCATATGTAAACTTGATGAAATTAGAAAATGTCCAAATATGATTGTTGAGATCTCACTCAATCCGAAACACCTCTGATGCAACTATTGAATCTTTGAATCGTTGATTTAATGATTTAAAATTAATGTTTTGGATTGGATCAAAAGTTACAATCCTCTATTGGTCTATGGTCATAAGCAGGTTGTAAAAAATGATCTTAACGGCCTATTAAATGCCTATTTAAACGTTAACGGTGGTCAAACCGTTACTAATATATTAATCGGAGGTCTATTAATATATTTTTTTTCGATTAATTGGTCGATTATTTCGTTTACTCCCTTTTAATCGTCCGTTTATTCCCGTTTATATTTCCGTTTATTCCAGTGAATATTTATATTCACATCGTTTTTTTTCTATGACGGTGTGATAATAAAGTTCATAAATTATGTATTGTAGTTTTATTTGTACTTGAATATACGTCCAATATTTTTTATATATGTTTTGTCTCCTTGTTTTGAAATTGATTAATTCTTCTATATTTATATAGCATATGTTTTTCTTACTTACTGATGTAAATTTTTCAATTAGTACGATATGTTCATATATGAAATTAAGTTGTTATCATAAATTAAATATAGTGGTTTTATGTTGAAATGTTTCATTTCTTTCAAATAATATATTATTAGTATTTGAAAAGACTTAATTTCGAACTTATTTTTGCATTAAACAAATGTGTTACTTACAAATGTAAAATGTGTATGTGTTGTTAAGAAGAAATAAGCGTAGTGTCATGTTATAATAATAAAACTAAGTTAAATTAAGTTTATTTTATAAGTTTAATGAGTTAAATAAATTATTTTTAATAAATTATGAATATATTCACATAATTTTAATGAAAACAATTAATCACCCACATAATTCTGATTAATCAGCCGCATACTGATTAATCGCTTGGCAGTACCCCGTTCGTCCGACGAGCGCATACCATTATACAACACTGGTCATAAGTACGAATCTTTACAATTAGATTTAGATCCTAGGGTCTAAATTAAACAATGAGGTTCTCAGTTAATTTATTAACTTATATAACATGCAATTAATTCAAATTTCATATGCGGGGTGCATTTTATGTTGGAATATAACTCTTTGTTTTTTTCCAGATGCTGACGTATATAGCTGAATGATGTATGGTCGCTGTATGATCAATCAATTAAATGAGATCCGGATTTCATAACCGATTCTCTCATTCCAATACGCAGATGACACTGCTATTGTTGCGAAGGCTGACCTTACAACACTCATTCCAATACGCAGATGATCAATCAATTAAATGAGATCGGGATTTCAAGAACCGATTCTCTCATTCCAATACGACAGATGACACTGCTATTGTTGCGAAGGCTGACCTTACAACACTGATTACTCTTAAGTTGATACTTAGATTGTTTGCAACTTGCAAGTTTGTCTGAGTTGCATATAAATTTTGATAAGAGTTCTTTTCTGCCTTTAAATCTCTCTTCAAGGAGAATTCGGTGTGTTACTATGATTTTGGGATGCACTCAGACTTCTTTACCTATATCATATTTGGGTATGCCGTTAACACTTAAAAATCTGACCCGTCTTGATTTTGTGCCACTGTTGGAAAAAGTACGTCATATGGTTGAGGGATGGCAGGGCAAGCTTTTGTCAAAAGGGGGCAGACTAATACTCATCAAGTCGGTGCTAGCCAGCCTTCCTATTTATCTTATGACTTCATTTTTTATACCTAAATGGGTCATTAAGAATATTGAGCAGATATGTCGCAACTTTTTATGGGATAAGATGGAAGGCCAAGGGAGAGGAGTGCACCTCATTAATTGGGAAATTGCCTGCTACCCTATGGCTTATGGGGGGCTAGGTATTCCGAATTTGAGCCTAAGAAACACGGCTTTGCTTTTGAGGTGGTGGTGGAAATTACACTATGACAAAGATTGTCTTTGGTCCAATGTTGCAAGGAAATTGAGGGGATTGAATACAGGCATGTTAGGCCCCTCGGTTTGGATGTTTAATGGCTCATTCTTTTGGAATCAATTGGTAAGAATCAACCCATTATTTCAATGGAGTGTTCTTTGGTCAGTGGGTAATGGCCGGTCAGTCTCATATTGGTACGATTCCTGGAGTGGGATCCCGATTAGAAAGATGAAAAATTCAGGTCCAAGGCCTAGGCAACATATTATCTCTTTAAGGGACATGATTGCAAAATGGCCAGTGGTAATACCAGTACCGGTCCACCAAATACCGGAGTTTACTGAACAGGAAGATTTGCTGGTTTGGAGATGGAGTACCGATGGAATTTACTCAGCTGCTTCTTTCTATAAATTGCAGTCGGTAGCTGGAAAGGTGAGATGGCGGTACAGTTATTTGTGGTGTACTTTTGCTCCTCTAAAGGTCAAGTTTTTTATCTTCCTCTTACTCCATAACCGATTGCTAACACATGACAATATGCTCACAAGAGGTATGCATGTTGAAACTGAGTGTGCTATGTGCTCTGAGTGCTCATTTGAGACAATATTTCATGTTTTAATCAAGTGTCAGTATGCGACTCAAGTTTGGGATGGTATGGGACAGCTCATTCATAAGTCTGATTCGATGTTGGAAATGTGAGATAGGTCCTGGTTACAATACAGGATCTACTCGCAAGAAGGTAAGAGGATATGGGCAACTCGGTTTATGAGTGTGCTATGGGGAATTTGGAAGCAGCGAAATGAGCATATCTTTCGAGGGAAAAGAATGCCACCACAGCTGCTCGCGGGGAAAAATCAAAGAGGAAACAAAGCCATGGCTTAAGTACTGCAAGGGGAGCAAAGTTGTAAGCGGAGAAGATGTGAGAAAAAGTTCAATCTAATGTAATTTGAGTGTTGACAGTAGGAGAGAGTTATAAACAATTTTATTTTTTCTTGTTTAACTTGGTAGCGTTACCAAGTCTTTCAAAAAAAAAAAAAAAACAGAGAGAGATCGGAATTTCATACACCGTTTGTGCTATATCTTTATTGATACAAATGCAAGGCACAACCGCACAAGGCAAACAAACTAGCTGCGTTTACATATATCTTTATTTCCCCCTTTCGATTTCTTATTTTGGTTAATACTAGTCTACTACCACGCATATGTACTAGTGTCATAATTATTTTTGTTTACAAAACTCAAAAGTAAAATTCTTACAAACATCAGTTAGAGACCTAAATTATCAGGATTTTGAAGTTAAAATCATTAAGAAAGAAATTGAAGGATGTCCAATGCAAGGAATATGAAATATTTGGTTCATATCCTAAAACAATTTGAAACTAGTAATGTACATATTCTATAGCCAAAACTAAACTAGAGATGCTCATTGACCTTTTTCGTTAACAAAAGTTTCCAATAATTTATCTTGACAGTCTTCCACTTTTGCCACAATACTTTCTTTGTATATTGATGCAACAGCCAAGTATGCATTAAAAAATATTCAAGTATATATATTAAGAGGTTCGTAAAACAAGTATGAATATCAAGCCCGATGTTAATAATTGTCAGCAGTCATGCGTTATACATTGACATTATACACAGAATTGCATCAGCACAAAAGAAAGATATGCATGGATGCAATTGACAAGTGTGCATTTTAAGGTGCAAAAACAATTCATTTTCTTCAGAGTTCATCGGAGGACTGCATCAGGCCTGTAAATAGTATGTTTTACAATATTGCACTGTCTTAGATCAAGTTCTGAACATTTGTAAACCCTGACTCACTCATTTTGGCATGCGCAAGAACTGCCAACCATCTGGAAGTTTGGAACAAAAGTAGCATCATGGGATGACCTAATAGTCAAAAAAAGAATTTTTACAGTACCACAATGTAATTGCCAAAGTGGCATAAAAAAGGTTCTTCCCAACAAAAAGAGCCTATCGATTTAAATTTATTAAACAAACAAATGATATGGCAATTCAATGGTTCATATCTCTCCAACGAAAAATATGAATGAGCTAACTAGAAAGAGCAGGGCTCTTCTCTACAAGTTTTTGTGCCACTGCGTCTATGAATTCTTCAGTGTTCAGATAAAATTCCCTTGAAACTCTGCACAATCATTTTAAGTAGCTAAAGTCAATAACTATCTAACATATTAGAATAACTCAAACAGTAGGAAAAGGGAAGAAGAAAAAAAGTTGGGAAAAAGGAAGTGTACTTGGGGCCATGAATAAGGAGGGCTAGATCCTTTGTCATTTTACCAGACTCGACAGTCTCAATACATGCTGATTCTAAATTCTTAACAAACTCCATAAGCCTCTCATTATTATCAAGCTTTGCCCTGCACATTAATATTAATATTAAAATTATATACTGATAATAGTCAGTGCAAAAGCAAATGCAACAATAAAACAACATAAAACATCAATACTAATTGGTAGTGCAACCTATGCTCAAGACCACGCGTCCAAGCGAAGATTGAAGCAATACTGTTGGTACTGGTCTCTTGTCCCTTCTGGTGTAGCCTATAATGCCTTGTCACCGTCCCATGCGCCGCCTCCGCTTCTAATGTTATACCGTCAGAAGACAACTGTGCAACATACATGTTATTAGCTAAAACCAATATATATTGTAAAGGGAAGAACAAGAGGAAAAGAGTGGTGTTTTACCAGTACAGAGGTCATCAGGCCCAATGAGCCAAAACCTGCCACAAGAAAAGTTCAGTACTTCATAGTACCAGTAATCACAACTAAACAGATATAATGCTAACCCTAAACCAGAAGAGAACACTCATCCTACCAGAGCTGACAAGATACTAATGAAGGCTTCCAAAAGTTGCACTGATATTTTTACTGAGATTAGCAGAAAACATTAAACATATCTTGCACATGCAGCTAACCAAACGGTATTGATGAAGTTGTAAGCAACAAGTACCATTTCTTGTATTTTCTGTCAAGGCTGCCTAACTCGGTCTTCAGTTCTTTTAGATAACCCGACAAAATCTCCCTGCAACTATCTTATCTAAACTTGCAATCCAACAGATTAATCTTAATCCCTCTTAGCTTCATTTTATTTTGTTCAAATTTTTATTTGCCAATAGGAAATACAAAAAGGGAATAAAGTTTGTTAGGTAACTGTATGCCCTTTCCTTCACACATGCCAAACAATTCATGTCATAACTCTTAAAAATTTCAAATATTAGAAAATATTGGGCACAATTTGCAAATAGTAGAGAGATGATACTATCTTCCAACCCCCCTCCCAAAAAAAACAAAAATGTTACCTTGGGCAAGCATATCACTTTGGACATCTCCGTCATAATTTTTGCATGCCCAAACATAGCCTCCCTCACTCTTCATAGCATATGCGACCATGTCATCTATCAAGCGGTGCTCATACCTAGAAACATGCGTACATATTAATTAAATTCTAGTTTACTATATTTCTAAGCCCAGATACATTAATAGCATGGAACCAAGTCAACCAACAGACCAGATTGAGATTTCTTCAAACTTTTGCTTCCAGTTCTCCTCATATACCTCCTGAAATATATCTTTAAACCTGTAGCAAACCCATGAGAATGTAAAATTAGGTCAGTGCTCAGTCTAGTTCAATGAAGTATTCAAGCAAAAGGAATACACACCTTCCATCATATGTCTTCAGTATTGTATTTTTTGTGCTCAAGTAAAGAGGCCATTTTTTCTGATAAGCCATGGCCATTGACGACTCGGCAAATGCCCGTATAGACTGAAACAACAATCCACATCTTATGTTAATAGAAGTTCATATGATAAAATAAAAACAGACTGTATGTTGACTTCTAGCTGCCACACCTCATCAACATTGTACATAGCCAGAGCAACTCCAGGTCCCTTGAATTCATACACGTTAAGTTCCAACTGCTCCCCTTCATCTGGGACTATTAAATTAAAATGAAAAAGGTAGATGAGCTTGAGGGTTTAATCATAAGGATGTACTCAGGTAGAGGTAGTAATAGAAGAAAGCAGTGAAGTTTTTATCTGACCAAAAATCATTTTAAGTTTTCCTGGTCCATCAATGACAGCATCCGTTGCTCGGTACTGGTCTCCAAAAGCATGCCTCCCAATACAAATTGGTTTCTTCCAACCTTCATTTTCACAGTTGTCAGATAAATCCCAATAAACACAACATGATAACGACAATAGACTAATGTTCTTACCTGGAACAATCCTTGGTATATTTTTGCACATGATTGGCTCACGAAATACAGTTCCTGGAATAAGATCAAAGAACAGGTGCAATAATTAGGATCAAGCAAGAACAACTGGAAATATAGAATAGGTGAAATTTGTAGCAATGAAACCTAAACCTTAAGATATGTCAAGATGAATGAAATGTGAACAGACCATTCAAAATGTTTCTTATTGTTCCATTAGGGCTTCTCCACATTGACTTGAGATTAAACTCCTTGACCCTTCCTTCATCTACATAATAAAAGAAACAAAAGAAAGAGAACAAAAAGATTTAAGAGTGCCAAACAAAAGAGAAAAACTGGTAATCCAACATTATTATAGCTGTATAATTGGCAATTGCAAAAGACTTGAAATCATTATAAAAACCATGACATAATTATGGAATTCAAATTCACTTGTACTATTTTCAAAAGCTGATTTTTAATCATATGCCATTTGTTATATGCAAGGTTCTACAGAAGCTCTTTCTCATGGTGATGGCCAAAATCAGCAATTTCTACATATCAAGTATTAACCCTTGCAATAAAAATCCTCCAAAGGAAAAAAAAAAAAACTCAATTCCAAAGCAGAGATAACACAAGTACACAACCAGAAAAGAAACATGAGAACATAAAACCAACATGTTTCGGTACGTATCTTACCTGGAGTTATTGTAGCACACTTTATGGCTACGTTATACCTTTTAAAAAAAAGTAAACAGGTTAGAAAATAAATTATGTTAGAATATAAATTTGAAGCAGGTAATGGTTGCAGTGTTACTTTAGAGTAGCCTCCGCACTTTCCACAGTGACACGATCATCAGTGGCATCCCGATTGAGCAGCCCCAAATCAAAATACTTTATATCCAACTCGAGGTATGGATTTATTAGCTGCATAATCATTAAAGAAAGATTAAAAAGCCATAATTGTCACTTGTGAAAAAAATTAATAAAAGTTAGTAAATAACAGAATATAAATACAGAAAGAGAACAAAAGTGCTGAACCTTATCCTTGATCATCGTCCAGATAACTCTAGTCATTTCATCACCTTCAATCAACCAAATCAAAAACAGCAGTTAACACATAGAACACTTCAATTGTAAAAATGAACAAAGGATTATCATATATTTAGGTTGGGGGAAACAAACCATCCATCTCGACGATAGGATTCTGAACATGGATACGAGAGGAGGGAGCGACCGCGAGAGAAGAGACGCACCGGAGGGGTTTAAAGCGGGAGAAGGAAGAGCCACAACTGAAGGAGTTCAAATGTTGAAGGTGGCAGCGGATGCGAGATGGCGATTGGGGGTCGAAAGGCGAGAGGCGAAATGTGCTAGGGTTTTTGATCGAAGAAGAGAGCGCCATGCTGATGCTACTGTTGTTGCTTACCAGTCCCAGACCAAATCGCCGCATCAGAAAATTGAAAATGAGTTGGATATAAGCAGCGAAGCCGAGAAAGATGAGGTAAAGTGAAGACAATGGGCGGTAATGGGTCCCAAAAAGGAAAAAAAACGCTAAAAAGAAAGAAACGAGCACAGGAAGGTAGAGTTCCTCTCCTCTTGTACGGGAGAGTTCCATTTCAATTATAAATTCACCGTTGGTTTTAGATCGGACAGCCTTCTGAAGCTTCGATATGAGATGAACGTCCCAGATCGCCCTCTACCCTTTATTTATTTCTACAAATCCTGGAACTGAGAAGTAGAATCCAATTTGCCTGCCAATTGGTCACTGGCACGAAAAAGGAAGGTGCCTCTCCAGAGTACGACGAGCACTGAGCCAAATCGAGTTGGGCTGTTGGGCAACCAGAAATTAAGAGTGAAAAATGCTAAGAAATTGATGTTTGGATGTCTTAATTTATTGTTGAAAACTGAGAAAATTAAAAGAAGAGATAGGCATTTTAGGATTTGAACATAGAATTAAGATTCGGCCAAAATGAGGTTAAAGAAGATAATTTTAATTCACGCTAAAAAACTGGTGTTCAGTAAGATTAAGTAGCTAAGAAAGCTAAAGAAAACATATTAAATTTTAAGGAGATTTAATCTCTTATTGCTGAATAGTCTCATTAAGTTAGGCAAAACTTAAACTTGACTTATGTCAGAACAAGTTGAGTTTGAGTCAGGGTTTTTAGCTGAAAAGTTCCTTCATTCTATGAGCTGCACATAAACTAATTTTTTTTTTTATCAATTTGATATTGTGAGTCGCTCAAAAAATTACGAGTTGAAAAAAAGTTTCATCATTTTCTTATACTGAACTTCATTCTCTCATAATAACCACAAAGATATAATAAAAGAATTGTAAATAACTTCATCTTCTTTTAGCAACGTGTTAAAAAACAAACCGAGTCGATCCGAACTGAATTAGATTAAGTTTGAATTCACTAATAATGAGTTGAGCCGGAATCAAGCGAGCTAATTATGAGCATTTCTTAAGTCAAATCTCAATCTCAAATCTTAACCTTGTGGTCGTGGGTTCGAGCTCTACGGTGGTTGATACGTCCTATCTCGAGGAGAGTTGGCTGTATGGAAATTGAATTGGGCTGAGTTCAACTTGCCAAGGAATGACAAGCCAAAGTGTGACCGAGTTGGAAACTCGGAGTGGTTTGAAGATATTCGGACTCTAACTTGTGTGATATCTCTTTTAGCAAAAAAATTGATCCATGTTTAATGAGACTTCCTGCCTTATATAGTCTGCATATAACTGTCATCCCGGACGGTTATAGGGGACGTGGATAGTTACAAAAAACCGTATCAGCGGTTATCAAGCACGGAGGCGGTTCATGCCAATTTCGGGCTCAGCCTTATGAGGCCGTTTATTGGGCCCTGTTTAAGTAGAGTTTGGGTTTTTCATATAACTCCGGATTGGCCTCTTAAGGAGGTCCGAATCCCGAGTCTTTCATGGCCCGGAATGGATAAGTTAAAAAGCCTGTGGAACATGGCCATATCACGAGTCAATTCTTTTTTTTGCCAGCCTTGCTCCAGAGTCCAAGTTTACGGGCCGGTCAGATCGACTTCCCTAATTTTAGGGGAAAGGCTAATTACAGGCCAATATTGGGCTAGAAATCTCTGGATGAAAACACCGATCTTGTTAAGAACACAAAATTAGAATGACGAGTCAATGGATCGGGTTTACGTCTTCCGGTGTTCATTGATGGCAGGACGGGGGACAGATTTGTACTTTGTAGGCGCATAATGCCTACAGTCAAATTATATTGAACCAATTAACACATTACAGCACTTCACGAAAGTACAGGAGAAAAAATAATTGAAAAATAAACTAAACAAAGAATCAAAGAAGGAACTAAAGGGTAGCAATGCGCGGTCCAGAGCGAAGCCTCACTCCTGCTGCAACATGCTCTCCGTGTCCCTTCTTAAGTTTGCTCGAGAAATTTAGCGCATCTCTTTCCCAGTTTCCCATTCATATATTATGAAGCTCCAGCCTCCAGCAAGAATGATAACTCAAGAAATTGACCCTGACACATTATTGTTGATGTTTAACATAAGTAACTCCAATGTGGTGATGCAATTGATTATAAAAAATGTTTTTTTTTTTCCACTATGCAAAATCACCGAAATTTTTATTCATATCCTAAAAAAAAAATGAAATTCCAAACCTGCTCTCACTCTCTAAAAAAGTTCGAAAAAGACCCTTATCGTTGGTATGTCAACGATACTTGTTATTTTTTTAGGAGGGTTCAAATGTTTTTATTTTTTGTGTCTTCATCATGCCTCTATTTTTAAAGACGTTAATAAATCAAAATTTAAATCATAAACGTCAAAATAAAACAGTTAGATTTGATCTATGTTAATTTCTCTATGTGCTCATAAAAAAATATCACACTTCGATTTTGTTTTTATGTGAATCAATCATTTAAAAAATCAACGTCTAAAAATTATCCACACTGGTACGTTTTTACAAGGACAACCAACACAAAGTTAAAATGTCACAATTTTGTACACGTGCATAAATAAAATAATGTAGATCATATCCAACGTTTTTATTTTGACTTTTAAGTTGTAAATTTTGAGTTATTAAAGTTTTTAAAAATAGAGACACGATGAAGATACAAAAAATAGAGGCATTTGAACCCTCATTTTTTTTTCCAAAAACTTCTCAAACAAATATATTACTAGAAATGACATTTGAACCGGGATCAATAATTCAGATACAAAGTATTTTATTTTTTTTCTAATAACACACCAAGAAAATAGTTTAATTTTTTCTACAACCGGAAAAAATTATGCCTGAAAAATGTTTCAGAGTCCTCCTAGTACATCTAAATTATAAGATGTTTTGTCTATTTTATTTAATTTTATTTCTAACATATTTATATTAATAATTACTCTTTCTATTTGTGAAATTTTTTAAACAATTATTATTAAAATCAACGAAATCTGCTCAAAATTTGAGGCTTTTAATTATTTTGTGAGTCCGCTGTTGCATTTGGCGGCTCCTTGTTTTTGGGGCCGCAGATTGGCTTAGTGGCCTGAGTGTTTTTCAAAATCTCCCAAAATCATAATTTTTTAGTTTATTTTTTATTGGGAATATGGTATAAATAAAAATTTCCGGAGTTTCGTAGTTCCTCAATTATATCATATCACATGTGCTTTTGTCTATTTTTCTTATTCTACACATATTTGTACTATCCAACGATTTCTTTTAATGCCCTGGCGTTTCTCTTTTTTTTTTTAATACTAAAATTGAGGAGTAATTGAGTAGGGAAATTATTTAATGATTAATATCAAATTGATAATATAAAACTCTAACTAAATGACAGAACAAAACATAAATATTGTATTAGTTCAATTAAAAAAATGAGAAACATCATTCTTTCCAACGGATGTATATGAATGCTCCAACAATTATACACGATTTTATTATATGAATCGTGTGTGATAAAAAAAATATAATATTTTCCCACGTCATTGATCTGTGTCTTCCTATTATAATTCATCTCTATCTATTTTTTGTAAGTGATTTCTCTTATTTCTAAAGCACTTGTAGGTTGTACATGTATTTATCTAATTCATCTCTCGTAAACAGGCGAGACTAGGGCAAGTGATAAGGTAAAAGAGATGATATATTCACTGAGAAAGCGAAAAATGAGGACGAAATTTCAAACGATTATAAAATAGCGCTCAAGTGTCCGATTCAGTAAATGACCACTTTTCGGAATACTTGCAAGAAGATACATGAGTTGGTGACCGCTATGTCGTTTTACGAAATTCATAATTGCAAAAAAAAAAAGAAAAAAGAAAAGAACCTCAAAACTTAAGTTGAAGTTTCAGATTAAGTTTTTCATTTCTAATTTTTTATTTTTTTGTCCTTTACTATACTTCTTCCTAGGCATTGTTCATATAAATGTATAAAATCTCGTTATCTAAGATTTTTTTTATATTTTTAATTTTTTTAGTTAGAATGTTATTTATGGAACTAATAATATGTGATGTAATATATGATATTTTTTCTTAGACATTGTTTATTTAAGTGCATAAAGTATTAAATTAGAGTTTTTTTTGTTATATTTTCATTTTTTTTAGTTCAAATGTATTAATGAATGTTTTCATTTTGAAATTTAGTTTAGTATTTTATTCAGATTTAAGATATGTTATTAAAAAAATCAATTAGATTTAATTTAGTGTTTTATTAAAAATTTAGTTTACTATTTTTATTTTGACATTTAAAAAAAAAAACAGAGAGAGAGTACCGCCCCACTATGTGGCGGTCCTCTTCAAAAGTGAACAGCTCCAATGTGGAGAGGTTGAGACTTTTTTTGAATTTTAAAAAAATTGAGAGCATATTTGTTATTTTTTTTAATTGAGTGCATTAAAAAAATATCGGTACTATCCAACAGTTATTTTTCGTTGCAAAAAATTGATTACAAGAAATAGAGAATCATGCCATATAGCAACAAATATCGGTTTTTCAAAGATCTTAAAAACCATAGTATATTGTGAACTTCCATTGGTCAAATTCTCTACCATGCATTTTATTTCGACTTTTATCGAGGTTGCAATGACGTGAGGTAAGCCGGTATCATTAATTCTTCAAGGTGGTGTTTGGTTGTGGACTAAAGTTAAGGTGGCCTAAGTTGTTATTCCAACTTAGGCCGGCCTAAATTATTTATGTTTGGTTGAGGTCTAAAGTTAGACCACGGCTTAAAGTATTCCTTGTTTGGTTAGAGTTAGTGGAGGACTAAAGTTTTGGAAGCCTAAGTTAGTTAATTATTAATAACAAGATACTAATTATATAATATTAATTATTAATTATAACTATAATATATTATAACATTTTTATAATAATTATTTAATATATTAACAATATAAGATATTAATTATATAATTATATATTAATAATAAGATACTAATTATATAATATTAATATATTAATAATATAAGAAATTAATTATATAATTATATATTAATAATAAGATACTAATTATATAACATTAATAATTAATAATAACTATAATACATTATAATATTATTATAATAATTATTTAATTTGTTTGACCACAACCAAACATGGGGCAAAGAATTATCCAAATGCATAATTTGTTTGAAGGTTTCTATTTCACCGATCCTATGTGCATATATTATTTGTCCTGAACATTTGTCTTAATACTTTTCAAAATAATTTACAGAAAATGCAGTTGATATTAGAGGAAATATATGCATTTTTTTTTTTCAAGGACATCTCACTTGCAATTTGAAGCAGTGGAAACAAAATTCAGCATTAAGAGAAATGAATCATTTGTCCTAAAAAATTGAACATATTTTTTATCATTTTAATTATAAAAAAATATTTTTTAATTTAAAATGAAATTTAATAGAAAAGACAAAATAAATAAGTAAAAAATGGAAGTAATAAAATAAATAGAAGTCTAAATATGATATTACAAATTTAGAAGTAAATTATTGAAAGGTATAATTTTCTTATATTATATTATATTTTTGTTTAAACATACACTTAAGACTTGAGCAAATTGAATAAATTACATATCAATTGAGTACTATTTTTCATAAACAGTATTCATGTCAATATTAAATTATTTCTGCTAATTTCTTATTACTTAGCTAACCTCAAAATGCCAAAATAGCAATATGCGACGTAGGTCATGTTTGGCAGAAAAACGAAAATTCAATAAAAAAAATGTAGATCCTCGACGTCCAAATGCAAAACAAATATACAAGCAGTGGATAGCGAGAGGTTCCTAATTTATTGATCTTGCTTTACCATTTCACAGACCAAATAAACGACAGTAATAATTGGCCTCAAATAAAAAGTAAAGCACACAAATTAACCTGATAAATCAATTTAACGGGAACAATTTTAACAAAATGAGAACTCAGCCCCTTAGATGTTCTTTGATTGCGATCATCTCCGCAAAATCATTACAGGTCTGTAACTGTAAAAGTGTTCATCACTGTTCTCCCACTCAAAAATTAATTCCAAAATCTCGTAGAAACATAACAAATTAAGTTTGTAAAACATAAAATGTATGTAAATGCTTTTTAATATCAACACACGAACAAGTGAGAATATAAAAGAAGAAAGCAAATACAACTGAAAATATTGCTTCAAGGGAACGAGTCCGATTGGGAATTGGTCTACCCCAACGACCAGATTATGAAGCCTTAACAATAAATGAATAGGAAGAGAAGTTTTGGATGAATCAAAGACATAAGAAAACAAGAGAAGAGAGCAGAAGAATTTACGAGGTTTTTATCGATGAAATCGCTAAAGGGAAGTCGATTATTTCTCAACAAAAGGTTTCAATCTGAGATCTCCTTCTCTCAACGATGTAAGAGATAAAATACATGAGAGAATATATATCATGAGATCCGACTTGATATCACCGTGGGGTTGTGTTAACCCTAACCCTAAAAATAAGAAGAGGAGTTTTGTGTCCGTGGCGGCTGCATCGCTTTGCGGTGATACTGTGATAGCCTTGATGAATTGCTTAATACGCACCGCTGAGATGCTAATGTGAAAATGGACGGCTGTGATGCGAGGTCTCTTCATGGGATCGAATGCGGTTCATAGGACTGCCGTCGGATGGGAATTGGTAATTTGGTATAGATTCACTCAACCGTCCATAAAGAAAATTTTCTGGTGTCCATATAGATTTTAAAATGGTTAATTTTCTCTTGAAAACTTCGGACTATCTTATGTCACCATAAAATTTGATATTTATTCAACCATCCTTTTTTATTTAATTATTGTAAAAATTCAATTAATAAATATAAACTTTTATTTTAACTCTTATTTCTCTCAGATAACATGTCATTTTAATAAAGTGGCCGAAATTGACAGGAAAAAATAGAGTATAGTGAATGATCGTTGGGCCGAAAATATTAAAGTGGCCGAAATTGACAGGAGAAAGAGTAAGGGTCGGCCCAAATAAAATAATTTCATGACTGAATGAAATGATGAAGTGAGTAGTACAAGTGGGCTGAAGTTTTATTGTTGGGCTGCAATTCTGCAAAGCTTTTCTGTGGATAAGAGAAAAAAGAACGAAATAAAAAGTAAAAGATAAAAAAAAAGGGTAAATGAGGCCGAACGGATAGAACCAAAAGAAAAAACAAAAAGAAATGATGTCTAGTAGACCCCCGGAATCCAAGCTAAGAAAAAACAAAAAGAAAAAAAAAGGGAAAACCGTGTAAAGCTATCAACACCCCCGGAATCGTCGAGTAGACAAAATAGAATGAAAAAAAAATACCAATTATAAGATTTTTCTCATTTTAAAAGAACTGACCATTCAAACAGTTAAGTGGGAAAAAGACATGTCAATTTAAAAAAAGAGAGTGAAAAACGACCAATCAAACAACAAATATGCAAATGCATCCTAGCTTGACAAATAATCGAAGGTCACCTAAGGGCCTGCACCAGTTAGAGGTACACGGAGGGAGAGGAAGAGAGCGGAGGGGAAGGGAGGTGTGACCGGATCTGCCCGTGACAGATTACTTGTTGTAGAGTTTTGAAATTTGAAGGTGAACGGATAGGAGAGAAGGGGAACGGAGGTGAAATAGGCTAAAAATCTAAAGAAAAAGTTAACGATCATTTCACCTCCAAATTGGAGTGTAGACGAGGTGAAATTGCTGTCTCTTTAATCTCTTTCTCTTCCCTTCACTTTCTATTAATAACGTTCCACCTCCTCTGTGTGGAGCACGTCCCAAGCAATCAAGTGTAAAGACACTAGAGGTGTCAACGAGTACGGTAAGAGTCAAGTGGAAGCATTTTTATACCCGTACCCGTTACAAATTGTCCTCATCCGTACCTTACCCTTACCCGTACCCTACCCTTACCCGTTATGGTATAACAGATAAATAACGGGTAATGCTATTATAATAAAAAAAAATATTATCTACTAAATAATAAATTAAAAAACATTCATTTTACAAATATTTATACGTGTTTAAAAGGTCTAAACTTTATTGAGATTTGCTGAAATTTATTTACGTGTTTTAATAGTTAATTAAGCGTAACACAACTATCAAGAATAGTTGAAGAATTAATATTCATTGCTCATTAATATATATATATAGAGAGAGAGAGAGAGAGAGATAGAGAGAGAGAGTGGCTAATAACAAAACGTTTGCACCAAACCCTCTCGTGCAACCAAGTCGTTTTCGGATTTTCAAAGTCCAAACAGTTGATCCGAACCGTTAGATGTGATCTCTATATTAAAATCTGCTTGGAGACCAAAATTTATATTTTTTGGAATTTTTTTGCTATTTATTAAGCCACTTTGAAAATTACTGATCACATGGTCCAGAATTTAGTTGCATTGTTTTACTGTTCACCCGGATCAGTAATTTTCAAAGTGGCTTAATAAATAGCAAAAAAATTCCAAAAAATGTAAAATTTGGTCTCCAAGCATATTTTAATATAGATTGAACATCTAACGGTTCGGGTCGACCGTTTGGACTTTGAAAATCCAAAAATAACTTGGTTGCACGAGAGGCTTGGTGCAAACATTTTGATATTAGCCACTATATATATATATATATATATATATATATATAATTTTTATAATTACCCGATCGATAACTAGTACTGAATAGGCTTTACCCGTTTAGATAATGAAAAAAATCTTTACCCGTACCCGATAAATTTACAAAAAAAATCTTACCGTACCCACTTTATCTGATGCGGTACGGGCCGGATAAACGGATAAAAGGGTGTCATTGACACCTCTAAAAGACACTAACTAGTTTAAAAAAAGAATTAGTAAAAAAATATTACATGCAATTGGCCTCTACAATATCAACTTGAATGAAGTATTAAAATAAATACTGATACATAATTGATCGCATATATCATCACTGGACCAAGTTGTGAAAGATATTAGCTAGCTAGCATTCTCAAATAACCGTTATAGGCTAAATTGGTATCCAACATTAATATTCCAAAATAGTCTAACGGTAAAATAAAATGTTTGACTATAAATAAGAATATGTATTATCTCTATAGAGGAACATAACAAAAAACGATAGGACAATTATTCTTGTACTCCAATAGAGCTAAGCTCGGCGATCGCAATTTCCAAAATTCAAAATTTTAATTAGGACATGATATATTGGGTTGTCTATTAGAATACAAAATGCATGAGATTGTTCCACTAGTATCAGAAAACACGCGAAGCACGAGTCATAATATGTATAATTTACTGTAAGAATATCTTGATCTGACCACAACAAAAATAAGTAATACTAATTTATTTAATTTTCAATTTGTACTAATTTAGCCAGTTTATTTCCATAATAGTACGAATCAAACTAAACTAAATCATCTCGCTCCGATTAATTCATGTGCAGCCGGCAGCCCTAGTAAATAAAAAAGATTAATATAATGGATTACCAAAATTACAAATATTAAATCCCATTTTTCAAAATATTAAAATATTTTTTTGGAATTCGCTAAAAAAATCAATTGAAGAAATATTGATTTTTAATATAACAATAAAAAAATATTTTTCATTCCAAAAATTTGAAAACAAACAAATATTTTTGTAAAACATTAAGAACAGGTATAACGATATAAGCAGCATGACTAACCGTGCAATAATTCAACAAAAAAATACAATAAATTAGTCTAAGTGTTATATTGTACCACAGAATTTGAATGGAACTAATGAAAATATCGATGATGTGATTAGAGGTGTTTATTGGATCAGTTCAGTCAAAACCGAATTACAATAGTCAAATAAAAAGTTGGTTTTAAAAAATATAATCAAATCAACTGAATTAAACTTGCCAACTGAATAACAATCAAACCAAAATAATGAAATTAAATTTCGGTTTATTTGGTTGAACCAAAATAAGAGAGATTAAATTTTAAAAGTCGAAATTCAATACATACACAAATACATATAATATTTATAAAAATCAATATGATTTACGTTATTGACATTACACACATTGTTCAATTTTTTGTATGTAGATGTTCTAAAATATTCAAACCAGAAGTTTCTTCAAATTGAAAAACGTTAACGGTGAGTCAGTGAGGAAAAAATGAAGCGAACCATTGATCACACTAAACCATGGATTCGAACCATGTAGAATTTGATTAGTTCCATCTTTTCGATTTTGATAAATCTAAACCGATCCAATTATAAAAAAACCGAAGTTAAGAAAATCAACCGTCCGATTCAATCAAACCATTTAATCTAAACGTTTTGGTTCCGTTGAAAATCAAATAAACCAGACCCAATAGGCTAGATGCGATAACCCTGGACACTTGCAAAATAGGATTTTAGAAGGTAACAAGGTTATGACCTTCAGATCTGACCCAATAGCGAACCAAATGTGAATTCAGATCCAGTGCAGTAACCCAATTTTTGAGTTTTGATCCAAACCGTCCAAGGTGCTCTAACACGAATCTTAAAGAACCTGGACCCCACAAATAATACTGCCCCTGCGCTACCACCGAATAGGCGCCGTACACGTCTAAACTCAAAAATTGGGTTACTTTAGGGGATCCGGACTCGCCTAATGTGGGCCCATCCATATAAGGTTATAATCAGTTGGGCCTACCTGTTAGTTTTGTTTGATACTTTGATCCACTCCATTTTCACTTCCTTTCATTTTGGCACGAAACGGAGAATAGGGGTAAATATTATACATGTTCAGGTACTCAGTACTCTCCTATTTTAATCATTTTCTGGAAAATAACGGTCGTGTTTAATTATAACATAAAATTACTTGAAAGTAGCTTTTTGTTATTTAAGTTATGACGTGCTAATATTTTACAGTGGAGATACAGTGGTAATAAAACAATGATAGATATGCACTGATAATATAAAAATAATGATAGTTAATGGGTACGGTATAGGTCGGGTGGAGACATTTTCATATCCATACTCATTAAAATTGACTTTACCTTTACCTTTACCTATACCCATTAAAAATTGACCTTACCCCACCCTATCCTTACATGTTAATATTATCGGATAACGAAATGGTAGTGGATAAATAACGGATATTACTAATATAATAATTAGTTTTATTATATTTTACAAATTAAATATAAAAAACTCATTCATTTCACACATATGTAATTATATTTCTAATAAAAAATAAAAATGAATGTACAATCAATTCCAACTAAATTATTTTTTATAAAGACAAAAATTCAAAAACACAAAAACATATTTAGGTGGGTTGAAAATTGAATTGAATATATATTTAGATTTTATAATTATTCTATAGGGTAACGAGTACAAAATAGTCATTACCCATACTCTTACTCATTTGGTTAATAAAAAAAATTCTTATCCATACTCATACCCAATAAGTTAATAAAAAAAAAATTTAACCATACTCACCTTATCAAATACGATACGTGCTAGGTAAATGGCTAAAAAAGTACCATTGACACCCCTAACGGAGAATAGTAATTGGATTATCGGCGATTCACCCGGGGACTAATGCATATGGGACCGACATGTCAGCGATCTAGTCTTTAGACAGAAATTTATCTGTACTCGCTGTAGTGGATCTGGACTAGATGACGAAAGAAGGCAGTACACTGTTGACTACTTGACTGTACAGTACTTCGCCCGCCGGTTCGGATTTACTTTTTTCAATTAAAAAAAAGAAGGAATAAACATAGAGATATGGTGTTATTTAATACACCTGACAGAATACACCTGTATATTTGTTTTTTATTGGGCCAGGGTATAATTGCAAGGAATTGGGGCATTCAAAATCAAAATCTTGGTCAGATCGCATTAAATTCGCTCTGTCGCGTCTGTACTCTCTCTCTCTCTCTCTTAACAGTAAAATGTGAGTGACGCTACACTACTCAGTACTCACTGCTACTACTAGACTAGTACGCATCTCTCTCTTTTGGAAAAAGAGAAAAACCTCGAAATCTACACAGTACGCTCCTCTCTTTATCCCCTTGTTTCTCCTTTTCTTTCTCTCGATCTCTCTTCTAAACTATGCTGACATGGACTGGAGGAAGAAGCTCTCTGCTTTCTCTGAGCGGAGCCTTGCTTCTGGCTTTACACTAGGTGCTGTTGTTTCTCTCTTACTCATTTTGTTACTCAGTGCCACTTCTTCCTCCTACTCTTCTCTATTTCCTTGGTCCAATACCCTATCTTTTCAAAACTATTCACCTTCTCCAGTAGAATTAGAATTGGACAGGAGCAGTTCCCGGAGTCCTGGCCAAAATGATGCAAATTTTAGTGTAGTTCAACCAGGGAACTTACACTCGAACAATTCCTTGGCAAATCATCTTTCAAATGCAACATCTACCATTGACAAACTGCCATTGGATAGGATCGGTGGAGGTAATTTGAGCTCCAGCAATACTACTTCAAACGGATCCTCTTATTTTTTTCCAGTATTGAAGAGACGCAATTTGGGAAGTTAAATGGAGGGAACTGGAGTTCAATTAAGAAAAATTCAAAAAATTGGGGACATGAAGGAGGGAATGGAAGTTTAAATATCGAAAAATTGCCATTATGGAATTCAACAATCAACAATACTCACCAAGGTTTTACCCCTTCTTTGTATAACACTACCGGTGTTTCTTTTAACACTACTACAGAATTGAATCCAAGTACGGAGAACTTGACATTTCCAAATAATTCGGGGAAGGAATTTTTGAATGCAAATTCTACCAAAGAAAATACCTCATTAGAAAAACCCAGTGGAAGTAATGTTTCATTGGATAAAGAGAGGACCTTTGTGCAGAAGGATCAAGAGAAGCACTTGAGCTCTAGTTACAATAATACCAAAATTAAGGAGGATGGTTCATTGCAAAACCTACATTGTGATATATTTGATGGCAAATGGGTGAGAGATGAGAGTGACCCGTTTTATCCACCCGGTTCGTGCCCGTATATAGATGATGATTTCAATTGTTTTAAGAATGGAAGGCCTGACAATGATTTTTTGAAATGGAGATGGCAACCAAACCGATGCAACATCCCAAGGTTATTTAAATTTCCTTTTTTTTTTTCCTCTCTTTTGGTATATTTTTTTCCGTTCTAATAATGCTCTTGTTTAAGGGAGGATTAGAGAATCTAGATAGAATTTGACGAATTATAACAAAACTTGCAAGTTATCACTGAATAATTCACTAATATTCATTTTTCAGAACTGCATGATCAAAATAGGCAACTAAATCGGCTAGTTATACATAATTTGATATACCCTAATTATTTGAGAATTAATTGAATATTAAGAATAGTTGTTGTGTTTTCAGAATGAGTATATTTCTTGTGATTATAACAAAGACATGTGATTGCCTATTTATGCTTGGGACGAGGACAGTACACACTTGAAGAAATAACAATGCATCATCCCTAGCGCACTATTCTGGTTATTATTTGCATCATCACCAACTCACTATTCTTGAACTTTTTGATGAAATTTTGTGTACCCAATCTAAATTACAAATTCTGGTCCTTGTTGAGCTTGTTACTGTCAATTTTGACTCTCAAGGAAATGTAGTCTGCTGATAAACTGAATTTTTTTATTAGACTTCGGAATCATATTCTTTCTTTCTTTCTTTCCTTGGTTGCTAGGTTGAATGCAACTGATTTTCTAGAAAGGTTAAGAGGCAAAAGGTTACTTTTCGTGGGTGATTCTCTGAACCGGAATATGTGGGAATCATTGGTTTGTATTCTTCGTCATGCTGTTCAAGACAAGACCAGAGTTTTTGAGGCATCGGGAAAAAAACGTTTTAAGACAAGTGGTTATTACTCCTTTAGATTCAAGGTATGCACTGTGCATCTACCTATTGATTTTTCCTTTTCAATTTATGGCCATGCTTGTTGTAAAGTTTGAAGGAAATTGCAAATAATCCCCGATTCCTGATCATACGAGGAACACAATAATTGGCCCAAATGTTTTGAGGCTGGGTTCTAGGTAGTACATATCTCTAGTCTACCCATATAATGTTCGAAACTACAAGTCAGCATCAAATAGATTATAAAAATAATAATAACATATTGATTGTACTTGACACTCCATAAAAGCTGGTTTCATTATTTTAATACCCTTTTTTCCCTATTTTTGAAGTGTTTTCATTACAATCCAGGATTACAAGTGCTATGTGGATTTTGTCAGATCAACATTTCTGGTAAAGGAGGTGGTGTCTCAGAAAAGTGACGGGGTTGAAGATGAGAAACTGAGACTGGATATACTGGATGATGCTGCTGTGGCGTACCGAAAAGCCGATGTAATTGTGTTCAATACGGGTCATTGGTGGACCCATGAGAAAACTTCTGAAGGGTGCGTTTATGCATTTTTGAGCCATGTACATAGCAATGAGTGTTAGTATATAACTTTTTAATATTTTTCTCCATAAACACCAAACAGGATAAACTACTATCAAGAGGGTGATCATGTGTATCCTGTACTGAAGGTGCTAAAAGCGTATGAAAAAGCACTCAGGACATGGGCTAGATGGATCGATGCCAATATTAATCCCAAAAAAACCCAGGTTGTCTTTCGCGGTTATTCCCTCACACATTTCAGGTATATTTATTATTTTGTTCATTCTTCTTTTTTCCTAGTTCTCTTACAGGCGGACAATTGCTAACATAACAGTAATACTGGATTTGGTTTCAGAGGGGGACAGTGGAACTCAGGAGGCCAATGTCATAAAGAAACTGAACCGATATTCAACAAATCATTCCTCTCTCATTACCCTTCGAAGAACAGAGCACTAGAACAAGTTTTGAGACAAATGAAGAATCCTGTCATATACCTCAATATAAGCCGGCTAACCGATTATAGAAAAGATGCTCATCCTTCTATCTATAGAAAGAGATATAACACTCCAGAAGAACATATTGCGGCTGAGAAGTCCCAAGATTGTAGTCATTGGTGCTTACCTGGCGTACCTGATTCATGGAATGAGTTGCTTTATGCGTCCCTGCTTCTAGCTGGTAAAGGGTCATGGAGGAATTAACTTCTATTTTTGTTTAATTTTTTCAGTTCTTTTTGGACTGCTGTAGTCCAACAGTTTTCTTTCCGAGGTTGTGAGAAAACAAAATGGACTAAGAGGCATGAGTGTATTTTAGATGTATTGTAGTCTTTTTCAGATATGGTATTATATGAATGTATTCTTTTGTTGTATTTAGTTGAAAGAAGACTATATTTTTCTGGATATGGTTTCTTTCCATGGGCCATGACAGTGCTAGAATATCTTCATTTCCAAATAAAAATAGAAAAGAGATGCAATGCAGCGACTACCAATTTATTTTGACAACAATGACAACCGCCGTTAAACTTTATCGAAATTAGAAATAAATCATAAATGCACAGTTTATTGTTAAGATAAATTATGTATCGAATTTGATATAATCTGATTATATGACGGACAAGATATATTTTTTTGAAATAGTGGACATGCCACCTGTTTCAATAATATCAGTGCAGAATTGGTGCCAACAAGGAGGCCAAAACTTCAGAATAGCTACTACATAAGCGCCAATCAATGTACGCATGTACATATTTTTTTTTTTGTAGTAATTAACTTCTCCAACTTTTTATTGTGCTTCTTAATTTGCTAGAAATGATCTTGTCAAGTGTGAAGCGGTGAAATTAATGAATAATGCACTTATGTTTTGTTTGTACTAATTTTTTTAGTGAGAAATCACCTGACAATGTTTATTTTGACAATCTTCGCAGTATTCTTTTTAAATAACTCAGATCAAAGTGAAAAATAAGAAGTATAAAAAAAATATTGATATGTTATTGGAGAGTCCGACTACTATAACACTAGTGTCATTCCAAACTAAATAACACCACATCTTAAACCATTGGATCTACTTTGATATGTCATTCCAGCGCTATCTTGTACACGAATATTAAAGTAGATCCAATGGTTTAAGATGTAGTGTTATTTAGTTTGAAATGACACTAGTGTTATAGTAGCCGGACTCGTTATTGGACATACATATAACCTAACAAACAAGTTTCATACAATTTAAGTATTACCTAATGATACATCAATGAGAATTAATTTTAGACCTTCAAAATTTTACATCACTTGACAGCAAGATATGTGAGTAATATAGATCATGCTTATGATGTTAGATATGAAATTAATTTGTTTAACATTATCAAAATTGTTAAAATAAAAAAATTCAAGCAATTTCCTCATTTAGTAATAATTTGTAGTTGGTACTTTCGGATGTTAGATTGGTGTTTTGTTACTCTTGGTCTTTAAACCCTCGTTTGCACCAAAACTAGATTCTCTCATGCATTAATTTTTTGCTTTCGCCATTTCGCTAATTTGCTTCATACATTTATAATTCGACATCTATCGAACTAAACTGGATCTATCTCACCCGGTTTAATTCATGTGCAGCCCTAGTAAACAAAAAATATTAATATAACGGATCACAAAAAGTACAAATATTAGATCCCACTTTTTTAATACTAAAGCTGCTTTCGAACTTCGCTAAAAAAATATTAATCTTTCAAACAACTATAAATTTAATTTGCATTCAAAAAATTTGGACACAAATAAATATTTTTTCAAAAATATTAAGAACATATATTATGATAATTAATAGGACTAGTACGCAAAAAGTTACATATTGTTTAAGTATTATACAGTCAAGTATTAGATTACATCTTAGATATATCACAGACACAACTTATAAATGGGAAAAATGATATGAGGTTTCCGCTTAAAATTAAGAAGAGAAATGCAATTGGACCGATGAAAATATCAATGATGCATGAACGCGTGACACCGTTTATGAAATATCAAATTAAAAGGTAATGAGGTTATCACCTTCAGATCTGGCCCAATAGCGAGCGTAATGAGGGCCCATCAATATATTTTTGGGCCTACCAGTTAGTTTTGTTTGATCCACCCTGAGCCCTTGGTCCACTTTCACTTCCTTTCTTTTTGGCACGAAACGGAGAGTAGTCTTCGGATCATCTGCTGGTTTACAGGGATAACTCTGGTCCTAGATTCGCTTGACCGCCTATTCACGTGCCTAATGCATTTTGGACCGAGATGTCAGCGATATTAGTTCTGATTCCCGAGAAATTTATCTGTACTTGTTGTAGACGATCCGGACTAGATGAAGAAAGAATGCAGTACAGTACTTCGCCCTCTTGTACGGATTTTTATTTTTATTTTTTAAGGTTAGTGACTAGTTTTTTTCTTTTAAAAAAGGAATAAACAATAGGGAGATGTCAGATGTCGCATCTTTGTTATTTTTTTTTACAGAATAGTGGAGACGTGGCGCTCCACTACTTTTCTCTCTATTCCCTTTTCCTCTTTCTCTGGATCTCTTCCAAACTATGCTGACATGGACTGGCGGAAGAAGCTCTCTGCTTTCTCTGAGCGGAGCCTTGCTTCTGGCTTTACACTAGGTGTTGTTGTTTCTCTCTTACTCATTTTGTTACTCAGTGCCACTTCTTCCTCCTACTCTTCTCCTTGGTTCAATACCCTATCTTTTCAAAACTATTCCTCTCCTCCAGTAGAATTAGAACTGGACAGGGATCTTTACCGGAGTCCTGGCCAAAAGGATGCAAATTTTAGTGTAGTTCAACCAGGGAACTTACAATTGAATAATTCCTTGGCAAATCATCTTTCCAATGCAACTTCTACCATTGAAAAACAGCCATTAGATAGGATTGGTGGAGGTAATTTGACTTCCAGCAATACTAATTCGAACGGATCCTCTTTATCTTTTTCCAGTATTGAAGAGCCGCAATTTGGAGGGAATTGGAGTTCAATTGAGAACAATTCAAAAATTTGGGGGCATGAACGAGGGAATGGAAGTTTACATGTCGAAAAATTGCCATTATGGAATTCAACAATCAACAATACTCATCAAGGTTTTACCCCTTCTTTGTATAACACTACTGGTGTTTCTTCTAACACTACTACTGAATTGAATCCTAGTACGGAGAACTCGACAGTTTCAAATAATTCGGGGAAGGAATTTTTGAATGCAAATTCTACCAAAGAAAATAACTCATTAGAAAAACCCAGTGGAAGTAATGTTTCATTGGATGAAGAGTGGACCTTTGTGCAGAAGGATCAAGAGAAACACTTGAGCTCTAGTTACAATAATACTGAAACAAAGGAGGATGGTTCATTGCAAAACCTACATTGTGATATATTTGATGGAAAATGGGTGAGAGATGAGAGTGACCCGTTTTATCCACCCGGTTCGTGCCCGTATATAGATGATGATTTCAATTGTTTTAAGAATGGAAGGCCTGACAATGATTTTTTGAAATGGAGATGGCAACCTAACCAATGCAATATCCCAAGGTTATTTAAATTTCCTTATTATTTCTCTCTTTTTTTGGTGTTTTTTCCAGTTCTGATGATGCTCTTGTTTAACGGAGGATTGTAAATAGTAATATAATGTTAAAATTGATTAGTTATCACAGAAACTTGCCAGTTATACCTGAATAATTCACGAATATTCACTTTTCAGAACTGCATGAAAAATAGGTATCTAAATCAGCTAGTTGCAAATAACTTGATATACCCTAATTATTTGCAAATCTAATTAAAATTTAGAATAATTGTTGTTTTTTTGGAATAAATATATGTTTCTTGTGATTATAACAGAGGCACGTGAATTGCCTATTTTTTGCTTGGGATGAGGACAGTACACACTTAAAGAATGGCAATGCATCACTAGTGCACTATTGTGGATATTATTTGCATCATCCTTGATGCTCTAGTCTCAAACTTTTTGATGAAATTTTATGTACTGTCTCTAAATTACAAATTCCGGTCCTTGCGGAGCTTGTTATTGTGAATTTTGACCAAGGGAATGTTGTCTGCAGATAAATTAATTTTCTGATTAGACTTCGGAATCATATTCTTTCTTTCTATCTTTCCTTGGTTGCTAGGTTGAATGCAACTGATTTTCTAGAAAGGTTAAGAGGCAAAAGGTTACTTGTTGTGGGTGATTCTCTGAATCGAAATATGTGGGAATCATTGGTTTGTATTCTTCGTCATGCTGTTCAAGACAGGACCAGAGTTTTTGAGACATCGGGGAAAAAACGTTTTAAGACAAGTGGTTATTACTCCTTCAGATTCATGGTATCCACTTGCATCTACATATTGAGTTTTTCGTTTTCAATTTATGGGCATGCTTGTTGTAAAGTTCTAAGAAGATTGCAAATAATCCCGGATTACCAGTCATAAGAGGAACACAATAATTGGCCCGTATGTTTTGAGGCTGAGTTCTAGGTAGTACGTATCTCTTGTCTAGCCATACAGTTGGAAACCACATGTCGGCATCAAATAAATTTAAAAAATAAAATTAATAACATATTGATTGTACTCGACACTGCATAAAAGCTGGTTTAATTATTTTAAATACCCTTTTTTCCCTATTTTTGAAGTACGTTTCATTAAAATCCAGGATTACAAGTGCTATGTGGATTTTGTCAAATCAACATTTCTGGTGAAGAAGGTGGTGTCTCGGAACAGTGACGGGGTTGAAGAAGAGAAACTGAGACTGGATATACTGGATGACGCTGCTGTGGCTTACCAAAAAGCCGATGTAATTGTGTTCAATACGGGTCATTGGTGGACCCATGGGAAAACTTCTAAAGGGTGCGTTTATGCACATTTAAGCCATGTACTTAGCAACGAGTGATAATATATATCTTTTAATATTTTTCTCCACAAATCACCAAACAGGATAAACTACTATCAAGAGGGTGATCATGTGTACCCTAAACTGAAGGTGCTAAAAGCATACGAAAAAGCACTCATGACATGGGCTAGATGGGTTGATGCCAATATTAATCCTAAAAAAACACAGGTTGTCTTTCGCGGTTATTCCCTCACACATTTCAAGTATGTTTGTTATTTTTTTCATTCTTCTTTTTTCCTGGTTACCTTTCAGGTTGGCAATTGCTAACATGACAATAATACTGGATTTGGTTTCAGAGGGGGACAGTGGAACTCAGGAGGCCAATGTCATAAAGAAACTGAACCGATTTTCAACAATTTATTTCTATCTCATTACTCTTCAAAGAACAGAGCAGTAGAACAAGTTTTAAGACAAATGAAGACTCCTGTTATATACCTCAACATAAGCCGGCTAACTGATTATAGAAAAGATGCTCACCCTTCTATCTATAAAAGAGATACAGCAGTCTAGAAGAAAGGATTACGGCTGAGAAGTCCCAAGATTGTAGTCACTGGTGCTTACCTGGAGTACCGGATTCATGGAATGAGTTGCTTTATGCGTCCCTGCTTCTAGCTGGTAAGGGGTCATGGAGGAATTAACTTCTATTTTTATTTTTATTTTCCATTCTTTTTGGACTGCTGTAGTCCAACAGTTTTTTTACAAGGTTGTGAGAAAACAAAATGGACTAAGAGGCAGGAGTGTATTTTAGTTGTATTGTAGTCATTTTCAGATATGGTATTATATAAATGTATTCTTTTGTTGTATTTGATTGAAAGAAGACTATATTTTTCTGGGTATAATTTTTTTTGAAATAGTGGACATGCCACCTGTTTCAATAATATCAGTGCAGAATTGGTAGTTTGGTACCAACAAGGGGACCAAATCTTCAAAATAGCTACAGTTAAACTAAAGTACTACCGACTGCAACTTAATCTTGCACCTTATGGAGCCATTGTAACGTTGTCTCAAAACAAGAATTTCAACACAATGCTTTAATTATTTTAACATAGTTTAATTTTGGCAAGTATTTCACTAGTTATTATCGATTGTCATTTGTCAAATTAGTTTGCTATGAATATAATATATTAGAAAATAGAAAAGCACAATTTGCACAGGAAGGCACACAATAGATAGAATAATAACAAAGCATAATCAGTACACAACCGCCATCGGAGAACAACACGAACACTTTTATGTAAAGAGATCCTTTCTATCAACCAGGATCATATTATCACATATGATTTCTTTATTAGTTTATCTTACAAGGAATCAAGTGAAAATAAAAAGGGGATAGTGAAACCCTGATAAGGAGCTCACCACTTGCCGTAGATTGACTTGCCGGTTTGCCATGGCTTGAGCTTGAAATCTCACATGACAAACTGTTTGTAATTGGAGAGGGGGTGAAGAGAAGACTTAAAACAGAAACATCAAGACACGCATCAGTTTTATTTTCTCCTCACCTCTCGTCTCCAATTTCTACCTTTTAAGAGTTGTGTAGTTGATCCTGCCACGCATCATTATCCATTCTCACTACCTCTCTGGCAATCTTAGAAAGAGAGAGAGAGAGAGAGAGAGAGAGAGAGAGAGGTGAAGCAGAAAGAAATGTGTGCCAGCGTCCTTTAAATGGCTGGTAACACTAACATGTGATATGTAGTGAGGGGAGAAAAGCACCTTTTCATTATGAAACAAAAAACGGAATTCAATATGCTGTGACCACTGAGCGCAAAAAAATAAAACAAATATGACTTCCGCTGACATGCTTTTGCTAGCTTTTCTGTTGCATAATACTTTCCCCTTTAAAGTAATGTATGAGCTCTTGATATTTTCGCTGTCAAACAAATAAGTGAACTGCAAGCAAGTTTAGGCTTGTGATAGAAATCTATAATTAGCCATCGGTTGAGTAAGAAAACAATTATTGACTGGGTTTGTTGAGGCAAAACATCTTCAGTTCCCAGAGTTAATTACTGCGCTCGTGGTATTGTAATTTGTAAATGTCTGTTAGTCTTGTAATTAAGCAAAGCAAATTATGTTGCTTAGTGTTAAGGCATTTCGAATGATGACTATTAATACGATAAGGGTTCAAATGCCTATTTTTTGTGCCTTCATCGTACCTCCGTTTTTTAATTTTCGAATAACAAAAATGCTAAAATTTATATGTCAAAATAAAACCGTTAGATGTGATATATATTATTTTTTCTACATGCACATCAAAATTTATCACATTCAATTGTGATTTATATGAATCAATAAGTTAAAAAATTAAAACCCAACATTTATTCATATTGGTGTTTTTTGTAAGCTCTTGATACTAATCAAAACAAAACTGAAATGTTATAATCTTTTACGTGCACATAGAGAAAATGATATAGATCATATCTAACGGTTTTATTTTGACATTAAAATTTAAAATTTATTATAGTTCTGATAATAGAGGCATGATGAAAATATATAAAAAAAAGACATTTAAACCCTCCTCGATACATAAGCCATGAATAAAAATATTATAATTGAGGCATAATTTCACCTCCGACTCGTCCTACAATTAGACAAAATTAGGTGTGAATTATGTATAAATTATCTTTACTAAAAATAAAATCTAGAACAAATTAAAATTTATACGTCATTCTCACGTTTTTGCTCCGGAGCAATTTTCCTGGAATGAGGAAAGTCATTTTTATTCAAACTTTGATGTACATAATTAATGAAAATGAAACATTCTTTTTGAAGTTCTAAAAAAAGAAATAAAGCGACGGCGATTATTAGAACTTAGAAGGTATGATAAGCATGAAAAGCGGTACAATATTCATCAATGCTCCCTACCGCATTATTCATTTATTCTTATCCAAAACTTTACCTTTCACTAATCATCCACTTATCTTTTATTCTCTTAAAATTACAACTTGATGCCGATTATTAACAGCGCCTTTAAATTACCCATCATATAAAAGTATAAAACTTATCTTCATGGAGTCTGATACAGAGCACAGCTGGAAAGTGAAAAATAACTGCACACTTTATGAAAATTGCTGAATTCATTATTGATGCATAATCCATTGTACCATATTATATATTTTATGTTCTGACCAAAAATCGATCATCCGAATAAGTAACCTAGTATAAGTAAAAAAGAATTAATAAAAAAAAGCACATGGTGGTGGAGCACCTGCACCCACTCAAAAGAAAAGGGATGCCTACCACCAATTGTGCCGGCTTTGCCACTGCCATACCCAAAGTGGGATCTAATAGTACAATGTTTAAGGCAAAAAGACGCCATCACTAAGAAAGGAAACCTTAAATTTAGTTAGTGCTTACATGACGCTCCAGATAATGCACTGAATTTCCCCAAGTGCAGTTTAAGTGATAAAAGGTGTTTATGTGAAAATTTCCCCAAGTGCTCCAGATATTGCACTGGATTTCTCCAGGTGCAGAAGAAGATCATGTTTGGTTGTAGTCTTGTAAAGTTACACCGGATTAAATTGTTTACTCCAAATTAAAGTAGATTAAATTAATCATGTTTGGTTAGAGCTTGATGGAATAAGCTTATAAAGAGAGAAAATTGTAAAATACATGTTATTCTAACCGCAGGACCCACAAGTGGAATTAACTCAAATATTACTTTATCTTACTCCTTCAAATTTACTTCTTGTTTGATTACTTAAAAGTGGAGTAAAGAGTTTACTCCACCACTCGCTCCACAACCAACCGTAGCCTAAGTGACAAAAGGTACCTATGTGGAAAAAAAAAACCTGTTTGTTTTCTTTTCCCAGCACAGGGTGAGGTTAAACAAATAAGCCCTTAAATTTAGAGGCAATATTTTGAAATTTGTGAAGAGAACATAGTATGTTGCCGTCATCACTAAATAAAAAATCTCAACAATTATTTAGAAAAGGATTTGTGTTTAGAATTTCTGCATTTTTCTTCGGCCTCACTGGGCCCTTCAACATTGTTTCTGTCAAGTCTAAACCCAAAATAATATATGATAAAGACCAACAGCCTGAAATTCTCACTCAGTTTTGGTTGCGAATTCTAATTAGAGTTGCTGCTTACAATGCATTTGATACCACACATGCTTCAACGGAAAGGAGAAATCTCAATGGCTGCTTGCTCTTGTGTATCAAAATGCAACAAAACCAAATCCTGATTTTACTACAAAACCCTACGTTTTAAGAAAATGATCTCAAAGACGAGAACCATTTTCACAAAGAAACAATGTAGCAGTGCCAGTAAACACTTGAGATCCTTCAGACAAAAGTGATTTAATCTTACACAACAAAAAAAACTTTTCGGGCCCTAGAAAAATACTACTCCGAGCTTACACTGGCAAAGCTCATTCAATTTCAACTTCTCCATTATGATTTTGCAAGGCACTGGGGTTGCCACACTCTAAGAAGTCGGTCATAAAACGAACAAGAGGAAACAATCGAACCATTTCTTACATTTTCTCCCTTCATCCAATCAACCCCATAAGCCAACGACCCGTGCTTTTCATATCTCTCCAGTACAACCGCCTCTTCTCCTCCTCCTATACTTACAATTGAGAATCCATTGTGCATACAGGCTGCAATTACTATATCAGAAATAAATGGATGAGGTTTTATTCTCCAAACACCCCCGCCTAAACATATGGACTTCTCAGTAACAGGTTTTGAGGCCGACCTTATGTCCCAAACCCTAAGTGACTCGTCATAGCTCCCGGTTAATAACATGTTGGGGTTGAATGTGCTCTGGGAGACGCAACAAACTCCCATTGTGTGTGACTTGGAGTTCCAAAACACTGGTACTGATGGGTCCTGACGGGTGTCCCAGCAGCAGAAGCGGCAATCGTCAGACCCACTATATAACAGGTGTGGATTAAATATGTCAAAATTGGTGGTCCATGCTTCAAAATCGTGTGCTACCCATGATTGGGATACTTTCAATTCAGCTTCTGTGAAAGAAATTAGAGATATTGAACCATCTGAAAGGGATACTGATAGAGAGTCGCCAGCTCGTCTCCAGTCAACATAGAGACACATGGATGAACTGATCTTTTGATTGATAAGCTCCTTAAAATTAATGCCTGCCTTTTCATAGTTCAATGTTAAAATAAATCATTTTTTCTTGATTAAAAAGTTTCTTTCAAAAAAAGGAATTGTATTTATCAACCAAATCTCCTTGTATGTTTTGTATGTTTCTTATGTACTGGTACACCGAATAATCAATTTGGTATGACAATCAGAACTACAATACTTGCTTGACTTTTATGGACTAGATCTAATCTATTTGGTATGACAATCAAAATTATTATCTCTTCCACCTGTTTATGTCTGGATCCGACTGGTATGAGTACCAACAATCATTAATCAACACAAAATAGTTCCCTGTTGCACTTGGTATTTATACAAGGATTTCTAAATGTAATCAATCACAGCAATACAACTGGGCTAAAAGGAAGTTCAATTATAAAAAATAGCAATATTTGTTATTATAAAGTTCGAATTACCTTCATCAGTTTGCAATTTGCGAACAGTCAAGCATCCATCTGCATCAGCAAGAGCTAGCAAGGGGTGGGATGTACTATTGACCTCATCTCCAACAGGACTCCATTTAATGTCAAAAATACCGGGTGTTTCCTCACGACACAACAACTGAAGGCCCGTATTACTTGTTGCATCGACATCGCTAGAAGTAGAACAACCAAAAAGGGAAATACTGCCGGCTCTGTGACTTTCAGCTCCAGCCTTCTCTTGTAATGTGTAAGTTGCTGCAGCGAAAATGTGGTGAAAAGGCTCATGGGGACAGAACTCAACCGCGCCTGCATTTCCTTCTAGGTAGCATGATGCGATCTCCATGACATCCAACGAGACAGAGAGAGGATAGAAGGTGAAAGAGAAAGAGTAACCCCACTGGTGGCTGGAGAGCGGCGTCAGGGGAAAACTGAGGAAGGAATTGTGGACCAGACCCTGACATTGTACTTGCATGTATGAAATGATAGTGCTAAGAGTGACAAGAACCTCTGAAATTGTAAATTAAAAAAAGGTAAACAAATTTCTTTACCTGAGACTGGTTGGAATGCTGAGAAAGGAGATCTGTTCAGTTGGGAAAAAATGTTGAAGCAAGAAATGGAAGGACAAAATCTTCGATTGGCAAGGTCACACTTGAAATACAGGGGGGATCCCTGATTGTCAGTGAGATATCAGTGAGGAGAGAGAGAGGAGAGAGCGACGACGGGGAGAGGAGAGCGCTGATCCGAGTGGCAAGCCTTAGGGCTCGATTTTCTTTATTTCTTTTGCACAGTGTTTTAGGTTAACAAGATTTCGGATCACCGCCGGTACCGCACGTTCAATTACTCAATCTAATCCGTTCTTTAAAAAATACTCGGTTGAGAGTTAATCTCAGCTCATTAGACTGAATACGGTACCGTAGAGGAGTCCGGTACTGAACGGTGATATTTTTTTGGATTCATCAGCGCTCAGATCTGTGCGATTTTTTATGTGAATCGGAGGGTGTAAATTTTGGAGCAGATTCGGATCAGAAAAACAATGGTGCAGTGGAGCTCTTCTCTTGTAAATTTTGCGTTTTGAGGTTGCATTTTGTTTTAGGATGCTTCATAACTACTTAACTAGGGATGCAAAATTATAATTAGCGTGGGTAAAAAAATACTGCGAAAATTCTAAATCTAATGGTTGAATGAAGTTACATGATTATCTTGTTTAATTTATATTGCAAGATCCGTGAAAAACATGTTAATAATATTTATGAATTCTGATAATTGTTCTTGCACTCTCATCCCCCTATTATCTCCCACTTAAATTCTATAACTGCTATGGAGGACCACTAAAACTCCAGTACTTATTTTTTTTCTAAAATATTAATATCTATGCACGGAAGTATTTATACCTATGAGCGAAAATATTTATACTTATAAGGTAAACAATTTTTACATAAATAATTGTCTCTCCAATTATATGGGGGGCACTGGGAGGGATCATCCACATTTTTAGAGGTGGGTTTTTTTTTTCTTCGTTCAATCTCGTCCACATTTTTGATGATCTATGAGTAATTTTGCAAATCTAAAACCACGAACGTCTTCTACGCAATTTTATCTTTCAAATGAGATCCATGATGACATACTTTCGGGCTCGTCGTCACACAAGTATTTATACCTCGTCGTGCAAGTATTTATACCTATACTTGCAAGTATTTTTTATATATGACACTGGCTAACATCTGAAAGTATTAATATCAAGTATTACAGGGATTTAGACCTAATCACTAAAGTATTTATACTTATGTGGTCAACTATTTTTGTTAGAGAAATGTTGATGCATGGACGATTGGGGAAGGTTGATGCGGGGATGCGGGGATGCAGGGTCCCCACTACTTCATTAGAGGAAGGTTGATGCGGGGACCATTGAGGGACTGGAAAAGGGGTAGTCATATCAAGTTAAACATGCAAGTATTAATATCTTAGTTTGCAAGTATTAATTTCTTATTTTTCAAGTATTTATACCTATAAAGGTTGAGTGTGGGGACTAAAAAATTAGACCATATAATTAGTGGGGACCATAGTCCAATTTTCTTCTAATGTTGGTGCGGGAACAGAGGGGTGACAGGAGTGGGAGTAATATAATTATTCAATATTTATTCCTTATGTAAGAACTCTACAAATAAAAAATTACTCGCAGTTGATCTCGTAATTTTGGCTCTGATACATTAGAAAAGATTAGAGAGAACAAAATCACTGAAATTGCATATTTTACGTGGTTTCAAATACCTCGTATCTTTCGCGTCTCAACCGTGTTTCACGTCTTTATTTATATTTTTAAAGTTCAAATTGCTTAACGTGATCTTTGTATTAAAATGTGTTTGAAGACTAAATTTTGTATTTTTTGGAACATTTTTGCTATTTGTTTTGATAGGCACGTAATCATTGTTCTTGGGTGGTCCAAAATCTTCTTAAAAATATTGATATTGTGTCTATCTAAGAAAATTAAAAAAATATAAAATTTGATCTTCATGCACATTTTAATAGGGAAATCATGTTAAATGGTTCAGATTGACTAATTAGAATCTGAACACGAAATAAAAATATGATAGATGAATAAGACGTGAAAAACATGAGACATTTGAACTCTACTCATCTTACATATACTAATATAACTCTGACATACCTACATATAAATCTCATCAAATATCTACATTTTATATGCAGAAAATAAAGAAAGTATAGTGAATTGTTGATATGGCAACACAACAATACACAAGTGAGATATATTTTTTTAATTACAAAAAATAGATGATCTTCTATTATTAATAGAATTTCGCCTTTATCTGATGAAACCATGAATCGATAATTGCAATTGCCGTCGTTGATAGCTGAATTCGAGAAATTTTTATTCATGGAATATATTATAGAATAAGAGAGAAAACAAATAAGAGTATCTTTGTTTTTTTTTTATTTTTATGCATACAAGGACGGATAAAAAATTTATCTCCAAATCTCTTTTTTCTTTTTTATTCTTACAGTGACAAAAAATGAGGCTCACTTCGTGTCATATTGCAGAAAAAAGGGCACAATTATATTTTTTCTATTATCTATACAGTGGGCTCCACTTCTTATTTCATCATAAACTAAACAAAATGAGTTTGAATCTGTAAAATTCTCACTGATTCAAACTTTAAATTTTTATAATCAGTAGAAATTTTACCAATTTTTTTGTTGATAAAAATCTAGATACTCTTTATGTTTCTGTTTTCTTTTTTAATGATTACTATAGAGTATAGACAATAAGTTCCCGGTATTTTTATTAATACCTCCAAAAAAAAAAAAGAAATTATCAAATCTGTCCTCACCTCAAAATTATTTTTAAAAATGCCCTAACCGCCTCCTGCTGGGGAGGTCCAGATCCATAGCAGACCGCCCAGAGGGGGCGCGGTCCACTTGAAGGAAATATGGGTTTCATGCAAGAGCAAATTTCAAAAATTTAACTCAAAGAAACCAACATAGATCTACTTATTTGACTAACGATGAACCATATTTAGCATTTTAACTTGTTTAATCTTTATACCTCAAATCTTGGTCTCTAAACCAAGAAGTAGGGACTTGAGATGTAGGGTTGTTGCCTCCTTGTCGAGCCTTCACTTCTCCAAGTCGACCTCGAAATGCAACCCGCTTCGAACGCACGAAGCCTCTACGAGTATCCACCCGAGATTAAACGAAACTCTTGTTTTTCCCTTGCTAGAGGTAATCAACCAAGAATCTAACTTAACCTTAACTTCTACCTCTTCAATCAACTATTAATTTTAGTGTAGAAGTTGTGCTCAACACATGAGCAAAAATGGTGGAGACAAAATTGCAAAAACTCTTCTCTTTTTCACCTTTTCTTACAAAAACGTTTTTGCATTTTTCTTGCAAGAGAAGGAAGAAGAGAGGGATTAGAATGGTGGCTAGGGTTTGGAAAAAGGTGGGGTATTTATAGTGTGAAGTTAGGGTATGTTTTAATCATCTCAACCACAATGGATGGCTAGATTTAAACATGACAAAAGTAACTTTTACTTTTGCCATCCAATGGACCTCTCCATTAGATGCACCTTTATCTCACTTTATTCCAAACCACTTCATCAAATGGACTTCTCCATTTAATATTAAATTGGGCTTGCGCCAATTTCTATTTATGCCATTTTTCATTTTGTCATTCATGCCAACTTTTGGCCCACCCGACAATTAATACAATTAATCGTCTTTGCTCAATTTTGTTGAGAAATAAATTTGTATACCATGTCCAACATGTAATAAATTTATTCTAAGATCAAGCTAGTCATCTCCATGACACTTTTATTTGTTTCGTTTTCTCTCTTGGGTGTGACCTCGTAGGATCTATATCGTGTTGACAATAGAATCAAAACTTCTTTTAATTCTATAAGTTATAAGCGGCACCTAGCAATATGCATTATAATTACTCAACAGATAAAGATGATATGAACCAATCAACATCACGATCCTAAAGCAATATTTAATTGCTTGTGTCAATTCACGTGTCACATGATACCGGGAATAAACCAAGGCAAGAGAGTGTCATCCTTGCAAATTTATTATTTTCTTGATTCCAAGTAATTCAGTAAATAATGATCAAACTCATTGATCATAATTGCATGCATACTTTATTACTCCATCAAGGGGCCCGAAGATATCATCACTCACATATGAAATATGAGGGACACTGGTATTCTTGATAAATATCTTTTCCTCCGCACAAGACACACATATTGAGATATTATCTGTATAGCTGCCAGTTACGGTCAGCGTTGGATAATACCTACAGATACATGTATCTCATGTAGGAAAAGTAATCATCTCATACCAAAGAATTCAAGACACAAATGAAACATTAATGACACTAACACAATCCATGTTATGTTTCATTCTTGGGTCATGTCCAATCCCCTGATCTCCATCAGGTATTTATGTGATTAAATTGGTAGCTTCTTACCATATGATCCGTAGAACATGATCATCATTTAATCCACATACTAATCTTGTACCGGTAAATAGTGTTCCTTCTTAATTACCAAGATTAGGGACATTTAGAGTATTCGTTATATTATTATTATAGAGTTCTACATTTCAAGTTCTCAACTTGAAAAATCTAAAATATAATTAAATACTCAAGGAACAAAATGATTATTTCATTTCATGAACAAAACATAGAAACATCCATAAATGGTTGGCTTCTAGATCATAACACTAACACCACTACCCATAGCTGACCACCCAGAGGGGGCGCGGTCCACTATTTATTATTTTTTTTAAGAGAGATACAATATGAATATCAAGATGCTGAATTCTAACGCTAAAAATTCGGATTTTTTTTTAAATATTAGTTAGATTACTTCTTTTAAGCATATTTATACTAAAATACGCTAAATTACTTGAAATTATGTTAAATTACGTTGAATAACACTAAATCACTTTAAAATTACGCTAAATTACGCTAACTTCGCTAATTATGCTAAAATACGGTAAATTGCGCTAAACTACGCAAAATACGCTAAAGTAGACCGATTCTGTGCCATCTTTTATGAATCATAAAAAATAGTAAAAAAATTCCAAAAATAGTAAAAATTGTTATTCTACAAGTTCATTATGTAACTAATTTACTGAGCTACTTAAATTGAATAATAGAAATGAAAATCTTAATCGGAAACTTCAACTCAAGTTTTGAGGCTCTTCTCCTTAGTTTTTTGGCAATTCTAAATTTTGAAAAACAATGTAGTGGTTACTAACGCATGCGTATTTTCGCAAGCTTTCTGAAAAGTGGTCATTTGCTGAAATCGGACACTCGAGCGCCGTTTTATGACCGTTTGAAGTTTTGTCGTCATTTTTCGCCTTTTCAGTGAAGATATCGTCCCTATTCATATGTAATTTAGCGTAATTAATGTAATTTAACGTAAATTTAAGTAATTTAGTGTAATTCAACGTAATTTAACATAATTCCAAGTAATTTAGCGTATTTTAGTATAAATATGCTTAAAAGAAGTAATCTAACTAATATTTAAAAAAATCCGAATTTTTAGCGTTAGAATTCATCATCTTGATATTCATATTGTCTCTCTCTCTAAAAAAAAAAAATAGTGGACCGCCCACCCTCTGGACGGTCAGCTATAGGTAGTGGACCGCCCCCCCCTCTGGACGGTCTGCTATGGATTTGGACTGCCCCAGCAGGGAGCAGTTAGGGCAGTTTCAAAAATAATTTTGAGGTGAGGACAGATTTGATAATTTCTTTTTTTTTGGGGTATTAATAAAAATAGCCGAATAAGTTCTCGCTCAATTTTTTACTATTTGCCTATATGGCGAGCAAGATCAGAGTTAAATTTTGTCTGAAATCTTTTTGTTAAATTACGTAGGGAAAAAAAAAATATTCTGCGAAGGTAACTAATGAGTTGAATTTTTAATGAATAAATATCCTGACTTAAAATTTGGACGGGAAGAAATTTTCAATTAACAATGTTCGAGTATCAAAATTTTCCTCCTAAATACGAACCGTCTTATCAAAAATCAAAAGCTCAGTTCGGTTTACGGATATACTCCATATTCCCACGACTGTAGATGATTCAGATCGGTCTGGACTCGGTGGAACTCGATGAAGTTGGAACACTTTTTACCGTTTCTTTCGCACCGTGGCAATGTTTGATTGAGGTATAAACGGTGAAATGAAAGGTTTCAGATCTCAATTAAGCTATTAAATGGGGAATAATTAGGTTAGTCCAACACTCCAACTAGAGGTAAGTTAAAAATTAGATTGAGAGGTGGACCGTGGACTAAACTAAAGCCATTTAGGGTGTGTTCCAGACGGGTACTCGGAGGGAGGGGAAGGGCGAATTCACTGTGTAGAGGTGAGAGCTCGCCAAATCGGATCTGACCAGGCGAGTTCACTTGCTTCGGAAGGAGAGAATTAGAGAGGAAGCCGAGGGGAGACAACACTGTTCAGAGGTGATCGAAGGTAAATTCCGTGTTCAATTTTGACGAAGTTATTCACTCTCAAATCGGGGTATACAAATTACTGTTCGGAAGGGAGCCATCATCTGCGTCACCTTCCTCCCCTCCCCTTCCCTTCCCCTTCCTCTACACACTGAGTTCTAAAACATAGCCTCAGAGAAGGGTTTTAATTTTGATCCCTCTTCTAGATCTAATTCGTGTAACTCTGATTTTATGTCTATATATATTTTCACTGCATTCTCACCTGAGTAAGCAAACAATTTTTTTTATAAATTAATCTAAGATATTATGAATTAATTTTGGAAATATAAATAATCACTGTTTGTTGTGGTTACAATTTTTTATTCTCTTAATCTCACAATGTTATTTGCAATGAGGGCAAGTAATTTATTTACGAAAATTTTATTAATTCAAAAAAAATATTAAATTTCAAAATCTACTCCTCACTCGGTGGAATTTCGAAATCTATCCGAACCGCAATCTTTTTTTGCAAAAATTCGGTGAAAAACCATAAAATGATTTTGCGGGTTGGGTTTTGGAATTCCAAAACAGCAAATTTATATTGTTGTTTTAAGTTTTTTTAATTAAACAGAAAATGTTATAATTTATTTAGTTTTTGTATTGAAATATTAGAAATATTTTATATATTTCTTTGAAAATAAATAGAATACTATATAATTTGATTATTAGAAAGACTGCGATAAATAATCCGGATTAACATTTTTCAGGCCGATTTTTTTGCGGTTGTAGGAAAAAATTAAAATATTTCTTTATGTGTTATTAGAAAAAAATAAAAATGTTTTGAATCTGAATTATTGAACCCGGTTCAAAAGTCACTTCTAGGTAAATAAAAAAAATATTTGGATTCTTTTATTTTAAAAAAATCCAAAAAAATTTGTGAGAAAAAGTTTTTCAAAGAAACTTTTGTCAGAAAATTGTCAGAGAAACTTTTTTGTTTTTCAAAAATAGAAATATTACAATATTTATGTATTTACCTAGAAGTGACTTTTAAACTGGAATCAATAACTCAAATTCAAAACATTTTAATTATTTTCTAATAACACACAAAGAAATTTCTAATTTTTCTTACAGTCGCAAAAAATCCGGGCTGAAAAATGGTGATCCGGATTATTTGTCGCAGTCTTTCTAATAAATCAAATTATATAGTATTACATCTATTTTTAAAGAAATATATAAAATATTCTAAAATTTCAATATAAAAAATAAATAAACTATAACATTTGTTGTTTAATTAAAAAAAAAAACTTAAAACCACAATATAAATTTGCAGCTTTGGAATTCCAAAACCCAAAACTGCAATTTTCTTTTTTTGCAGTTTTGGAATTCTGTGCGGTTTTGAGATGTCTAAAACCGTCGAATATATCTGCGGTAATACGTCCTAAAATTATGAAATAAATTTACAGTTTGGGTAGATTTCGAAATTTTGTCAAACAAAATATAGATTTTGAAATTTAATATTTTTTGGATATAATAAAAATTTCGGATTTATTTATTGTTATGTTCCATATTGGTTAGGATAAATTGTATTGGTAATGTAATATTATTTTGAAAATATAAATTAATATACTGCTATTTATGTGTATATGGAGAAAAATAAATCATATTAACAATTTTATTTTAACATATAAATTTTTAATTATTAAAAAATTAAATTAAAATATTTTAATCCTCCTAAAAAAATAATAATAATAATTTAGTTTCAACCTCAACTAACTTAGATCGGCTAAGCTTAAACCTCGCTAATCTTAAACCTCAACCAAACAACACCGCCGGTAAGTCTAAAACCCTAAACCCGAGCCGGATCTCTCTACCTCTCGGGCAAAATTCGCACCAACGCACCCGACCAATGGCCACCTCTATACTGAGAAAGAAGTTACACCCTCTGATGGCGGCGGGTCCGTCCCTGCTCTCCGCACTCCGCCTTTCGCTTCTCCGCTCTATCTCCAGCTCCCCCGTGCGCTTCTCCTCTCAACTGTCCGAATCCGTTCCCGAACCCGATTCGGCACTGGAATCGGACAGCTCACCTCCACCTGGGGTTAAAATTCTGGATTCTTACAAAGAGGAGTTCGAGGTTGGGTCTCGTGTCATCTCATTTCAGACACGGAAGATTGCACGTATAGCAAATGGCGCAGTATTGATCTCCATGGACGATACAAATGTTCTCTCAGCTGTCTCCTGCGCTAGGAGCGGTGAAGGCGGTCGTGATTTTCTTCCTCTCACTGTATCTACTCTCCTCTTTATTAAACTCTGTTTCTTTCCTGTTAGATTCGTCTTCTATTCTTGTAAAAGAAGCCAGAAGGTTAGGATAAACAAACATATCAGATACTTGATTATCTTCAAATGAATTCTAGATAAAGTCGCGAGCTCTACTTGACATTTTGGAATAATAGCCTAGTTCTCCTATTCAGTTCTCATTTGGGGGCAGTAGTTGTACTTGAAAAAGTAATTGTTTTCAATTAGATCTCCAGTTAAAGTTAGTCAGAATTTGTTTAACGGCTTAATGTTAAAATTCCAAGTTTTTAAAGTTTCATTTCACCCAGTCCCTTAAATACAAGAAGAAGCTGTGAGTTAACATTTGATTTCAAGCATTCTATTTTAATTTCATAGTATTTTGTCACCTATGGACTGATTCGAGGAAATTTAAATCTGTTAAGGTGAATTATCAAGAAAAACAATATGCGCAAGGGGTAATCCCAACAACCTACATGAGGAGAGAAGGTGCCCCAAAAGAGCGCGAGCTCTTATGTGGCCGATTGATAGACCGACCCATTCGCCCTCTTTTCCCACCTGGTTTTTACCATGAAGTGCAGGTATTTTTCTTTAACACTTACCCCTGCTCTATGTATGCAAAAAAATTTATATCTTTTATTTACCAAGTACAACCGATTGTTGTTTTTTTTGCAAATGACTTTGACGTTCCTTGTTCTTTCAACTGATGTCCTGTTATCTGCATTTTTATCTGAATAGGACAGTCAGGCTCTTATTTATGTACTAGAATAAATATATGTTTAAATGTTGATAATTTCACCCCTTCATCTGAACAAGAGATTACCCTCCTAAATCCAGACAAAGCTGATTTATTCCTTGGATTAGTTTATCTGTTTGAGCTGGTTAGATGGGATTCCTTTCAATGGTGAGGTATTATTTGATAAGTTAAAAAATCGTGGTGTTGGCTAATTTAGTAAATAATCCTTCATTAATAATAAAAGCTAGGATAGGCTTTGAGTGTTGCCATAATTGTGTACTTTCATCAGGTTACAGCAGATGTTCATTCATCAGACGGCAACCAAGATCCTGATGTAATGGCTGCAAATGCCACATCAGCAGCTCTGATGCTGTCAGATATTCCATGGAATGGGCCAATTGGTGTGATCCGTGTAGGAAGGATAGATGGGAAGTTTGTATTTAACCCAACAATGGATGAGTTGAGTTTGAGTGATCTGAACTTGGTCTATGCATGTACCAAGGATAAGACGTTAATGATTGATGTCCAAGCCCGTGAGATTACTGAAAGAGACCTTCAAGCCGGGTTGAGGCTTGCTCATCCCGAGGTCATCATATTTTATATGTTTATTTTTACTTTTCATTTTTAGTGGCATGACCTTTTGCCTTCTTATAGAAGTATGGTGATTTTCATTTTGTGAGCAGGCAGTTAAGTACATTGAGCCGCAAATCAGGTTGGCCGAAAGGGCTGGGAAAAAGAAGAAGGAATTCAAGCTATCGTTAGTTTCAGATAAATCATTTGAAAAGATAAAGTCTTTATCAGAAGCTCCTATTCAGGAGGTCTTCACCGATCCAACTTATGGCAAGGTCTGTTCTTCTGTTCAGCCTCCCTCCACCCCCACCACTCTTTTTTACTTTTTATTTCTTTGGCTCCTTTTAAGGTCTACTTCTCAGTTACTATATGCATATTTTACAACTAGCATTCTCTGTTTCTTTATCTTGAGCAGTTGGAGAGGGGAGAAGCTCTAGACAAAATAATTCAAACTGTAAAAGCTAAGCTTGAGGAAGATGGTGAAGAGGATGGCCTGAAATATGTTTCAAAGACTATTGACACTATAAGGAAACAGGTATGCATTTTATCTGAGCTGATTCATTATTGTCAATTGTTGACACAGTAAGGAAACAGGTACACATGTTATCTAAGCTGACTCACTATAGTCAATTATTGACCACCATAATCTTTGATCCATCCACTCAAAAAAAAAAAAAAATAATCTTTGATCCTGCACTCACTGTAATTTTTTTTTTAACACTATGTACTCAGGTCATTCGTCGAAGAATCATTGAGAAAGGCTTGAGAGTAGATGGAAGGCAGCTTGATGAGGTTAGGCCGCTGTATTGCGAGTCTAGTACATACCCGAGTTTGCATGGATCTTCGCTATTTTCACGTGACGAGACTCAGGTATTATATTATTTTGTTTGTTAATTAAATAACAGGTTTTATTTGTTGCATGCAAGCTTGAACTGAACGGACTATGCTCAACTTTGCACTATTGTAGGTGTTATGTACAGTGACACTAGGGACACCAGGGGATGCACAAAGACTGGATTCAATAGTAGGTCCACCAACAAAGCGGTTCATGCTTCACTACAGGTTTCCATCTTTCTCTATTGATGAAGTGGCAAAGCAAGGTGGCCTCAACAGGAGAGAAGTCGGTCATGGTATGCACCTCTTGTTGCTTTGTTATTTGTTATAATTAATGAATACTGTATAGTGTATGCTAATAATATGGTAATTTAATTTGAAGGCACATTAGCAGAGAAGGCATTACTTGCAGTGTTGCCCCCACAAGATGATTTCCCATATACTGTGAGAATTAATTCTGAGGTTTTGGGATCTGACGGTTCTACCTCTATGGCTACTGTTTGTGCAGGTATTAATACCTACTGGTACTTTTTTTATTTTTTCTAGCATTTAAAGCTAACAATATCATATTATTGGACGCTGGTGCTAATTATTTGAATGGATTTATTCTGTTCGTTTGTAGGAAGTATCGCTTTAATGGATGCAGGCATACCCTGTACGAGAGCATGTGGCTGGTGTTTCAATGGGTCTTGTGAGTGAGGTGGACCCCGCCACCGGCGAAATCACTGACTACCGTATACTCACTGATATCCTGGTAACAGACACTAGAAACTTGATATTTAGTAGAGCTTATTCTTTTTATACACCAAATACTTTTCATTTTTGCAAACCACCTCCAACATTTCTCATAAGCTACAAAAAGTAGTTCTGAGATACTTGTGGACAGCAACAAGCCATGAGGTTGTCGGATAGAAAAATCGTATTCCTTAGAAAATAATATTCGAACCCCAGTTTATGATGACCTCCTTTTTTATCATACAAAATTAAAATTCAGCTAAAATCTATGTGGCACGGATATGGACACAGGTGTCCGATACAATATGACTGTTATCACTGTTAACCGTGTCACGTGTCATGAACATGTCATTGTTTGACACGTGTCAGATACGGGTGCGGTGTAATTTGCAACTTGTCCGTGCTACATAGCCCAAACATAAAATAATGAAGACGAAAAAAATTTGGTTGATGATCAAAATTTAAATGAACTATGAAGTGGTTTGGTCTTGAAATGAAAAACTTCGGGGCTATGTTGTCACTTTTGATGTAACCTTAAATTTAGTCATTTTTTTGTCTCATAAAATATTTGGTTCTAGACGCCAATTTAGAGAAGTTTTGTATTATTTTCAAGAATAGTGAACTTCAAAAGCTAAGATTTTAGCTGGATACTACCACTTGTCAAAAAGAGTTTTTCTGAAACATCTTATTTTTATGAAGGGTCTAGAAGATCACTCAGGAGACATGGATTTCAAAATAGCGGGAACTAGGAAGGGGATAACAGCAATTCAACTGGACATAAAACCGGCAGGGATTCCACTTGATATAGTATGCGAAAGCCTGGAGCCTGCACGCAGGGGCCGGAAGCACATTCTTAGCCGAATGGAGCAGGAGATTAGCACTGCTCGAGCCATGAATGTCGGTTCCGCCCCTCGGGTAGCCACTCTCAAGTTCAGCAATGATTCTATTAGGAAGTTGCATTTTCACAGGAAAAGGATAGAGCAAGAAGCTGGTAACATCCCCCTGCCCCTCCCCCCTCTCTATTTGCCACTCTACATCCTACTTTTTTCCTAGGGATAATTTCTAGCGTACCCATAAAATCTTCTAAAATAGGTAATATCACCATGAAAACATGATAATATTCTATATCCCCATAAAAACTTAATATTTTTTGTTCCATCCCTTTTTATTTAGTTATTTTAAAAACTGAACTGACAAATATACCCTCATCTCTCCCAAATAGCCTGTGCCATTCTAATAACATCAAAGTTCTGATTTTGCTAAAGAACTTTTTATTTGGTCCGATTCCAAAGAGCTTGAGAAGGTGCTTGAGCCCTTGTCAGAGTGAGACTTGGCCTAAATTACCTAAATGGAATAGTAAAATTCAGAGATGGATCTTTATACTTGATAACATTTTAACTACTTGTTCTATGTCTTGTTCCCCCACCATTGAATTTTATGAGAGTTTTAATAAACAAATTTAATAAAATAAAACTTTTTAGATACGCTAACCATTGTCTAGAGCATTTTTAATAAATGAATTTAATATTAATATGTTGCTTGTGCAATTTTGTTTTAATAAAATTCACATTTATGCAAATATTTTATATAAGATTTTGATTCTGTCACAAAATCTCATTGATGGATGTCAGAAAATCATCTTTAAATTTTGGTTGTGACAATATATGTTGGATCTTGCAGCAACTAGCTTAGGGATTACTTAGGCCAAACATAACTAATGTTAGATGGCAGCTAATCTTAACCAGTGCCATACACGTCAGGGAAGTCCAATGTTGTATTACTCCAGATCTATTCTTAACGTACAGAATAAAAGTTCTTCAGCAAAACCAGAACTTTGAGGTTATTAGAATGGCACAGGCTATTTGGAAGAGATGAGGGTATATTTGTCAATTCAACTTTTAAAATGTGGAGGGTTCAAAATTACTGTCTTTCATGCCTCATCAGGCCTCACATTATCTCCGTTTTTTAGTGTCCAAACAGTTGATCCGAACCGCTCAACATGATAACCATATTAAAATATAAAATGGGTCTCCAAGCATATTTTAATATGGTTATCATGTTGAGCGGTTCGGATCGACTGTTTGGACACTGAAAAACGGAGATAAATGATGTGAGGCATGATGAGGCATGAAAGACACGAGGCATGAAAGACACGAGGCATTTGAATCCTCCTCTTTTAAAATGACTAAATAAAAGGTTAAGTGAATAAAAGGGGAAGAAAATTTATTAAGTTTTTATGGGGATATTGGATGCTATGGTGTATTCATGGGGATATTGACTATTTTAAAAGTTGATATGGGTACACTAGAAAGTTTACCTTCTTCCTATAAAATTCTTCTTTTTTATTTTGTTTAACTTTCTTCTTTTCTAATTGAAGGTGCACGGGTTTCCATTAGTGCGGATGGCACGGTTGCTTTAGTTGCTAAAACTCAAACAGCCGTAGATAAAGTTCTTGAACAGGTGATATCTGCATACCTGTTCAGTCATTTTATGAGACCAAACTATACTCGCATGTAATCTATAAGCTTTCTTATGGCTTAATTTCGATTTTAATTCCCTTTACAGATTGACTTTCTTGTTGGGCGTCCAGTTGAACTCGGGAAGGTGTATAAGGGAGTTATTGCATCAATAAAAGAGTATGGTGCATTTGTTGAATTTAATGGCGGTAAGCAGGGCTTGCTCCATAAATCTGAACTATCTCACGATCCGGTAATTGATTCAATAGTAATAATTTACTACAGTTAGCTTGCTGACCTGCTTCCCATTTTCCTTGTGTTTCTTTGGAAGCAATTTAGTTAATAGTTACAAAATCTTTGATTTTAACCATCTTTTGCCAGGTGTCTAAAGTATCAGATGTTGTCTCAGTGGGACAACAGCTCTCGCTAATGTGCATAGGTCAGGATATGAGAGGCAACTTAACATTGTCCCTTAAAGCCACCTTACCAACACCCAAGAAAGACCTTCTAGATTTCCCCGTCGATGTTGTACCTCAACCTATAAAAGATAAAACCTCAGAAGATGTAATCAGCAACTCGGAGCCACCTGTCATCATTCGCTCTGCCGATGAATGCAACAGTCATGATGTTGCCAATAAACTTCTCACCGCGAAGAAAATGTCCTCCAAGGTTTCTAAGACATCTCTTAAAACCTCTTCTAGTAAAGCTAATAAGAAGCCAGCTTCAAAACGCAGCCTTCACGTAGCAGAAGTGCTAGCACGGATCACTAAGCAAGATGCAGATGATAAGGCACCGAAGAAACATTTAAGTTCAGGTCAGATGAAAATCGGGGATGTGGTTACCGCAAAGGTGTACCAAGTACGTTCTCATGGTTTAGTTCTCCAGTTAAGTGACGGTGAACGTGGAATGTACAAATTTCAGGTATGATTATGAAAAGACATCTATTTGGTATTTTTCTTGTTCAGAAAATTGCAAAACAAGACCAAATTGCAACAGCCAATCATTTCACTATTAAAATGACCATCTAGGTTGTTGAACACAAATGGAAGAAAAGAGAAAAGAAAAACGGCACCTGCATTGTAGCATTTATTATCTTTAGTCTTTTTAATTTATGAAGTGACTAAAGCTTCATAATGGCCAAGTTAATTAGAATTAAAGACCCATACTTTTTAGAAATTGCTACCATTTCAAAGTGTTCAAGTTATCAGTTGTTATAATTTCAAGTTTTTTGAGAATGAATTCTATCAGCATCTTATAAGTAGTCACGTGTTCTTAAGATGCCAGTAGGAAGCTAATGTTGGCTTTTTGAAATTTTTAAACAATACAGGTGCATTTTCTATTATGATAAGATGAACAATTGCAATTTATAAATTGCATCTGGACTGACTCTTTGTTTCATTATTGTCCTAGCAATAAAGGATTTTGTTAAATCAATATGTACCTGCAGCCACTCTAAATAGGAAATCCCTATCTGTGTGTGTATGGAAAAATGAAAAGAACGCAAAAGCAAATAAATCCGTGACCATGTGGACAGAATTAATCACAACTTCTGCTATTTGTACTATTTTACTTTTATATGACGCAGTAATCATTTTGCAGGAAAATGGAAAAAAAGATTTTGAGGTAGGAGAGGAAGTAGATGTGTTGCTCTCAACCTTCTCTACAAAGGGCATACCTATCTTTTCACTGGTCGACTAATTTAACAAATCATAATTAATTTTTTTTTTACTTTTTGTATACTAAAAAGCGGCAGTAAATGTGGCCCGATTAGTAGACAGACATGTTAGAAGAATTACGAGACAAGTTTGTTGAAAATTGAGCTCTAGCCTCTTTCATTTCGGGTTAGTAAGTTTTGTTAGATGTGGACTTGCACGTGCTGGATTTAGAAACAAAAATAACGGATTAAACCATGTACTGTATGTCCCATTCATTTATTATAATTTTGTAGAAATAAAAGAGATGTTATCCAACACAGTTTAAAATTTTGTTCAAACATTGATGCATTGAGATTTATATGGTGAGTTACACGTGGCTTGCCTTGATAGTAAATGAAGCATTGCGCTGGACTTGGCGACTTGATAGGTGAAACTGTACTAGAGATTTATAATGCAATTAGTTAGAGTCATTAAGAAATTATTGCTTAAATGTATGGAAAGCGCAATTCTGGTGTTTTCATTTGATAAACTCCTGAAGAAGTGAAAGTAAAAAAAAATAGGGAGGTGTGAATAATTCTGATCGATTAGGATACTAGACAGCCCAAGTGAAGTGGCTCACCTGATAGCCACTATCAGGATTTCCCAAAAAAAAAAAACAAGAAGAAGTGGCTTGAGTTGGGCCTAAAGTGCGGAATCCATATCCTCTGCATTAACGCAATTTTTGAGTTAAAGGATTTCTACCGTCAGATGCAATCTGCGGTTCAGATTTAATTAAACGTTGTCCCGTCAAAATTGAACCTTTACCCTTCTCCAGTTACACGTTGTTTTCTCCAGTCGCGTACTCTTCTTCCTCTTCGCTTAACCTTTCTCCCTCTGACCCTCTCCGCTCTTTTCTTCATCACCTGCCTTCTCCGACGAATCTGGAAGTTTATCTTCTTAGTGCTGGTACTGCTCTTTGCCGCGAGCTAAGCTCGTCTTCTTGTGCAATTGGCTGGTTTAGTTAGATTGTCAATTTCTGGTTTAGTCGAGGGTTTTAAGTAATTAAAGTAACTAAAGTATTACTCCTCAAATTTTGTGGTTTTTGGAGGTGTGAATTGCGATCGAATAAAAAAGGATTTTGATTTCACTCAGAGAAAGGATATTTCAAGTCGAGGATTTGGGAGTGAAAGAGAAAGAGGAATTCATATCAGTGAAGTAACTCAATTCTTTTCTTCTATTTTTCATATTTAGTTATTGATTTTTTAGTGTTGGCTTAGTTCTTTTTATGTTTATTTCTTTTCTCCAATGAGGAAGAAAAGAGCGAAGAGGAGAACGTACGCCAACTGGAGAGAAAAGAGCGAGCAAATGGAGAAGGGTAAAGATCTAATTTCGACGGGACGACGTTTAATTAAATCTGAACCGCAATCTGACGGTGGAAACCCTTTAACTCAAATATTGCGTTAATGCAGAGGATATGGATTCTAAAGTGCGGGCATTTAAGATCCACCTTGATTGAAAGATTAACTGAGCCTCATCCTCTCACTCTCTCTCTCTCTCTCTCTCTTAAGGGTGGGGAGACGGTATTGCGCATGGCGATTACCATTACTCGCCCGTTCCGTTCTCCTCCTGTTCCCTTTCGTCGTTGCTCTTCTCCAGTATCTCTCCGTTTCTCTCGATTAGGGAGAGGGATACGATGCTCCGCCACTGATCGACAGGAACTGTTCAGTCGGATAGCTCCGGTCTACGATAATGTACCATTTCTTTTCTTTCCCCCGAGTATATAAATGGATTAATTTCGCAAAAAGAAAAAAAAAATGAAAAATATCTCTAGGTTTACTAATTGATATTTTTGGTTTAGTCGGAAATATGATGTTTCTATGCTGATTTATACTTGAATTGGAAAAAAAAAATATATATATATATATATAATGGTGGGAGACAGCTAAATGATGTCTTCAGCTTGGGGCTTCACCGTACCTGGAAGAGAATGTGTGTCTCTTGGAGCGGGTACCGTTCTCTCTACCTCTTTCTATTATATTATTATTACAGGGCCATTTAGAAACTGTTTTTTTGTTGTTGTCAAAAGTGTAATGATGTTAATTTTCCTGAGAAAAAATACGAATCGTATAAAAATCTATTAGGTAAGAGACAGAATAATCAAATCTAAGTTTTGCATGTCAGGGCAAAGAGAGGGGATAGGGTTTTAGATTTGTGCTGTGGCAGTGGCGATTTGGCATTTCATCTATCCCAAAAGGTTGGGCTTGATGGTGAGGTGAGTTAGACCATCTTTATCCATTAAATTTTAATATCTACAAGAGAAATTTATTGTGCCTTTTTATTCCTTGTTATATTTGCCAGGTGAAAGCTGTTGATTTCTCAAGGATGCAGTTAAAAGCTGCCGCTACTAAGCAAGAAATGTACTGGAAATCATGCTACAAGAATATTATGTTAGTCTTTTTCTACTTGTTCTGCTTGATTCTAATTTGTTTTATTACTAATTCTTTCTATTGCTATTTAAAATAATAGAGACTTCACATTTATGTAAACCAACCTATTTATATCTAATGTGGCGTTGCAGATGGATAGAAGGAGATGCGCTCAGCTTGGCATTTGAAGATTGCTGTTTTGATGCTATAACAGTCGGCTATGGGATGCGTAATGTGGCCGACAAACCTCGAGCCTTGCAAGAGATTTTTCGTGTTCTCAAACCAGGTCAATCTTTTCCTCAGTTGCTGTTTTAATTTACCTTTTTTCTTTTTATCTTGATTGGTCGATTCTGTGTCAATGGCTTTATTTCATGAATCTAGGTTCAAGGGCATCTATTCTAGACTTTAACAAGAGCAAATCTCTACTAGTAACCTCTTTCCAGGTGAATTCTTTTAAAATTGTTTCTTACTCTCCCAAGGATATATTTTTGTAGGAAATTACAAGAAAACATGGCAGTCTCCTCACTTGCATTACATTTTTAATGTATTAGTTGAACTAGAAGATGTGCTTCCTGACCTGCTTTATGTTTTCTTTTTTTCTTTTGTTATAGAGTTGGTCTATAGACAATATAGTAGTTCCATTCGCGAGTACGTATGGCCTTTCAGAAGAGTATAGACTTGAAATCATCGATTGCTGAATTCTTAACAGGTCTTGTGATTTCTGCCTCTGTGGAAATATAAAACCAATTACCATGATTTTGTACCATTTTAAATGTCAAATCTGACATTTGTGGTTCTTTTATGAATTCACAAAATGCAGGCGATGAGCTAGTGAATCTGGCAAAAGAGGTGGGGTTTTCAAGTGCTAAGCACTATGAAATTGGGGGTGGTCTTATGGGAAACCTGGTCATTACCCGTTGATGTTGATTGTTTTTTTGGGTTTTTTGGAGAGGGGAGGGAGGATTTTTGTAAAATGTGTTGCAAATAGGTTTGAATCAAGTGCCTTTCTCATATTCTGGAGGCAGATATGTGAAGGCATCTGGCATGGTGATAGACAGATAGCAGACAACTTGTTTATGTTTAGTCGAGGGGGGAGAGGAATGAAATTTCATCTTTTGTGACCTTCATTTAAAACAAAATCCATTTTTATCATGTACGATGTACCGAAGTGCATGTATAGGATTGTCTACGGCAATGCGCCGCAAGCCTACTCACGAGTCACGGTTGAAACTTCTCACATTTTATTCTTGTTCTTAGTTCTTACATCCATTAATAGGACGTTGAATTAAGAGTAGTAGTTTTAGCAGCACAAAGGGTACTTAACTTTGGAAATTCCTGCTAATTTGTACCGAACTGCTTCTCCAATTGGGAAATAAAATAAATCCATGAGCAGCAGCTGAATGATTTTAACGATCAGAGGTACAGGTAAAAATGGATTAGATACGGAGTGAATAATGCTAGATTCGTATTCTTACTAAGATGAATAAGGATATAAATCAGGTATATAATTGCAATACTTTCACCGAACACTGTAGTGTTAACTGTTAACTGTTAACTGTTCCCGAAGGCATAACTAGATGTGCAAAGTACAGGCTGCTGCCACTGTGTTGTCAAAAATTCAAAATCATTATTTTTGAGGAAAACAACATCTATTATATGATATCTTACATGGATGCTCAAAACAACATTTATTGTCGTCCTGTATTAGAATTTAATTAAGTTGCTAATCACTTTTTAAATTGCGCCAAATATTTTATATACAAGTCAAGTTAGTATCAATTTAAGCTTGTTAATAGTTATTTTTAATAACTAAAAATTTCAATAAATTTGTACGGATTAAAATAGGAGGAACACAGTTCTTTTTTTTTTTTTTTTCTTTTTTTGCGTGAATGCATGCCGTATTCCTCTGACATAAAATAGAGAGAAACGACTTTTTGGTGCTTCCGCCTAGCTGATCAGGTTGTTTTCGATACTTGTGTCTAATGGATCTGATTACCGTTCTTTGTTCTAACTTTTGTTTGAGCATGTGATTCCTTTCGGTGGATCTGACCATCGTTTTTGATGCTTTTGTCTAGTGGATTGGCCCTCACCTCTCCAAGATAAGCGGTTCGCTTTTTCTTTGGCAATGAAAAAGTAGGCGGAACGAGTTGTACATATAGTTACTTATATTCTATGTTTGTTGTTGTTGTTTTCTGTTGGTTGCTTGCTTGTGTCATGCTTTTTCTCTCCCCCTCTTGCTCTAATAAACTTTTCTGGCTCCAACCATGGCAGCTCTTCCTCTAAGAGACGATTATCATGATCTGGTTAATTTAGTCCATGGTCCGGTTTGCTTCAATACCTTCTCGGTTGCACACTTTTCTAAGCGGTGACTGTCTTGGTCCCGGTTGATTCAATTCCTAGTCTGATATGATTCAGTACCTTCTCAATTGTGCATAAGGAATGATTCTATATGGTGTAGTTTGCCAAATAAATAAAACAAATATGCTCACAGTAGAAACAATCACTAGGCTTCTATGATTACAATCAAGCAAGGATGATCAAATTTGTGTCTACATGATATACATACCCATGTATGTATTTATTTGTTTACAGTTGAATGCTCTCAAAGACACTTGTTGTCTAATATCATGTAACAACTAACTTGTAACTTTTTTGAATCAATACAATCACCTACGGGCTTTCAACAAAAAAAACTTATTTTTCCAGTGCCACAAGCCATAAACACTCTGAATGCACGTTGTAATATATCCTACTACGCGTGTGTAAGGATAAAAATTAGAGTGTGAAAAATGGCACGGCGGAGCTGGCTCCGTCACGGAACGGTATGGTTACGGCACAGCACGTGTGTCGGTTACGTGCCGTGACTCACGTGTCCCATGTCGTGACCATTCGCGTGCCGTGATCATCTTTAGAAAATTTGGCACGACACGTCACGCGAAATATCTAATCACGACATGGCATGACAAGCGGTCACGCGAGTCACGTGTAATTAGGACTGTTAGATCTTGACCAAATGGTGAACCTTGAATAAACTAACCTAAATTATGATCAAATAGTCACGCGACTCACGTTTGGGCACGGTGTGACTCACGTGACGTGATTATTCGCGTGCCGCGACTACCCTTTGACGTTTTGATCACGGCACAACACGTGAAAAATTAACTTGGTTACGGTATAGTACGGCACGAGATCAAAATCACAGCACGACACGTTTTTTCCACCGATAAAAATGACGAAAAGTTAGAAAAGGAGTGAGTAAAGCAGATGAAGACTACGGATCCAGATCAACTCTCGAGGTGTGTCGCCTGTTGAATTATAAACTTAATTTTTTATGATAAAGTTACAATTGTTCAGAAATATAAATAAAAACTTTTGAATTCTACGGTTGGACAAAATTTGAGCCTGACTAAAAATAAATTTTGAAAAAAGTAATCGTTGGTCAATCTGCCGTGATTTTTATTTTTACCCAAAAAAAATATATTTTAATATAAATAACCACGTTTTTAAAAGAATTTTATTTCTACCCAAACCGCTAGAAATATTTGCGGTTTGAATTAACAATTCAAACCGCTAAGAATCCTAGCGGCTTGAATTATTAATTCAAACCGCCAATATTCCTAGCGGCCTGAATTCTTAATTCAAACCTAAACCCGACCCGTGATCCCTCCTCTTCTTCTCTGTGTTTCGCCTCTCCGCCAGAAAAAGGAAAAAAGAAAACCCTGGGCTGCGCGCCTCCGCCTAGCCGTCCCTCCGCCCCTCCGCCTCGCCGCCCCTCCGCCTCGCCGTCCCTCCTAGGCCGTCCCCTAGCCGTCCCTCCGCCTCTTCACCGCCGGTCATCCGGTGCTCTGTGGCGTGCATACTCGATTCAACCATCTTTGAAGGTAATTGGAATAACCACGTTTTTGAATAATTGCTAATCTGCAGAGAAAGATCTGATCGGTGAATTAGAATGGAATTTTGAATAATTGCTAATCGGTGAATTCTTTTAGTAAATTTTGAATAATTGCTAAGAAATTAGTGTTGCTTTGTTTTTAGTTTTAACTAATTTCTCTCTATTGGAACAAAGTTTGGTTATACTTGGCTTTTCCTTTACATTGGTGTACCAGCAAGTTTCTGTTCTTCAATTTCGATTAGTTAGAATTCACTAAATACAACAAGAACGGAATTAAGAACAGCAAGTTTGGTTATATTTTAAATGACTCACTGACAGTCTATTGTGTAGTGGTGGCCTTATATTTCAATGTGTTAACCTAATCTGGGAGATTGAAATAACCCACTACTTAATCAGCGTTTGCTTCTATTTAATTCACAATTTCGTAGGGTGCATTGTAATAACCTAATCTGATAGTGTACTTGTTGTTTGGATTTGGCATGGCAGTTAAATGGGAGATTGTAATGAGTTCGGAATAGGAATATAATAGTTGACAAGAAGGGTTTAGGGTTCATGTTTTAGAAATTGAGGTATCAGGCTTGTGTGTGGTAGAGGGATTGGAATGATTTAATCTTATTCATTTCCATCGAATTGTAATGTACAATGCTGATGAGTATATATAGAAAATGCTTTCTATTACATCAATCTAACTGTGGTTTAGAATCCTTAATCATAGTTAGTAACTTGACTAACTAACTAACAGCCTTGTAACAAGATTGACACTAATTATTATTATTTTTACAAGAGACGCTTATTATTTTTATACGGCGATGATTTACAAAGACCAATACTAATTAGTATAGAATTTGTTTATAAAGTCTGTATTTAAACAATTGAAATATTGATATTCAGAATTGACTCCTTTATGTTACTAATTAATACCCAGAGAAGTAAGAGATTAGACTTATTTATTTCTTTTTATTCTCAATATTTTTTCTTTATTCGCTGGATAAGTCGTAGTACAAGTCAAGCCGCCGGTAAATGAAAACAATTAATTTATTTAGGACACAATTTAAGATGAAAATATATTTTGAACAGGATATTTAGACAAAAAATCAATTAAATGCAGAACGTCAAAACAAGTTGCTGTAAATGATTCTCGTTTTAAATGAGTGAGGTTATTGTATTATGCATATCGTGGATTAATTCATATTACATATTAATATTTTTATTTTTAAAAATTCAATAGTTAATCTGAATTGTTTAATATGATTTTTATATGAAAATATACTTTCATACAAAATTTTCAATTTTTTTCATTTTTTACTATTTTTCTATACAAGTAAAAAACTACTGCTTTTGAATGGTCTAGAATCTCTAGATCAAGTGATTTTCAATCTATTTTGAGAAATAGCAAAAAATTCTTCAAATGTAAAATTTAATCTACAAGTACATGATCACATTGAACGGTTCAATTATTTAGATTTTAAAATAAAAATATTGATCTATAATAAATTAGTACATATCACTATACACTATGCATAGTGCCATAGCTTCACTCCATTTTAAATATAAAATTATATTGCTACAAAAATCTTACTACTGATCCACTTGGCGAAATAATTCATTTTTTTTTTTTTTTTTGAAATCAGGGGCGGATTTAAAAGGAGTCCAGGAGTAACTAAGCCATCATCATAACTACAGATTAAAATTTTTATTCTTAACATTTTATATTTTTTTTAAAATGTGCATATACTTTAATTTCTCTTTAAAATGTTCAATGTGTAGCTGTACGGTAAAACTTTACTTTATAGTTGTAGAGACTTAAGTTCTAATATTAATTACCAGATATTATAAATTTTATATTTGAGCCCTTCCATCAAAATTTACTGATTGCGTCATTTCTCGAAGTTATATATTCAAAATTTCATTTGTTATTATAAATTTTACATTCAGCCTTTTAATCTAAATTTTTCGATTTGGTCCCTGCTCGAAATTATATTTTACCGCAATTAGCATATTTTAGCCAATTGTAGCATGTTTAATTTTTTTTAATGTAGGATGGCTAGGGGACGGCCTAGGAGACCACCCATAGCCGACCCGGTTGATGAGCCCATTCCCACTAACAGCAAGGATCATTTCAGTCCTTTATTATGGATGCCTCACGATGAGCACCGAGTCTCTGAGGCATCTAAAGAGGTACTTGATTACTCTTTTTTTTTTTTAAGTTTGTATTTTGTTGAATTTTTGTATTTTTAGGTTTTCATGTTGTTTACTTTTTTGAACGCAGAGTGAGGCAATTATAAATGCCAGGGGTCGGTATCCTGACATGCAGTACTACTCGGTCATGGAGTCGTATCTGCAAAATTTGGGGGTGCAACATTTGGTCGATATTCTACAGTCGGAGACTAAGTCCATTAACGCGTCCCTCATTGCAGGACTAGTGGAGCGATGGCGCCCCGAGACGCACACGTTCCACTTACCTTTTGGAGAGATGACAGTGACTCTCCAGGACGTTAGTGCTCTATGGGGTCTGCCTATCCAGGGCGTGCCCGTTGGTGGCATATCTGACCCCACAGATTCAGATGACATCACGATTAATTACAGTGCTCGCAGAGTTGTTGGGAGCGGAGCCAATATACACAGCAATGGGGGGAAGTCCAAGTACAGTCTGGACAAGACGAAGCTGCGAGCTATGTTTGCGGGAGGTCTTAGGTAGTGATTCCACTCAGCTCGAGATTCAGAGGTACTCATACAAACTATTTCTATTACATTTATTTTGTACTCTGTTTCATGCAGAAAAATGAGTTGCTCTATAATTTTGATATTACAGATACACACGGGGATTCGTGATGGACCTATTTGGTTCTGTCATGTTTGCTGATTCAAATGGTGATACCATCCCGATGATGTATCTAGAGCTGCTGCGAGACCTTCAGCCGTCGAGCGGCAGGTACAACTTGGGTGGGGCTGTCCTAGCACATCTCTACTCCAACTTGTGCCACGGTTGCAAGGTCAGTATGTTATTTATGTCTTATTTTAATTACCTACCTTGTCATGCACTTATTGTCTTATTTTAATTATTTAACTTGTCCCTGACGGCTAGTATTCTTCAAAATTTAGCGGAAAACTAAGCAAATATACGGGCCAACACTGCTTCTGCAGCATTGGTCGTGGTCACGGCTACCGGTAGGGGTACCTCAGCCGAACGAGGATCCATGGGGAGAGCCCGATAATGGAAATCGACCGGCATTCGGCATGAAATGGTACGGACATCACTTGTACAAGGACAACCCTCACGGAAAGACAATAGGTATCAGGTTGGTCCGATCTCAGATTCAGAGTCTGGGTGAGACGCAGGTGAGCTGGACTCCGTACCATGAGCTATACACTGAGGGGAGGCTGCCGCAAATTGTAGCGGATGATCACGAGATGTGGCTCTACAGGGAACCGCTGGTGTGCTTCTGGATAGTGGAGCACCACTATCCAGACCGGGTGCTCCGTCAGTTTCATTTTCCTCCACTCATCCCCGCAGATCTAGACGTCCCGAGATCTGTGATCATGAGGCTACACTGGTAAGTTATGTTCTTTTTAGCATTTTTGTACTTAACATTAGTTATTGGCTTTAAATTGCAACTAACATATGAATTACAGGATAAGACACGGTAATCACTGGGATAGAGATTGGAGTGAGCATCACTCGGAGTACTACATCAAGGCGGGCAATATGAGTGCCAACTTATGGCAGATGCCGGAGATTGATGCGATGCAGTTCCAGGGAGATCCCCTATTGAGATATCAGGCTTGGTACCTGCGGGTCGGCATGGCTTCGGTGTATATAGAGGGAGATTACGGTGATTTTCTTCGCGCACAGATATTCGAAGACGATGGTTATACCCCTACTGGCCGGAAAGGTGCTCGCCAGGTAATGCATCTAAAACAACACATTTTTATGCGTTATGAACCTTTTATCGTAACCTTTCTTTTTTCTAACGTTTTTTTTATAGCTGCTGTTAGCGCTTAAAGGTGCCGCGCGTTCAATCATTTGTCTTGGAAAACGTGGCTATAGAGCGGTCGGGCACGCGATGTTGAACTTGGTTGCCCCATGCATTGTGGACCACGGCCATGAGGCAAAGCTGGTCACCATGCTACGAGACGCCGGAGAGAATATTGATTGGCGCTCAGTACAACCGGACGAGCCTGACGCGCCACCAGTAGTGACCAGTGAGATGCCACCGGAGCCATCAGAGCAGCCAGAGTGGGATTATCATCGTTGGGTACTGCGCATGGCCGGTTGGCACGCCTACCGTGACCAGCACGGGCGTCCAGTTCTTCTCCCGGTATGTGATTTTTTATTTTATTTATTCTTTTATTGTAAGTAAAGATAGTTAAAATTTACTAAATTTTTGGTAAGATTGCAGGGTCCTGCATACATGCCGACACAGCCTGAGCCGCATGAGCATCATGAGTCTCCAGAGATCCAGTCTGTGCAGGATGAGAGGTTGAGTTTTAGCCTTGCAGACTTTGTTCCGGATGATCAGTGGGATACAGCCGCCTCCCCGCCACCGCGTCAGCCGTATTCAGAGATGGCTCACGATTGGGAGGCCTCTGGTAGCCGGACTCAGCCTGAGTATGGGTCCCAGTTTGTGGCATCCATATTTCATACTCCCCCGCCACCGCCAGCTATCCACGTGGCCTCGGATCCATGGGATACATCACTTACGATGGGCATAGAGGCCGAGGTCGAGGATCATATTACACCAGCTCGCGTCGCGCAGGCAGGACAACCTCAGTGGGAGGATTGGCATGAGCGCATGTTCAGTAGAGAAAACAGGGGTAGACCACCTCACCGATTCTCCCCTTCGCAGTACGATGGATAGAGGTTTTTGGTAGTGTTAGTTTAGTTGTGCTATGTTATATTTTATTATGTTTTACTTTAGTTTTGTAGTTTATTTTTTAGTGTAGTGTAATTTCGTTATGTTTTATTATGGTATGGTTGGAGATATGTTATATATTTTTATCATTTTATGGTAGTATTTATTATGTCATACAACAAAAAGAAATAACATCCAAAAATGAAATTAAGAACAACATAATAAAATTAAGAACAACAATACGACAAGTATAAATACGGTATTAATATAAATATAAAATACAATACGAAAAGTTCAAACGAACTGAACAACATAATTTCCAAAATATAAAATACAAACTTAATATAAATTTTGGACATCATCTTTTTTTTCCAACATAAGTTCAAACGGTCTTAATACTCTTAGCCTTAGGCGTCTGTACATCATCTTTTTTTTTTTCCCAATCCATAGCCGTAGGGGTGTTCTACAAAATCATCATTAGATATGTCATTCGTTTAAAAAATTCATCTATGTGCACACATTTTGGACAGTCCTTTCTAAACCTTCCGCAGCCCAAATTGCATTTCTTTTCCTCGCTCTTTCCTCGATTGTTACTGTCCATCCTCCTCGTCTACAATTTATTTGAAAAATAATAATAAAAAAAACTGCAACATAATAAAATACATACAAATAAAGTTCATACAAACCTCAAAGTAAAAATTCTTCATCTCAATAAAGTTAATTCCTACGACTCCATCTAAAATTTAATCCCATGAGCCGACCAGATCCCCATGATGATGTGCTCCTTCTAGCTTGTTGCACTGTTTCGTCTTACCGGTTAGCTGTACCGGACGGTCCTGCTTGTGCTTCGTTAGCTATACCAGATGTGCTCCTCCTTCCTAATTGAGATGTGCTCCTTCTAGCTGGTTGCACTCTTTCTTCTTGCTGGTGTGCTGTACCGGATGGCCTTGCGCCAGATGTGCTCCTCCTACCTGCTTGAGTTGTGCTCCTTCTTCGCTGGGTAGTACCTGAAGGCCCTTGCATTCCAACCGCCTCCCATCCTGCCAGTACTTCTCCCATTGCCTCCCTAAACATCATATTTGCATTTTCACGGGCTGCTGTACGGCTTCTGGCTGTGCTTCGCCGCGGCCCTTGCGATCCACTCGCCTCTGCCATAACTCGCTCATTCTCTGCTACATTTGCTGCGTTATGAGCCTCTGCAGCCCAAATATGTTAGTTAGTAAGCTATTCAACATTAGAACCAAAAATAATTAGGATTGAATGTGACATACCTCGCCTCTGCCTGTCAGAAGTGGAACGGCGAGGATGGTGCCCCCGTCGCCTACCTTGCATTTCATCCATGGTCATATCTTGACGGATGTGTTTTCTCCTACCACGCCGTATCCAATCTTTGTTTGGCTCAATTTTAGGGGTTGTGGTTGTAGGCCAATCTTCAGGATTGCCATAAGGAACAAACAGTGCATTCCAAGTACTCAGAAGGTAGTCCACCCTATAGCAGTGGGCAACAAATAGGTCGGGTGACCAGTTTCTATGACGACAAATCGCTAACACATGAGCGCACGGAATTCCAGTTAATTGGATACCTCTGCATGTACATTCCACTTTTCTCTCTGGCCCAAATGTCACGATATACTGGAACCTTCTATGAATAATTGACATAGTTCCATCCTGCGTTTGGACTACTGGAACATATTCATTTGGGCCCGTGACTTGGTAATTACCTTCGCCGTGCGAGTATGGGATGACATCCATTTTTGTAGCTTTCTCCCACCGTTTGGCGAGCTTAACATGTACCCGTCTGGAAAAAGGCTGTTCTGCATTGCTTTGCTCCGTCGCTGCCTGTCGCCGTTGAACAAACCACCTATTGCACTTGGCGAATGTCTCCTCTACAAGTGCAGCCACGGGCAACATCCGGCTATCCTTGAAGACAGCGTTCAGGGACTCAGAGCCGTTTGTTGTCATGATACCAAATCGGTGCCCTCCATCACAGGTCTGGAAATTTTTTTCAAAATTTGACGGCTCCATGACATCATCAGGACGTACTTTGCCCACTCTCCTCAGAAAAGCATTACACGTCGGATTTTGCTGCAATAGAACAAAGCAAAATTAGACAAAATGCATCTAAAAGAAACAAAAATGATATAAATTAGACAATATTAGACATACCGAGCAAAAATCTTCGAACATCTCTTTCAGCCTTCTTGGCTTCTTCTTCCTGGCTCCTTGTTTGAACCTAGTTCCGTACCATTTGTCCTTCCCACACGCCTGGACCAGGTTATCTGCAACATGTTGGATACAATACCTGTGCACAAAATTATCCCTATCCCATCCGTATTCAGGTTTCAATGCAGCTTTGATACCCTTGTGTTGGTCCGATATAACACATACGAATCTATTAACACGAATCACATTAATCCTAAGCCATTGTAAGAAAAACCCCAATTCTCTTCATTCTCTGTATGTACAATTGCAAATGCTAGAGGCAGCAATTGGTTATCGACATCATAGGCGCAAGCCATCAAAAGTCTGCCCTCATACCGCCCAGAAAGGAAGGCTGCATACTGATCACCGGTCTTAAATAATCAAATGAGGTAATGCATGGTCCGTAAGCCCATGCCACGGCCTTGAATTTCTGAACACCTTGTTTGACCAGTCCTGTATTTTTATCGATGCTCGGACTTGTCAGAAATTGGTATTTTGAGCCGGGATTCGTGTAACATATCCCGATAAGCAATAGTTTCATAAAATTGTACGACTCTTCCCAACTCCCAACTTGCCGGGCTACTGCAATCTCACGACCTCTCCAAAGTTTGTTGTACTTCGGGGTTATACTGCCAAACCTAACCCTCACGCAATGTGCCACACTCCGGATGCTCATAGTGGGGTCTTCCTTAATGCTGCTCTCGATGATATCTGCGATAATTGATGTCGTGAGTTGTGCATGGTCCATCCTAGTGTACTCAGATTCGCATGTGTGAGGCGTGTCTTGCTCAGTTATCATCCATGTATCTCCGGCATTTGTTGCTCTTGCCTTCAGTTTGAAACGACAACCCGGAGTGCTGCATCTAATTTCCAACCGGGATGTGTCACTTCTCTTCGTATATGTCTCCTTGTTCTTGTCAACATGGTACTCTCTGATCTTTTCGTCAGTTGCTTTTTACTTACGAAGTATTGGCCTTTGCGAGCTCACTCTTGTACTCAACCCGACGACCATAGTAAGAAACATCTGCTTCTCGAAAAGCAGATGTGTCATTGAAGTTTACAAAATGGTGAGTCTCAGAACGGCCACCTAACGACATATTCTCTCTATTTTGCCTCACAGTGGGCTGTGGGTATTTTTCTTCATCTTCTTCATCTTCTTCATCTCCTTCAACATTAATGTCATAGTCTCCTTCCCCCAATTCATCCCTAGTTTGCAGATTCTCCTCCGGTACCTCGTTTATAAATTCAAATTCCGACTCGTTTGGATCTTCCTGTACTGATGGCGGTCTGGGATGAGGATTTGGTTCAGGCCCAGGTAAGGATGAAGGACCTTCATACACGGATATAGGTGGGATAAAAGGTGGAGATTGTACTCGTGGTGGGACAAAAGGTGGAGATTGGGGTGAATTATTGTATATTTCTGGTTCCGGTTCTGGTACAGGCATTACGATAAAAGGAGTGTGTGGTTCATTATCTTCTTGATAATGTTGGGCAACCGAATTTTGGCCTGAACTTCCGGCCCCTGACTCTTCGCGAATTCTGTGTGCAAAAACTTCCAATAATGATTCGCCAGACCTCAAAACCTGCGCTATTAGACCTCTCAATGCCCCGTTATCTCCCAATGTGATTTTGACATACTTTCCTGCGTGGACCATTCGGGCCTGAATTTGTAATTGGCAACGATTCCTATTGTAGCCGCTCGCTTCATAAATAAGCGATTGCAACTGCTCAAATGAGAAATTTTCATCAACCCAATACGTATTTGCTGCAGGTTTGGAGTAACGTACTCCATACTGGTCAGTTATGAACTTTCCTCCAAAATGTATTGAAATTGCAATAGACATGGCCAATAAACTACATTCATAAATGACAAATATTTGGTCAGTTTACTGATTTCAATTGTGAACAGTTGTGAATAGTCGTATATGAACAGTAATTAACAGTAAATACGTATGTGAACAGTAATTAACAGTAGTGAACAGTAAATACGTATGTGAACAGTAAATACGTATGTGAACAGTAGTGAATACATATGTGAACAGTAAATACGTATGTAATTAACAGTAAATACGTATGTAAAAAAAAAATTACCTGACTTGACAGACTTCTCCGTCTCCTCCTCCTCCTCCTTCCTTCAGAGCTCCTCTCCTCCCTCTCCCTCCCTCTCCCTCCCTCTTCCTCTTCCTCCTTCTCTTCTTCTGTTTTTTCTCTCTCTTCTACGGAGCCTCTCCCCCGTAGTTATAAGTTTTCAAAAAAAAAAAAAGAGATTCAAGCCGCTAGGAATATTTGCGGTTTGAATTATTATTTCAAACCGCTAGGAATATTGGCAGTTTGAATTAATAATTCAAACCGCTAGGAATATTGGCGGTTTGAATTAATAATTCAAGCCGCTAGGATTCTTAGCGGTTTGAATTGTTAATTCAAACCGCAAATATTCCTAGCGGTTTGGGTAGAAATAAAATTCTTTTAAAAACGTGGTTATTTATATTAAAATATATTTTTTTTGGGTAAAAATAAAAATCACGGGCTGATCTTCTTCTCTCTTCGTGTCGGCCACGTCAATAATTAAACGGCTATCTTCAAATCACATTTATCTTCAAATCACAATTATCTTCAAATCACATTCCACTACAGCAATCATACCCATCAGCGACCGGCCAAATCGGTCGCTGATGGTATTTTCGCCGGTCGCTGATGGGTCTACCGGTCGCTGAAGACCAAAATCGGTCGCAGATGACCCGGACGCAGATGCTTCGTCGCTGATGATCACTCCGCTGACGTCACCGGTCGCTGAAGGGTCAGGCGCCGGTCGCTGATGACCCCTTTAGCGACCGATGAAATCTGTCGCTAATGCTGTGTGGTGACATGGCAGAAGACCATCAGAGACCGCTTGGTCGGTCTCTGATGGGTCAAAATCGGTCGCAGAAGGGTGTTTTTTTTTTTTTATATTTTTTTTGTTATTTTTCTTTTTCCCAATTGGTACGAAACGTACCAAAGAAATATAACAAACTATCGTTCATAATACAACACAAGCAACAAACTATCATATTGCAAATAATAAATTATCCCAAAACATGATCATATCATCTAAATTTCAATCCAATGAACAATTTCAAATAGTTCACCAAATACAATCTGGATCGTACATCTTAATGGATAACTTGACTAATCTAGGCCGTCCGATAGAAGGATTCATATGCAATTGACTTCTCGCAGGGGGCTGCCGCCCCCCTGCCACCCCCCGCATACTCCTAGAATCAGGCCCACATACATAACAATTTATAACTTCTCCAAAGATTACATATTTTTAACTTCTCCAAAGGTAGTATTCAAGTAACAAATTTACATATTTTAGGAAAGAGGAATAAGTTGGATAAGAGTTAAGCTAAGTAAATGACCAGCAATGCTTTCTTTATATTGAGCAATAATAGTAACAATTATGACAGTAAAGAAAAGGAATTAATGAAAGAAATATTGTCACAAACTTAAGCGAGAATCTATCAATTGAAACTTGGACATGATGCAAAACTTGTCTTTTCCAAATAAATAAAATATTAAAAGACAAAATTAGATACACCTCACCAGAAGTGAAACCACTGAACATCTTCTCCAGTGCAGTAGAGAGATCCCTGTAATTCTTGTAGGTCTGGAGATCCACCTTTCGGAGATATGGAGCACCATCCAAGCTCACCTTTACATAAAGGCACCTGCCTCCTTGTTTCGCCTCGGCAGCATCCTCTTTGTTCTTTGATGGATTTATTGCCATGGTGTTCTTTCTGTAGCTGCGAATCGGAGGCCATCCAACAACCTGTGTCCTGCAATTATGCGCATTACAATTAATTGGCTTGCATTAGGGGTTATTAAAATAAAACCATAATGAAGGTTGATCGAACAAAAAAGAAGTTTATTTATGAATTATCTCAGGTTGCACAGCAGGTGTCCCTACTATTTGTCTGGTACAACCGTGATACATGAATAAATAGTCATGAAAACAAATAAGAACAACACTTATTGGAACAACGGGTAGTATGATTAATTAAAAGAAATCAAACAAAGTAATTGGTTTCAACAACTATGAAAGAAGTTGCTTAGCTCCAAAATTGATTTAGCCAACAAACAAACTCGAAGTCTCATTTTAATCACATGGATTGCTCTCGTCCAAGAAAGAGAAGAATCAATTAATTCCCCTAAGAAGGACCACCTCACCAACTATTACAAAAGCTATATAGATGCATAGTATGTAAGAAAATGAACCTTTTATCTAAAATAAAAGAAAGAATAAATTTTGGCTAGTCGAATCATAACCTAAAAGGGAAAACAGTATCCTCCATCAGATAGAACTGCAGAAGTAATTTTTAACAAACAAATTAACAGTTCTTGAGCTTAAAAAAAAGAAAGAAAATAGGAGATGAAATGTTTGAAGTCAGTAAAGTGAACCAAATGGAGATGAAATGTTCTTCTCTTCCAACTTGCCTTTGCTACAGTTGTCGTCTTTCCTTTGAGGCCCCAATTTATCCCCAGAAGCTCCACCATCCTTCTCTTCCAACGATGTTATCCCTTCAATAACAGCTAATTAAGCATAGAGAAACGAGTATAAACATCTCTACTATGTAAAGATGTTTGTCTTTTTGGTACAGTTTTTACAGTTTTTACAGATTTGAGTTCTTTTGCTTGGAATGATGATGAAACCAAATTGCAAATTGGCCTTTAAATACAAACAACATCGCAATTGAGAGGGAGAGAAGAGAGTCCACCTGAGCAAGAGAAGAGAGACCGAGCGAGAGAGCAAGAGCGCGAGGTTCAGAGGAGAGCGAGGTGAGAGAGCGAGCGGAGCGGGAGGTGAGAGAGCGGGGTCGCGCGGTGAGGCAGAGGAGTCGGGCGGCGTGGACTTGGCAGAGGGTCGGGCGGCGCGGCAGAGGGGTAGGGCGGAGGCTTCCCGCGGCGCGGGTAGAGGGGTCGCGCGTTTTTTTTTCTTTGTTTGGCTAAACCTAGAAATGGCGGGTCGGGCGGCAAAGAAGAAAGAGCTGGGCTTGGGGGGCTTTTGGTGGGAGAACCCTTCAGCGACCGGTCACAATCGGTTTCTGAAGGGTATGGCGCCGGTAGCTGAAGGGTTTGTCGCCGAAACAATAACTTTTTATTTTTTTATTTATTTTTTTGAAGTCTTCAGCGACCGGCGATCTTACCGGTCTCTGATACCGGTCGCTGAAGACCAGTTTTGTTGTAGTGTTCGTCGTGTCCAGATGCACGCATACCAAGGACCAAATTTTTTTATTCAACTCAAAAATTGTTTTTTATTCAATTTGTCAGAGTACTCTTGGTGTATTATAGATGAGGAGGGCCCCACATGTGGGATTTACACAAGTTTCGCACAATAAGTCTACACCAGTGTTGTGAATCTCCAATAGACATCGACATAGTCTACTATGGTTCGGTGAGTTTAAATTTGATTTAAGATTCATGTGAAATGTTTAAACTTCGTGCATGTTTGTTTCAATTTGGTGCGCACAATTTTAAATTAGACTCGGATGGTTATCATGCTCTTGAACCTAAAAGCCAGGTCTGATGCTCTTCCAATGGGCATCGGACCTACTCCCATTCTTGTTGTGACTATATAATAGTATGCGATCATGAAATAAATGAGATATCATTAAGCGATTAATCGATATGTATTAATTAATTAGAATTTTGTAAATAATTTGTATTTTTATTAAAATTATGTACATATACTTGTAATTACTAAAAATGATTAATTTAGCTCATCAAATTTATTTTAACTTAATTTTATTATTAATTAATAAAAAATTTATGAAATTATTATTTAGAAAAATTCAGATAAGACAAGACAAAGTATAGTACATATAATAGAGCAAAACTAGGGTGTGATGTGCTCACCAAGAGGGATTGGTGAGCACAACTCCAAAAGAGTATCGGATTTGATTTTGAACTACGAATTCAAACCGTTGAAATTCATATACTTTGTGAGTGATGCATGTACATGCAAAAATTTTAAAGTTTCGAATTCATTTAGTACATGGTCAAGCGGTCAAAACAATGATGAAAAATGAATATATAAAACAATTTAAAAATAACTTAAAATGACCACTTGACCATGTAGTAAATGATTCGAAACTTTAAAATTTTTGCATGAAAAGAAAGAATTAAATGCTGAAGTCCTCAGTCCTCTACTGTGCTGTGGGGTCTCAGGGTTTTGAAGAGAAGGAATCATACGTTCTGTTCATTAGTTTGTCGACAATGTTTTATTAGAAAGATGCAAAATAACCTATATATATCCCTTCTATCTATGCAACTCGCGTGCAGAGCAGGATGAGGTCCGAGGTGCAATTAAGAAACCAAGCATGCATTCACAAGGTGGGAATATTTCGAGTACATTGCAAGTCATCTCTAGGCACGCGGATCCGAGGTGTATTCATTTTATTTTGTTTAATTAATTCAGTGGATCTCGAGGTCTACCGAGTTCATTTGTTTATTTCGTTGATTTAATCGAGTTCAGATCCAATATCTGCACCAGCTCCTCATGTAGCCATGATGGGAATAGGAAATTACTTAACTAATTACCGTCAAGGGAGCAAAAATAATTTGATGTAAGCACATGCATTCATTTTTTAGAAATTTACGTCCAACCCAATAACGGCAAAATCTATCTAAGCGCATCCAGAGGTCCGATGCAATGATTTTTGTTGCATTTCTCATTGTTTCATGTCTTCATATCACTACTTTGTCGATTAATAACACTTAATAATCTTAAATAGTTCTTTGTTGCACCACCATTTAATACGTCCTATCTCGGGAGATGAGGCGTATAGAAAGTTGGACTGGTTTGGATTCGCCCGTGCCAAAGGATGGCAGGCCGAGATGTGGATCGAGTTAGAAACTCGGGAGAATTGTGAGAGATTCGGACTCTAACCTGTATGATCTCTCTCTTAGTCAGAATTTCGTCCCCTTGTCCTAATGGGACCTCACTGCCTTATATAGTCCAGCCATGACTGGCCATCTCGGGCGTTTATGGGGAACGTGGGCAGTTATGCCAGCCGTTACTGGGACGTGAGCATTAAGCTAACCGTTTCCACGGCTATCCGTATGTCCGGTTGGCATGAGCCTATTTTTTAGGGCTATATGATTGAGGCCGCTGTATTGGGCCCCGGCTTAGTGACCTTTGAGCTTTTATACGACGTCGGGTGGCCTCTTAGAGAGGTCCGAATCCAGTCTTTATGGCCCAGTTTAAAACAGTAAAATGGTATGGGGAACATGGCCCTATCACCATTATTTTTAACTATAACTAAAAAAATTAAAAAAAATGATATCAGAACTTTCAAATTTTCCAAAAAATGCCACTACCGCTGAATTTTGTCAACGGTATGCTTGAGCTCCTGTCACTAGTAAAATCAGCAGTGCTTGAAATTGGCTTTTCAGTGGTTCATAATTGTCAGGTTTTGTAAAATAGTAAATAAATAATCAAAAAAATGTAAATTTGATCTCCAAACACATTTTAAATATAGAAATCATGTTAAACGGTTTGAATCGACTATTTGAACTTTCAAAATTACAAGCTGATTGTTGTAAAATATTGTAACTTATAAATATTGTGAGTGGACCACTCATCTATATATATAGACACATGGAAAGTATATGTGTATGACACTATCACTATATATTTCATTTCACTGATTGAACATATTTGATATATATGAGTAGAACTAGGGTGTTCTTGAGTTCACCAAGCCTCTTTGTGAACTCAACTCTAAAATCTATCGGATTGGCTTCAAACGATGAATTCAAACCGTTGAAATCCTTCTACTTTAAGGGTGATGTGTCTAGAGTGAGGCTATGGTGCTATGCATAGCACGGATGGGTCCGTGCTACGGCTCAAAATTTGACTTTTCAAAATCATAACGGTCGATCCGAACCGTTCAACATGATTATAAATGAATATGTACTTGCAAACCAAATTTTAATTTTTCCGAATTTTTTTACTATTTTTCGAAAATCACTTGATGTGAACATTCTGGACCATCCAAAAATAGCATATCTAAAAAGTAGTAAAAAAATTCGGAAAAATGTAAAATTTGGTTTGCAAGTACATATTCATTTTATAATCATGTTGAACGGTTCGGATCAACCATTAGGAATTTTGAAAAGTCAAATTTTGAGCCGTAGCACGGACCCCATCCGTGCTATGCATAGCACCATAGCCTCACTCGATGTGTCTATATGTAAAAATTTTAAACTTTCGAATTAATTTAATATAAAGTCAAGTGATCAAAATTAGAAAGTTTATAAATTAATTTTAATTCATTCATTTGTGGACGCCTTTTGACCACTTGACTCTATACAAAACTAATTTAAAATTTAAAAATTTTCACATGTAGACACATCACTCGTAAGGTAGAAATATTTCAACGGTTTAGATTCGTCGTTTGAAGCCGATCCGATATGCTTTAGAGTTGAGTTTACAAAGGGGCTTGTGAACTTATGAACACCCTAGTTCTACTCAATATATATGCAGGGTGACTAAAATTACAAAAGCAGAGCAAGTCATGGAGCTGATTGAGTTCCGATATATATATATATATGACATATGTGCTCTTGGGGTCCGACTCGCTGCTTTTCTTACAGAAAAGCAGCGTCCTGCTCTTCTTTTTGTGTCTACTCTCTCTTCAAAGAGGAGGAGAGAGATGGAGGAGAGAGATAGAGAGAATGCAGAGAAGAGGAGGGATTTGAAGAGCACGGATCTCAATCCGTGCTGTTGCCTCTTGGTTGGCTTCTCGATCTCTGTTATCAATCAAATCAATCAAGACAACTGTTGGAGATGAGTGCAGAAACTTGTATTCTATTTTTTTTTTCTTCAGTGTGGAATATTTTGTTGCCTACCGGTTATAATTGATCGTTAATGTTGGATTATTAACTCTTACATTTTATTGTTATTGTCAATATTATTAAAAGTAATCATATGCAGTTATAATTTATTGAGTATAAAGTATCATGCATCTTAATTTAGCTTGGAGATTTTAGGTTGTAAGTTTGAAATTCAAATGGCGGTCTTTTATGAATATTAACAAATGAAGATCTTGCTTGTTATCTTTATATTAAAAATAGTTAGATGGTTACGGACAAATCTCTATTTCAGATATGAAAGCTCGATCTCTAATTTTTTTAAGAAGCTTAGAAATTCTAAAATAGTAAAAGAATGATTAGAAATAGTGTTCCTAAATTCAGCAAGTTTTTTTTAACTTGACTTCAAATTTATCGGAATGATTTCAAACAGCGAATTCAAACCGTTTATGTCAATCTTCTTCACGAGTAATGCATTTATATACAAAATTTATAATTTTCAAATTAATTTAGTACAAAGTCAAACAGTAAAAAAAAATTAAGTTAATTTAATGTATTAATTTTTTATCACTTGACTTAAACTAAATTAATTTCAAAATTTATAGATTTTACATGAAACACATCATTCCTTGAGAAAATCAGTTTCAACTGTTCGGATTTTTGTATTCTGATATATTTTAAAGTAAAACTCACCCGATCCTTAGTGAGCTAAAGAACACTAGTATCTAGTAATTGTTACAGAAATACAACTAAAATGTTCATTGACTTTCATATAAAAATCAGACATCTTGCAATTTAGTTTTAGCAGTTTCAGCATCTCTGATCTGATACAACAACTAGCCCGTAAATCCATACAGATCAACCTTATATTTATTGTTTCAAGAACAGTTTGACATTCATAAAAGCACAACATGAATGAGAAAGAGGACGGTCAAGTTTCAAATGAGAGATGATATGAAGATAAAATTTAAGCATAGATAAATTTATTTAAGTATCAATCTGAAGAAAATTAATGGTTGATAGCCATCTTACTAATCATTACAAAGTGACACTTACCTAAAAAGATTAAAAAAAGGTAATCGAAAAATCTAATCCGATGAAATCTAAAATTCAGAACAAAATATTAATTTATAAGTATAGACCATTATACCTCCTCTTCTCCAATCGATTAATGAATCAATTGGTTCCTTTTTACAGGAAGAAAATAGGTGGCTATACTCCTTGCGAGCATCCTGCGAAGCGAGAACAGCATATAAGGTATGGGCAACAAGGCCAGTTCTTCTTTCAGACAAATACCATACCTTGAAGACGAAGCTTAGAATTTAAAATATTCTGATTTGATTGCTTGATTGCACTTATCAGACAATAAATATATATCAACATAAATTATACAATAAGAGAAGACATCGAAGACAAACTGTTATGGGGTTTTCTCCACATTTATAAATCCGAGTACATAAAATAAGGTCTATGAAACAGTAGCATATAGTTCTTAACTGTTTTATAATCTCACTCTAATAGCACAAAGATAAAAGCTAATATTGCACAACGAACTCAATGAGATCACTTAGCAACATGCCTGCTAGGATTCTTTATCATTCTTTTCACTAACATCTATCACTAAACATATGCTTGCACTATTGCTGAAATAGCCACGATTGCTGCCACCACTAAACCAAGAATTAGATGCCGAAATAGTCAGATACCAGTATGGACTGGCAGGATTTTGTGTTCATTTTTTCTAATTTGCCTTGAATGTAATTTTTATTTTCTTAACTAACTTTCATGAACTAATTGAACATTTTGCTTATTAGATGGCAATTCTGGGTGGACCTGTACCAGTTAATAATAAACCTTTGAACATTTGCTCGCATGGGACATATGTCTATCCCTTAATATTATGGGGGTCATATGGAAGGCACATGTACGCAGCTTTACAAGGGTAAACAACAGCCTCCGACAAGGGTGCTTCGCTTGGCGTTGATGCTGGTAAGTAATGCACATAAGTTCAAACTGGTAAGCACTGTACCAGACTTTGTCAGAGCACCTAATCTTCAGGTCGCAGATGTTGGGTTTATTGTTGGGTAGATGGTTCCTTTGCTACTCGGGATCAAGGGGGAGCTGCCTACATGGTAATGTGTGGACGAATCATGGTACATATGAGTTCCAATAGACATTGACGTTTACCCCCATTTCAGATGGAGGCCAACGCACTACTAATGGGGATGCACGCATCTTTAATGCATGGCGCAACCTCTCATGTATTCTACACTGATTCGCAACAGCTCTCTTATTTTCTCTTCCAGACAGGTGCCGATTAGCGTCGACTGGCAACCACACAATGAGGTCTGTTGATAGCTATTACAAAAGCTGCAGTTTTCAGGAATTCAAATGTCTGTATGTGCCAAGGGAATTGAATGGTTTGGCCCACCAATTAGCTAATCTGGGCAGGTTCACGAGTTCTCATGTAAGGGGTTTACTTTTCCTTTATTTACTGGCATGTAACTCTTACAGATATGTAACATAATGTGTGACTTATACTGGTATGTAACTCTTACTACGAAAAATACAAAGCCTACGGCAGGTCAGCAAAAATAAAAATATTCTCTATTCAACAATTGTCCTCCTACCGACTCAGTTCTGGAAGCATATTTGTGACGAAATCGATTAATAAGACATGACTTCATAAGCAGCATGATGAAATCGATTAAAAGGAAGAGCAAATTTCAGTCTGACTTGCTGCTAATCAAACTTCATTTGGAATTTGTTTTCCCGTCAATGTACTTTTAACTTATTTTTAAGCTTAACGAAATCAATTTTTAATTGAGATGTCATGTTATACTTTGTGAAAACTTATAAGGGTAAAATGGGAGAGATGCTATAGAAGCTAGCATCAATTTCTTTTAATTTTCTAAGGGTAAATGGGAGAGATGCCTATAGAAGCTAGCATCAATTCTTTATTTTATAAGGGTTAAAATGGGAATTATGAATTTAGAAGGGTGTGGAATAGAATTAATGCTTTAAGTTAATGAATTGGGTAAAGAAAGTTTGATTTGC
>JAJGRW010001317.1:434387-609546 GCA_025461045.1 Carex parvula | reverse complement strand
CCGTGACCACACGTCCGTCCAGTTCTGGTGTACTCAGATTCGCATGTGTGAGGCGTGTCTTGCTCAATTATCATCCATGTATCTCCGGTATTTGTTGCTCTTGCCTTCAGTTTGAAACGACAACCCGGAGTGCTGCATCTAATTTCCAGCAGGGATGTGTCACTTCTCTTCGTATATGTCTCCTTGTTCTTGTCAACATGGTACTCTCTGATCTTTTTTGTCAGTTGCTTTTTACTTATGAAGTATTGGCCTTTTGCTAGCTCACTCTTGTACTCAACCCGACGACCATAGTAAGAAACATCTGCTTCTCGGAAAGCAGATGTGTCATTGAAGTTTACAAAAGGGTGAGTCTCAGAACGGCCACCTAACGGCATATGCTCTCTATTTTGCCTCACAGTGGGCTGTGGGTATTCTTCTTCATCTTCTTCATCTCCTTCATCATTAATGTCACAGTCTCCTTCCTCCAATTCATCCCCAGTTTGCAGATTCTCCTCCGGTACCTCGTTTATAAATTCAAATTTCGACTCGTTTGGATCTTCCTGTACCGGTGGCGGTCTGGGGTGAGGATTTGGTTCAGGCCCAGGTAAGGATGAAGGACCTTCATACATGGATATAGGTGGGATAAAAGGTGGAGATTGTACTCGTTGTGGGACAAAAGGTGGAGATTGGGGTGAATTATTGTATATTTCTGGTTCCGGTTCCGGTACAGGCATTACGATAAAAGGAGTGTGTGGTTCATTATCTTCTTGATAATGTTGGGCAACCGAATTTTGGCCTGAACTTTCGGCCCCTGACTCTTCGCGAATTCTGCGTGCAAAAACTTCCAATAATGATTCGCCAGACCTCAAAACCTGCGCTATTAGACCTCTCAATGCCCCGTTATCTCCCAATGTGATTTTGACATACTTTCCTGCGTGGACCATTCGGGCCTGAATTTGTAATTGGCAACGATTCCTATTGTAGCCGCTCGCTTCATAAATAAGCGATTGCAACTGCTCAAATGAGAAATTTTCATCAACCCAATACGTATTTGCTGCAGGTTTGGAGTAACGTACTCCATACTGGTCAGTTATGAACTTTCCTCCAAAATGTATTGAAATTGCAATAGACATGGCCAATAAACTACATTCATAAATGACAAATATTTGGTCAGTTTACTGATTTCAATTGTGAACAGTTGTGAATAGTCGTAAATGAACAGTAATTAACAGTAAATACGTATGTGAACAGTAGTGAACAGTAAACACGTATGTGAACAGTAGTGAATACGTATTTGAACAGTAAATACGTATGTGAACAGTAAATACGTATGTGAACAGTAGTGAATACGTATTTGAACAGTAAATACGTATGTGAACAGTAAATACGTATGTGAACAGTAGTGAACAGTAAATACGTATGTAATTAACAGTAAACAGTAAATACGTATGTAATTAACAGTAAACAGTAAATACGTATGTAAAAAAAAAATTACCTGACTTGACAGACTTCTCCGTCTCCTCCTCCTTCCTTCAGACCTCCTCTCCTCTTCCTCTTCCTCTTCCTCCTCCTCTCCTCTTCCTCTCCTCTTCTTCCTCTCCTCAGGAAATGTTTGATTGATTTATCTGGTCTCTCTTCTACGGAGCCCCCGTAGTTATAGATTTCAACAAAAAAAAGAGATTCAAACCGCAAAGAATCCTAGCGGCTTGAATTAACAATTCAAACCGCAAGGAATCCTAGCGGCTTGAATTATTAATTCAAACCGCTAGGAATTCTAGCGGTTTGAATTGTTAATTCAAACCGCAAGGAATCTTAGCGGTTTGGGTAGAAATAAAAATCTTTTAAAAACGTAGTTATTTATATTAAAATATATATTTTTTTGGGTAAAAATAAACATCACGGGTCAATCTGGGTGTATGACCTATGGATTTAAAAGGTCGAAGTCTAGTTTTTAATGGTGAAGGTTTCAAGAGAGTTCTTTATAGAGAGTTATGACTCTTTTAATGAAAGGACGTTAGAATTTAATGTGTTGTTTCAAATTTTGTTTTTTGTTATAATATTGTATGAATTTCTAGAGTGTTTTTGTTTTTTGTTTTTTAGGATTATAAAAGTAGTATTATGTTGTTACATAAGATAATTTTAAGAGAATATGTAAGAGAATATTAAAAGTTAATAATAGAAAGAAGTTTGTTTGTTATTTTCTTCTGTTGTATTTATCATTTATTTTTAACGTCGTCACTCCAGAATTTATACAGATTTAAATATCATTTATAGTTACTCTTTTTTTGGCAGAAATAGCCCGTAGACATTTTCATATAACGAAAACAATTCACAGTACATAAGGAACCAAAAACATTACAGACATCACACACATAACATTTAGGGGCAGAGTGATGATTTTCATTAGGGAAGGGGTAAAAAAATAGTGAATCGGATTTAAACCCATTAACTAATTGAGTACTTGATAAAAAATAATGCTTTCATTTGTCATTTTCAATGCTCTGACAAGTAATTTCTGATATTCTAACTTATAATTTTAATTACCAATCATAATTCAAGAAATTTATTTTAATTTTATTCTAAATTTAACTCGAATTACAAATAAAAAATTCAAAGGAGGGCAAACAAAATTTCAAGTAGAGACAAAATCAGTCGGAACCGATAAATCTATGTTAAAATTCAAAATTTAGAAGGGAGCAGTTGCTCCCTAGCCCCATGTGGATCCGCTTCTGATGACATCACAACCATCAGATAAGATACATAACAGGTACAAATGGACCAGGTGGATCCGCTCTTGATGATATCACAACAATCAAACAAGATAGCTGTGACACACCTACTACAACACACACTAAGAAGCCTGTGTTGGTCGCGGAGCAATGGCCGCCATTAATGCCCATTCATTGAAGGCGACTCCATACTAGAAAACCAACTTAATGTTCCTCCTAACCTGCATCCCTCGTCAACCATCAATGCCATAAACTAACATCCCCTCTAGTCTAGATTCTTTGTGCCCAAACATAATTCCTTTTGTGACCTAAACTATCTAGTCCAGTCTACAGTATCTGTTGCTTGCCCGGTGGTTGTCTCTACTCTCCTCCAAACTCCCTCAAATCTGATTTCTCGGACACCTGAGTAACCAATCACAAACCCACTATACCCATTAACCGACTTTAAGAAATGGAATTGCCTTTTCCGTATATGGACCTCCAGATCCGTCAGGGGTATGTAGTCTTCCCTATGAACCAACCATGGTATGCAGGGTGGGAAGTTCAGCGCATACTGTGTTATGCACAAAGAGATGCGGTTGTATCAGACCTTTATGATCAGGTGCAAGGCAAATGGGATGAGGAGAAAATTACTGAGCTGTTAGGAGCTCAGACCGTGTCACAAATAGTCAATAATGTCAGGGCACCAACAGCGGCCACAATCCTGACTGACAAGCTAATTTAGAAATTGAGCTCTAAGGGGGTCTATACGGTAAAGGAAGGATACTACCATCTCAGTAAAAGAAGTCCTCATACCACCTGAGTACAGTGCACCGCAAGGAGAACTATGGTAGAAGATAAGGGCATGGAAGGAAATAATACCCCGGGTTCGCATTTTTCTGTGGAGAGCCACGCACGGGGGGTTGCCTGCAATGGCAATTCTGCACTCCAAGATTGCACATCTCAGCCCTCTATGCCCAAGATGTGGACATAATGATGAAAGCATTGTGCATTTGCTATTTTTCTGCACTCTAGCAAGATTGACCTGGTTTGCCTCACAATTATCCTTGAGAATGACTGCGCTAACCACAGATTTTTCCGCTACACTGTTACATCTCATTGCCAACCTGGGCCCACAAGAGGTGGCCACCTTCTGCAACATTGCGTGGTGCCTCTGGAAGGCAAGAAATGAGGAAATTTTCTCATCCAAGAAACCTACACCACAATATGTTCTGGCAGCTACAAAAGGGATAACCTGGCAGGCCTCAAAAGACCAACCTTGGAAGCGAGAAATACCAAAAATCATCATATCGCCGGGCAAGTCGGTCATACTGACTGATGGATCATGGGGGCAAACTGGGAAGGCTGGAACAGGAATGGTAAATTTTGACTCCAAGGGTGACCTGATCAAGATAAATGGGGCAACTTGCATAACTTCCAGTCCCTTTGAGGCAGAAGCGCTGGCATTGCTGCAGGCTATGCACCACATCATTGCAGAGCCGGATGGTGAGTATTTCCTAATCACATATTGTCTAAGTCTGGTAGATGCAATCCGATCGCAAAGGGTGGTTGACATACCGCACTGGCAGGCGGCTAGAACGGTTAAGCAATGTGTGCGGTGTTTCCAATCCATCAGCTCAAGAACACGGCTGAGACATGCAGGTAGAGCGACACTTACACAACCACACCAAGTTGTAAATTGGGTAAGGCGAAGGGAAGTACAGGTCAATGGATATCCCAGCACGACACAACTGACTGAAATGCAAATAGAACATTCCATCAATCATTCTATTTTTTAGTTTGAAGGAGATAGAGAAAGGCAACGCTGCTACGGTATGACGAAGGCAGCCCAACAGTTAGCAGTAGGGCTGCTCATGAGCCGAGTTAAGTCCGAGTTGAGGACGACTTGGATTCAACTCGCGAACTTATGAACCGAGTTAAGTCTGAGTTGCTAATCTAGTTCCGAGTCAGAAACTCCAATTTGGAAGCAACTCGAGTCGAAGCGAGTCGACTCGTGACTCATAATATAGTACATAGTGAGATAATCTAATTTAATTCTAACAAAAAAAATATTACATAGTTTATCAAAATAATACACAATTAAAGACAGTACATAATGAGACAATGACCAATACATAATTAAAAATTACGAAAATACCAAAATAGTACATAGGTAAAAAGTATCAAACAGATAAAGTCTAACAAAACAATACATAGTCTAATGAATTAACAAAACAAAAGAAATAGTGTATAATTTATCAAATTACCAAATATTGTGAGAAACAGGTATAAGGTTTGGAGACACAAAAATTAGGAATATATGAATTAGGATTTGGTGTGAGTCCAACCGAGTTGATTCCGGACCAAGTTGGGGGTAACTTGGATTCGACTCATAAATCAACCGAGTCGTTAACTCGAGTCAGTTTCAACTCGAGTTATTAGCGAGTTGAATCCGAATTGATTCCGAACTGAGTTTCGAGTCATGAGCTTTTTGTGCACCCCTAGTTAGCAGTGAAGGAATAACCAATCACTGACTAATTTTTAGGAAATTTTATGGCTTTCTAATAAATCTTTACTCTCATGTTTTCTCAAGTTATGTTTAAGTTTTGTAATAGCTTAGTTGTTGTAATGTAAACTCTATTTCTGATTAATGCCAATACCTACGGGTTTTTTCTCACAAAAAAAAAAAAAAACAATCAGACAAGATACATAACAAGTACAAATGTATATGGATATGTATGAGCATTGCACATTGTACATCCAAGTGTAGAGCCGTGGCCTAAGGGTTTTTCCTAAAAAAAAAATAGTAGTGGAGCCGTGTATGCTGGTTGGCGGGCCTCTGAATTGTGTTCCCTCTGAACTACATTGTTTGTTGTAATACAATAAATCAACCGTATCAAATAAGCAGCAAAATCCGTAACAATATAAGAATTTTTCTTTTTTTGGAATATATAATTTTAAAACCAATTGTTACGTGCATATTTAAAATATGAAACAATTTATATTATAACTAGAGTGTTTCTATTGAAATTCATCTATTATACAAGTGATGTGTCTACATGAGAAATTTTTAAACTTTCGAATTAATTTAGTATAAAATCAAACTATCAAACTATAATGTTTATAAATTTATTTTAATGTATTTATTTTTTGAATGTTTTTACCTTTTATACAAAAATAGTTCGAATATTTTTTTTTTATGAAGACATATTACTTATAAGTAGATAAATCTGAATAATTTATATTTATCGTTTGAAACTAATTTGTCGGATTTTAAAATTAAGTTCATAAATGACATAGTGAACTTAAAAAAACCCTATTTACTTTGGTGATATGAATTCATGACGGTTCTCTCGAAAACAGAAGCGTCGCTGGGTCAATTGATGTTTCTTTCAATCCAGCTGTATCCCCCTTGGAAAAATAAATACAAAGATGGAAAATCAGGAAAGCGACGAACCGAGAGAGAATAAAAGCTGCTGTTGGTGCTTTTTTTGGCACGTCATTATTTCTTTCCTCTTCTGGATTCATTTAAATATTATTTACGTTAAGGATTTTCTACGTACATATAAAGTAAAAAATTTGTATCGCGCCGTGCTGTGTAATATATTATGATTTTAATTAACGTAATCAAATTAACTTTTTATATGCCGTGTTATGTCGTACTGTAAAAAGTTAGTAATAATCACGACATACGAATTATCGCACTGTGAACAAATATACTGTAACTAGTCATGTGAGATCATATTTAAATGTTTATTGAGAAAAAAGTTTCAAAAAATATGAAACGATTCTAAGAATTTTAAAACGAACAATTAATGTTGAAAAAAATTGATATTAACAAATATTTCTTACTGTGAGATCATACTGAACTAACGTTGAAAAAAAATGTGTCGTGCATGTGTTCGTACTGTGTTTCGTGTCATACCGTGCCGTAACTAAGGCGATTTTTGTACTATATCATGTTTTTTTTGTCAAGAAATAGTTACGATACGAGATAAGCGAGTCACGACACACAATCAACATGTGTGTCACAACCAATTCTGTTATGCTCTTTTTTCCACTCTATGTACATATCATTCTATGTTTTAAATCTATTGATCGTGATGTATCTCCTTCTTTAAGAAAGAAATAAAAAGAAATAAAATAAACAAAATATTCAAAATATAAAAATTAAGTCCAATTTTAAATATAATCATGCATAAAAAATATAATTAACACTTAGAGATGTTGCGTAAGTTGCATAGTGCTAAAATGTCGGACATATTATTTTTTAGAAAAATATTAAATCTTTTATAAAAATTAAAAGATAATTAAATGTTTTCTATGTCACAGAAAAATCCACATACATTGTGCAGTTTGCTAAATAATTTTGCAAATAAAAGCAATTCAAACAATTCAAACATCGCTACATATGTATTCTACAATCTTATATAAGTTATTTATATATTTTCTATATAATTTTATAAACAGTTTTATAATAGAACAATAAATATTTACCATAAAATTAATATTGTAGAAAGTACTTGGACCTTCTTTCTGATTTTATAAATTATGCATTACTTCTCTAAAAATAAAAATAACAAGTTCGGCAAAGATGCGGCGAGCGCCTGTTAATTTTGCCGGAGACTTTTGTCGATTTCTCAGTACAAATGGGACCCACTATATAACTTGGAGTGAGCACTTTACTCTTTCACCTTCACCCAAGAACAAGAAGTTCACTCATCCATAGCAAAAAGAAGGGATCTTTTTCTATTGTTTTCAAAGATCTTGAGCAATTATCAAGAGAAATCGAAGGCCAATGCTCGATTTTGCCTGAAAGTGCGTGCGGTGTATTTTCTTTTGTTGTGGCACTTAATTTTACCCTTTCCATTGAACTATGTTCATCATTAGTTTTTTTTCTCCCTTCCAAGTAATTTTTGTTAATAAAGTTGTTGGTACTTTTGGGAAAAATTGGTTGGTCATATAAGGAGATAATATTTTTTTATTTGTCGTTCATGACTTCATTTTTTCTATCAACTTTGGTAACATCTTGGATTATCTTTTTTTTTTTTGCATAAACATCTTAGATCATCAATTACTGGTTGCTCAAGTAGTTGTAATGCCTTTTTTTTTTACAGTGAAGAGCCATTCTTGAACATGTTCTATTATCATATTACTACTTTCTTTGGGGGGTTTTTCATCAGGGGATTGCTAGGGTTTAAGCATTTTTGGCTTATGGCTTAGTTTGGGCTCGTTCTTGTTTTTGAATTTTACCCTTCATTTCATTGTTAAAGAATAACCCTTTATGACTGTGCTCCACAATGCCTTTATTAAATGAAAGGAAAGGAAGGGGAGGGGAGTGAAGCAAGAGCCTAACCTCACCTGACTGACGTCGGTTACTTCCTTCCCATCCCTTTCTGTTGTGCAGTTGTTTGTGGAGCACATTCTACAAAAAAAAGGCCTCAATGTTTGCGCACACCAAAAGCATGAAAATTTCTACTCCATAAGCAAACATGTTGTCTGCATGTCAAGATACATTATGAACTCCATTATGCCATGTCAATTTCTAAGTTCCTTTGAATTCATTTCAGCATAGGAATAGGCAACAGCAACATGGAATTTGTCCAACTTATTGATCATATTGCACCGCAATTTAATCCAGCAAGCATAGGGTGTGAAATTGCAAATATCCTCCCCATGTCTGGAGAAATTGCTGGAATTGCACCAGGGTTTATTGTTGGGAGTGGAGAAACCCACCATTTCCAAGAACCAGGTCTTCACCATTTGCCCGCCATTAGGCACTGCCATCTCTCTGCAAGTGAGCCCTGCCATTCATCTGCAAGTGGGCCCTACCATTCCTGTTTAGGTGGGCCCTGTCATTCATCTGCAAGTGTGCCCTGCCATTCCTCTTCAAGTGGGCCCCATCATCCCTCTGCAAGGGGACCCAGCCGTCCTTCTGCAAGTGAACCTGAGACGCTTTGCAGGCAGTTCTGGAAAGCTGGAGACTATACGCCTTCGTTGAATTATAGTGCACCTTTACCAGGTAGGTATCACTTATTATTTATCAGAATGCTTACTGAGTTGGGTTGTTCCAGTCATGTTATTTCGATTTAAGTTAGTTCAGGTGTCGGGTGGTTTGGGTAGGATCAGTTGTGTTCATGTCATTTCGGGTCATGTACAGTGTTGTACAAAATTGGACCAAACTGGCTGGTCCTACTAGAAAAGTGTCAAACAAGCCACTTTGGTCCAGGCTTTAGATCTGTTAGTTATCGATCATATCTACAAATGAGTAGCCAATTATCCTGTGTAATAAAAGCACAACTGTACCATAGTCCATATAATCATATTGTCTTAAATAGCTGCTTTTATGGAACTTAGTGGTCCTGATAGTCAACTTACTAGTCTCACTGATGAATGGGGACCGTTTAAGGCCTGCCTCATGGGTCAGTGGGCCATTTATGGGCCATGATTTATGGACCTACAGGATGAGTCCTAATTCTTTGTGGTTGGTTTTGATCTTTAATTAAAAGTAAAATAGTGAACTTCCCTTAAACTCAATGATTTATCGAGAAGTTGATGGAAATGCAAATAGAATACAACAACCAGCCAAATTGACAATTGGCACTGCTACATTGGGTCAAACCCACTTGACCATATTGACAATTGGTACGTTCATGGGTCAGGTCTGGGTCTGTATTGCTTGAACCAGTGGCAACTCTGACCAATTACTACCACCTTGTAGTAAGATTAGAATTTCATATATATATGTATAGTACTTTGATATAGTCTTTTTGACTTTTCTTAATCTATCTTATAAGCAGGTGGGCAGAATCGCATGCGTATCCACCCCAAATTTCTCCACTCAAATGCCACCTCACATAAATGGGCTTTTGGAGGTCAACCTCACTTTTTTTTTTTTTTTTTCAGTAATGTTCTTTTGTAACTTGTTAATATTTCATCTTTTGGTTCAGATAGCCTATCCATTTCTGATTCCTGGTATATGTATGTTGTTTTTAATAAATTTTGCTGTTGCTAGGACTAGATCTAGATTCTGACTCAAGAATTTTGAAAGTATGCGTCTTGTGAATTTGACAAAATGCTTCACTTTTGCTTCTCATATTTATTGGTGTTTTTTCCCCTGTATTTCAGCTATAGCAGAGCTGCTTGATAATGCAATTGACGAGGTTTTGCTCTATTCAAAGTTTTTCATACTTGATTGGTAAATAAATGTTACTTAGGTTCACCTGTCATTTGTCTTTGACCTTTTTAATTTTAACTTGTCAAAAAGGTGGTAAACGGGGCTACTTCTGTAAAAGTCGATAACATAATAAATCCCAAGGATGGAAGCTGCTGCTTATTAGTTCAAGGTAATCATGTCACTTTTTTCATTTTTTTTATTTTCAAGTGTGAACCTCTGATCCCAATTTTCAGTTTATACCCCTTCCATGGGGGATTTTCAATCCATCCCCCCCCCCCCCCCCCCCCCCCCGTTTTTTTTTGCATTCGTTGTCTCCTTCCACATCTCCAAAATAATTAATTACTTGAGGGAGAAATGAAATTTGAGTTATCGTTTCATGACATAGGTCGTAGTTAGTGAACACCCAATAATTTAGCTTATTATTGAATGAACTCAATATTCAACTATTATTTTTAAAATAGATGATGGAGGTGGTATGGGACCAGATACGCTGAGGCAATGCATGGGCTTTGGATATTCAAATAAATGCTCTGGTTTCTCAATTGGGCAATGTATGTGAACTCCAAACTTTCCTTTTTGTAATACCATTTCTTATGATGCTATCATTTTTTTAAAATTAACTGATTTAGATACAATGTAACAATTCAGATGGTAATGGTTTCAAAACCAGCACTATGAGGCTTGGAGCTGATGTCATTGTTTTCACCCGCAGTCTGAAAGAGAGGTCCGTAAAACTTTTGATTATTTTATTGCAAATTAATATTGGTAAGGGTAATCTCATGTATAAAACTGGAAAGCGCTATCAATATTATGCATGTCCTTTGCCACTACAAGATAGGAATATCATGGACTAACCTATAAAGAACAGGAACTACCACATTTGTCATTCCAAATATTGAAGTACCTTCCGCACCACCCGTTTCCTTATTTTCTTATTAATATGCACGCACTACCCTAAGTAATAATTATTTATGTTGATCTAAAAAATGAAAATAAGAGGACTACTTAGGAAGTACTTATAAACAAAGTTGTTAAGGCTATATGCCATGTTTTTATGTTTAGAGGGAAATATACCATATATTTAATTTATAAGAATATATATGCCATTTTTGTATGTTGTAGAGAATACATGAAATTATTACTCTCTTTAATTATTGGGTTGTTAAAACTTGTTAATGCTTAAACAGGGGGTTAACACAGAGTGTTGGGCTTCTATCTTACACGTTACTCAGAAATTTAGGTTGTGAGGACATTATTGTACCCACTGTAAGTCCAACTCCATAATTTTCTTTTAAATTATACTTTCAAAAAAAATAAAAATTATTTTTGAACTATTGTGGTTTTTGTTGTTTGGCATAAAACAAAACTATTTGTGTTGATGCTATAGTGATTTTTGTTGTTTGGCATCAGACAATTGTTTTTGTTGATGCTATAGTGTTATTTGTTGTTTGGCATCAGACAAAATTGTTTTTATTGATGCAGGTTGACTATGAGTTTGAAGCTACTCACGGTCGATTTGAAAGATTATGTGGGAGTGATGAGAAGTTCTGTTCTAACTTGTCTATTCTTTTAAGTTGGTCCCCGTTTGGAACAGAATTGGAGTTACAAAAACAAGTATTGTATTGATTTATTCTTATTGCTCTATTTACACAGACTTCTGTCCATACTATACATGTGCACTGATAAATTTATAAATTTCAAATGCTTCCTTTCCGGTGCTACCTATGTTGAACATGTAGTAGATGCATGTTCTATAAGAGCTAGAAGATTCTAGTTTGTTATTGGTTGTATTGGTAACTTAAATTCCAATGACACTTGTGAAAATAGTGTACTTGCATCAATAATCATTTTGGGGTTGAGATTTGCAGTTTGATGAGATAGGAGCACATGGTACAAGAATTATCGTGTTCAATCTTTGGCGGAATGATGCTGGAGAAATGGAACTCGATATCAAATCTGACGATCAGGTAATTTACTATGTTTTGATAAGATGGGTGTTATTTCTTCATTTATAGCTGTATGCTGATGGAGTTTGAGATGTTCACTTATTCAATTTAATAAAAATATATCATTGAGCAAAACAGGATATACTGATAAGTGGTTCGCCAAGAGCAGAAACGAGTAACAATGCAGTTAAGCTCTTAAACCAAATGCACACAGCGAATCAATACCGCTACTCTCTTCGCGTAAGTACTTCTTTTGTCATTTTTTGTTAATTTCTTTGAGAACAATAACAAATCAGCCTGGCTGTTGAAATTTCTCATATTAGATACTTGTAATTTTTGCGGGGTCCATCATTTGATTATGCACTTTTCCGCTCCGTCAGCAGAAACGACTAACAATAACAAATCTACCCAAAACTCCTTTACAATATTTTAAAATTACTTAAAAACAAATTGTTCTTGCAGGTGTACGCTTCAATATTGTATTTGCATTTGCCAATGGGCTTCAGAATAGTAATATGTGGAAGGGATGTTGACCATCATTATCTTATCAATGACCTTGAGCATCGTCAATGCATTGCATATAGACCCAAAGTTGGATGCGGTTTTGAGGTTGTTTTCCTTTCTTTTTTGTTTAATGTACCAAACTTGATGGATTTATATTAAATCCTTTATTAATGCAATAATAGGCCGAGGTGACTACTGTAATTGGCTTCTTAAAAGGTGCACCAAATGTCAACGTCCATGGTTTTTGTATCTACCACAAGAATCAGCTAATTTTGGTATGATGAAAAATTAACCTTGATTTTCAACATATGTGGTTGTCTATCTATTTCTAATATATAAATATGACTGATAATATTATAATTCTTTCCTCAGCCTTTTATGCCAGTTGTGCACAGTAGTAATGGAAAATGTAGAGGTGTAGCTGGTAAGAAGCAATTCTATATATCCCTTAATTGTGAGTCTGATGTTTGAGTTTTGTAAGTCATATAAATTCTTGTTACATGTATATAATGGTAGGTGTGCTAGAAGCGAATTTTATAAAGCCGACACATGACAAGCAAGACTTTGAGAAGTCAGCTCTTTTTCAGAAGTTAGAGATCCGTCTTAGAGACATGGCAAAGGAGTACTGGTATTACCAGTTTCATTACTATTTTTTCTTAAAACTTTCTTTTTGTGGTCTGTTGTAGTGACTAATTGAAGTGGTTATTCTTTGCAGGGATTTGTTTTGCCATTTAGTGGGATATAAGTCAGGCAAAAATATTGCATCAAAACGTGCTACCTGCAACATGCCATCTTCTACTAATGGTGAGCACGAAGCAGTGTTAACCTCTCTTTCAAGGGGTCCCAGAGAAAATTCAGAACAATCTTTGCACGGACATGGTTTACATGAGCCTTTGAGTAACCGGTCTCCTTCCACTGGAATTAATGATTTTTCACATCTCTTTGAGCCAGGTAGGCATTTCTTGCTAATTATTTTTGCTTTAAGTGGCATTTTTGTAGATGCAGTGAATTCATCTTTTAATTGTCTTGAAAAGCAGTATTTTTTGGGAAAAGAAATGAGATGAGGGCTGTGGATGCAAGTGAGGCATCAAGAGTTAAGAGACGGGATATACTCTCAACTGATTTAGAAAGAACTAGTCATGCTGCACATGCTACACGGGTAAATTTTATATATTAACATATAACAGAATTAATGTAGTTGTTATTTATTTAATTTACTGCATATTATATAGACTAGTAACAAGTTATGGTAGAAATAGGATTATACTACCTGGAATTAGGGGTCAGTTATACGAAGTTGACAAAACCCGACTCGGGTTTGGTCTGAGTTAAACCCATTAAGTGCTTGGTTTTCGTTTGTTATACTGAACTCATTTTTATACCTATATTTTCTCATCGAAAGATACATAAAAAGAAGGCAAATTCAGTTTTATCAAAGAACAAAATCTGACAATTTGGCAATTTCATTCCATTAATCGAACCCAACCTGATGAAGTAGGGTTTGATGAAACCTCTGTAGATTTTCCTCAAATTGCTAGCCCGTTAGATCTGATCTGACCTGACATTTTTCTTTTTAACAAATAAAATTTTAAGCCCGACCCTTTGTCAACCAACCATATTTCATTAAGAGTGATTTTGCAACATTTGTGCAACTTTCCATAGATGCTGTTGAAACATTTAATATATTGTACTATTTTTTTTTTTTTGGAGGGTTTGGAGGAAAAGCAGAGGGAGCACTTGAGGTGCCTTGCCAGTGAGAATAAGAAGCTAAGCTCTCAGTTAGTATATTATCCTTATCTACTTCCTCTTTTTTCTTTGCATTGCTATTAAATGAGTATGGCCTAAAATTAATATATCCTGTAGGTGTTCGGAGTATGAAGCATCTGAGAAGGAATTGTCTCTAAAGGTAACCATCAATTCCCCGTGTTTTTAATGTACGTTAATCCTTTTTACACCCGTCCATTTGTTGTTAATTTTTTTCCTCTTTTTTGGAAACAGGCAGTTATTGACACTTGAATTACAAAATGCTCGGCAAGTATATGGAGACCTATTGTCTCAACTCGCACTCTTTAATCATGTGAACATTCAAAGATTTTAGATCAAGCTAGTACATGATATAAGCAGGGGCGGACCCAGTGTAGGCCAGGGGGGGGCAGCCGCCCCCCTCCTTGATTTTGAGTTTTAGTGGAAATTTATCGGTTTCGATCGACTCTGCCCCCCCCTGGAATTTTTTTTGCCCCTCTCTGGACGTTTAATTTGTAATTCAAGTTAAATTCAGGGTTAAAATTGAAATAAATCTGTTGAATTTTGATTGGTAATTAGAATTATAAGTCAGAGCATGAGAACTTACAAGTCAAAGCATTAAAAAGTATAAGTTAAAGCATTGTTTTTTGTTGAGTACTCAATTAGTTAATGGATTTAAATCCGATTCGATATTTTTTTGCCCCCCTTCTTGACGAAAATCCTGGATCCGTCCCTGGATATAAGGAAGTTTGGGTGTAAGGTTCTCAGACTCCTGATACTGATGCGCAGAATGTGAATATGTTAAATCTTGACTTAGCCATTTCCCTAATTTAGAAAAGTATATTTTTTGAATCTCCTTGATACTGATACTGATGCGCAGAATGTTGGTAACCTTGCTATTTTGCTTTTGTGTTTGCATAGCAAAAAATATTTATTTATAATTTCCTTTTGACGGTCAGTAGGCGATCATCTACCAACAAATATACTAAAAAATGTTAATACGAACTCAATAATACAAATTTAATATAAAATTACAGTTGAGTAAGAAAGCAAACTAACAAAATAAAAAGGTTGATGGGATAAAATTTGATGAAAGGTCGTTCTTTCCGAGAGCGATTTTGAGCGATTCAAAAGCCAGGGTTTGGGCAGCCCCCCTCCACTCCGCCTCCTCCCCTTCTTTGCCATCCAACTCCATCCTTTTTACTCCATGCAGGTTTCATCTCGACACAATATTTCTTCTTTTCCGGTTTTACATTCTTGAGTGAAGAGGAGAATGAAATAGAGGGGAGAGACTGGAACCGAGTAGAGTTGAGAGTGTGTTATCGTTGGAATTCGGAGCGTAGAGTCTCCATCTCAATCGGAGCGTGACGGCGGTTGAAGAAGCGGATCTGATCGTGAAGCGAGATGAGATTAAGGTACTAGTGTTTAAGAATGTATATAAGTAAGACTAGAAGAGTAGTTTAGAGGACTTTTTTTGGAAACAAAAGAGTAAATTTAAGAATTACAGTCATTTGATCAATTTGTAAATACGTTTTTTTTTATGTCATAATTTTTTTTTATCACTGAAATTGTTTTAAAGTCACTAATTTAAAAAAAAATATAGTGGAAAGTAACGAACTTTATTGTTTTTTCTCTAAATTATTCTGTGTTAATAGATTTTCTCGTAAGAGTAGCCATACAAACACTTTCGCATTAAGGGGGTGCTTTACTCTTCAAGAGTTAATTATGCCAATTGTATCTTATTTCCGTCTCTATCATTATTCTCTCTACATAATTAAAATTAATATGAAATTAAAAATAATTGTCAAGTACTAAATAGAAATTAAGTTAGTTTTAACTTCTAAACCTCTACACACTACACGTGTAATTAACTTTAATTATTTTTGGTGGTTATGTCAGCCATTATTACTACAAAAGAGATAGCAACGGGAACGAGAGCCAATAAAAACAATTAGAAACCGATTTCTTTGAAAGAAATCTTTCTGTAAAGGATCGTCAACAAGGGCGTTCTAGTGCGTTGTAATTAAAGTAGAATAGGAAGCGTAGCGTGCTTTTAGGAAAAAAAAATCCCAATACACATGTTCTAAGCAGTCTTTGAAGAGAATAGTCATTGATTGACTTTTATAGTAGTACATAAGGTATAGGGGTGTCAACGACATTCTTTTATCCGTTTATCCGATCTGTATTGTATTAAAAAAAGACGGGTAATTGTAAGATTTGTTTTTGTTAGCTTATCGGTACATATAAGGATAAAAAAAATTAACGAATAAAGACCATTTCTTACACGTTATCATATAAGATAATTTAAAAAAAAATTATATATATAGATATATATTTGTATGGAGATGATACATGATACGATAAAGCTTTGTACTTTACTAAATTTTCATAATACAAATTATTTGTATTCATTATTGATTTTCTTTTTTTTATTTGAAAAATATTTTATTAAATAGCCTCTGTCAGACATCTAAAAAAAATTATAAAAAACACAAATCGGGATGTCAATGGCACTTTTTATCCGTTTATCCGATCCGCACCGTATTTGAAAAAACATGTAAGGATAAGATTTTTTTTCATTAGCTTATCGGATACAATAAGAATAAATATTTTTTTCATTATCATGATGGATACGGGAATGAAAATGGTTCGACCCAACCTACATGTACCCATTGACATCTCTAATAAGGTAGAAGAATAATAATGCAATAAGGTCCTTAGAAAAAACCATAATATCTTGACAGCCACTATCAAGTTTTTTGATAAAAAGAAAGAAGAAGAAACTGTTAAAATAAAAATTATAATCACACTGCTTCACAGATGTATTGCCATATAACTCTTGAATAATTGATGTCATAGGGAATGTGGATTGTTCTCCGATTCCCAACACCATTATAGTTTTTTTGCATGAGCCTCGGAGGATATAATTATATGAGTAGAACTAGGATGTTCTTAAGCTCATCAAGCTTTTTGTGAGCTTAACTCAAAAATCTACATGGTTGATTTCAAACGACGAATTCAAACTGTTAAAATCGATTTACTTCATAGTGATGCGTTTACATGTCAAATTTATAAATTTTTTAATTACTTTTGTATAAAATCAAGTGGTAAAAAATGATGAAAAATGAAAGCATTTAAATTAAATAAATCATCTTTTTTTTTTACCACTTGACTATATACTAAATGATTTTGAAATTTTATAAATTTCACTTGTAAAAGCATCATTCATGAAGTAGATCGATTTTAACAGTTTGAATTTATCATTTGAAATCAACCCGATAGATTTTTGAATTAAGCTCGCAAAAGAGCTTGGTGAACTTAAGAACACCCTAGTTCTACTCTAATTATATCATCCCCAAATTGAAGAGCTTGTGGACGGATTTTACAGGATATCTATTTACAATTTATTTGATAATTTTTGGTACGTCGATTCGGGTATAACCAAGAGCACAGATAGATAGTTGGATAATGCTGGGTATAATAAATCACTTTGTTTTATCATATAATTCGCTCCCTCTGCGCCGTAGCTTTGAGTCTTATGTCTCTCTCACCTAGGGATGGCAATGGGCCGTGCCCACGGGTATTTTGCTTAGCCCATGCCTGACCTGCCTGTTAAAAACTGATGGCCCACCTGCCTGGCCAATATAATGGGCCTCAAAATCTATGCCCAACCCACCCATGGACTTTTCTCCTATGCCCACGCCTGCCTGTGCCTGCCCGTCCATGCCCATGGGCTGCCTTACCCGGCCCTTACCCGTATGCCCATCCCAACCCAATAAAATAAAATTTAACACAATCAATTGCACAAAATAGAATTTAACATAATCAAATCAAAGTATATGCAACAACAAAGTAAATATATACAACAACAACATGATTAGAAATAATAAATCAAGCTACAACATAATTAGAAATTAAGTTACAACAACAGATCAAACTACAACAATAGATCAAGCTACAGTTCAAGTATCAATTAACAACAGATCAAAAAACCTTAGTATTAAAAGATGCATATCAGCACCTATTAATGACAGAGGGTTTGTAGTTACAATTACTTGGAACAGTATTAAATAAATGTGCCTGTTGATCCATTAATGACAGATCGGTAAGCAGGAAGAACGGGGCTTCAGACTTTCTCCAGGATTGTGCCTGTTGATCCATTTACAAAAGAGGAATTAGTTTCTAAGAGCAACTTAAATTATTAATATTACTCGGTTTTAGTACTACACAAGAGAATTATAGGACCGGCCAATATTATTAAGTTGTTGCTTTAAGCAACATATCATATGTGGCCTAAGCAACTTGCAAAAGTATTGCCTTGACTCAATTTTCACCTGAATATCAGGTCCTCTTACCAGACTATTCTAGAGAAGTTATTAGCCTATACTCTGATTCTCATGTCTTGAAAATGAGCAATTGAGGTAAAGTAGAAGAATTTAAGCACCAAGCAACAATCAACTTTAAAAAAAAAAACATATTTGATTAAAAGACTTTTTGAAACTTTGTGCATGAATTACTCCCCCAAAACCAAAATCTTTCTTGACAGACAGTGCTTGAACAATGACAGATTAAAAAAAAAAAAAAAAAACTAAAGCATAAAGCACCATTTCTTTCTCAATCAAAAGACCAAAATCTGATACCTCAAAGGAGAAGAAGCTGGGCTCTTGTTAGAATTGTTAAAATTGTTAAAATTGCAAGGCCTCATTAAATGAACACTATGACATGCCTACATGCTTGCAACAAGCTTGAACCACTCAAAACAATCCAGCTTGATGATTTAAAACCCACCCAAAGAGGGAACCCCAGTTAGAAGAGGATAAAGTTTATACATCTTTTGTGCTCCTATATATGTTTTTAAATTTTAATTGAGGATAAAGTTGGGAGAATAAAAAATAAAAAATGAGTCCGAAGTGCTGACAAATTAATTAAGTGGACAAAAGAGAAGAAGGGGCAAGGGACCAAGCAAATACATGATATATGTGATGTTGGGAAGTATAATTTTGTTAAAATGAACATGTATATTAATTATACGATTCTTTCATAAACTTTTTTATATATTTTCATCAGTCCTGATTCTTTCTTTCTTAATCAATTGAGGAGGTGAAGTATCTTCTCTGATCTCCACTTGGATTCGTCGGACGAACAAATAGAAGGCAGCCGCAGCGTCAAAAAGAAAATAAACAATTAATTAAAAGAAAAGAAACTACTTCACAAAACAAAACAACATGATTCAAATTAAGCTGCTTACGAGGAGGTAGAGAAGCAGAAATCAGAGAGACTCGAAAGGTCCACAACCAGCCAATAGCACTCTTCGGTTTAGTGGCACTGTATAGAGGAGCCGCGGATTAAACAAAGATGAGAAAAAATTAAACAAAGATGAGAAAAGCGGAAAGAGGAGCCAATAGCACTACCAGCCAATAGTGGAGCCGCGGATCTGTTGCACCGGTGGGGGCGTGACTGCAACGGAAAGAGATGGAGCGACCGAGACTCAAGGTCTCAAGCGAGTGAGGCGAGCCGCGAGCGGAAAGAGATAGAGCGAAAAAGAGTAAAGACTGGGAGAGTGAAGAGACGGAGCGGCTGTAAAACCCTAGACTCAAAAGCTGATCTTCTGTAACTTCTGTTGTATACAGTATAGGCCCACAAGTATACATGTATTAAGATATAGGCCCACTTCTCTAACAGTATTAATATATAGACCCAACAGGCTGCCTGTGGGCTTCGGTTTAAGCCCAGGCCTGGCCTGTCCCGTCTTTAGGCCTGGCCTTACCTGGCCCATCACAGCGCCGGGCCGACCGGGTAAAGAGCTAGGCCAGGCAGGCATAGCCGGGCCGACGGGCCGATGGACTTTTCTGCCATCCCTACTCTCACCTTCGTTTTCTTTCATCATGGTTTTCTCCTGATTTGAAAAGGATATGTTATCACCTATACACCGATCCTTTAAACTAAGAACTGGGAGGATATTTGCATGTATATTAGCATATACATCCTTGCAGAATTTTTATTATGCCAATAACCACAGATATGTGATTCCAAATATAGTCCTTGTAGTGTTCTCAACGCCCATGCTTTTTTTTATTCGATTTTTTTGTGTCCCGCTGCTACATTTATTTTCTAAAAAAAAAACTATGTTGAAAATAAAATGAAAGAAGGGCGTAAGAAAAGGGTAAATTCTACAGCGGTGACTTTTTTTCCTCTATGACAAATTGGTCATTTGGCTTTTCCCTCGGTAATCAGGAAAATTTCGATCTGTTTCAATTTGAGTCACTGTCAGCTTGAATTAGAATAAGTAACTATTTACTTCTGAATTTTGAAAACTGAGTATGAGTTTATATATAATTGGATTGTTACTCATTTTTAAATAATCTACAGTCTGAATTGATAATTCACAGCAGTTCACACTCCGTTAGTTGTACTAGTATTTTTTTTTTTTTGCCTATCCCAGTAAAAATTCTGGCTACGCACCTAATCACTCGCTCTATCGACTATCACTCACCTTTCCATCCAAAATTATATCAATATTTTTAACATACTTTCAACGTTATATCAAATCTAATTCTTATGATAAATATGGCAGTAACTAAGTTTAAAAAAAGAAAGAAAAAGGTTAAACGGTTGAAGGGTCTTAATACAAGCTATTAAATGAACGGTCACAATCCACCGCAAGGAAAATAGATGGGGCCGGATTGGATTGCTATGGTGCTACAACCGTGGAAGAAAAATAAAGCATTGGATTGTAGCGATTTTCTCCCTTTTTGGTCTCACAGTCACGTGTTGTGAGTTGTGTTATCTCTTTCACAATGCACAAGGCAATCTCCATTATCGCATTGGCATTTGTTGCCTCGTGAGTCGTGACAAGCCTCTTCTCTGCTATCACACTGTTTTTGCTACTGTGTTTGCGTCAAATCAGTACTGAAAACCTGGCCACTACTGCATGGGGCAGTTGGTAAAGGCATAGTCCCCATACGAAAGGGAATTCGTATCCTCTTCATTAACTCAAATTTTGAGTTAAGATCTGAACCGTCCTATTGAGATCCGCACTAATATCAAAGTGCACGTGCGTTATAGGAGTGAATAGAATTGGTCCGAATTATGATCGTACGGTTCATAAATTAACTCAAACGGTGCGTTAATGCAGAGGATACGTATTCATACGAGAGGAACATGGGATCGATTTTGCTCGGAGGCAGAATTGGAGCCTACGGACTATACTAAAAAACAAAAAAATACTGAAAACCTGACATGGGACTATTATTTAATGGAGTCCGGATCCGTAACTCAATTTTTGTGTTTTAGATCAGAACCGTCCGATTTAAATCTGTCATCCGGTATTGTCTCGGAATTCGAATCTGTCACTCGAGATGTGTGTGCTCCACTTCAGAATAGATGATCACAGATTCGAATCGGACGGTCCTGATCTAAATCCCAAATTGAGTTACCTCACTCGATCTAAATTCTATTTAATGGTGCCTACGTGGCTACATCTGTCTTTACTGAGCTTAGAGGTGTGAACGCGTAAAATACCGATTGGATAGAAGTATTTTTATATCTGTATCCATTACGAATATCTTATCAGTATTCTATTTTTATCTATACAAATTGACTACTCGTATTTTACTATATGTTTATTAAATAACGAAACATTAACAGATAAATAATGAATAATACTAATATAATAATTTATTTTATTTATAGAAGAATCATTAAAAATAACGTCTTCTGTGCTCCAATAATTAAGTAAAAGTTTTGAGATTTGCGGGCTAATCAAATTCCTAAGCAATTTTAAAATGGAAATTGTTTTAATTGTTTGTAATGGTCAAATAATTAATTGTTATGCAAGAGGCGGTCGTCCATGTCCAGAAAATTTAATTAATATTTAATAACATGCATCTTTTTCGAAACGGCCAATTTAAAGTATCTAACTCTTCTTTCTCTACGAGATGGTAGTTGGAGACTTGGACGGTCATTAATTATTTTTTATAATTACTCTATCGGACGTACGATATATTCTTTATTTATACACTTATCCGTTTAGTTAATGAAATAAAAACTTTACCTGCATCTGTATTTCTTTTCTAAGTTAACGAATTTTTTTTTATCCATATCCATCTTATTGAATATAATACAAATCAGATAAACCGATAAAATGATATTGTTGACATCTATAACTGAGCTATCATGATATGAAATATGGGTGTTTATGATTTGATCTCAGCCGTTGAAATTATTCCAATTGAATATGAAGAGAATGAGTTAATACCGAAAATTTTATTAATATACCAGAAAAATAAAAAATAAAAATATCAAATTCTACATCTGTTTTGGACAAAATTCCAAAACTACACAATCTCGTGGATTATCTACCAGAAATTTTCGGTGAATTATTCACTGGATTTAAAAACTAACTTTCCGGTGAATAATTCACCGGAAATAGAATTTCTGGGTTTTGTTTTTAATTAAATAGAAGATGATATGATTCTTTTAATTTTTTCTATTGAAATATTAGAAATATTTTTTTATTTTTTAGAAAATAGATGGAGTACTATAGAATTGAATTTACTAGAAAAACTGCGACAAATAATCCGGATCAACATTTTTCAAGCAGATTTTTTTGCGGTTGTAAGAAAAATTAAAATATTTCTTGGTGTGTTACCGGAGAAAAAATAAAAATGTTTTGGATTTGAGTTATTGATCCCAGTTCAAAAGTCATTTCTAGATAAAATAAATAAATTATCGTGGTCCTAGTACATGCAAATTTTAAGATATTGCATCTATTTCTCTAGAAGTGATTTCAGGAAAATATTAAAATATTAAAAATATAATATAGCTTATATGGAAATAGATGGATTGCCTTAGAATTTGAATGTACTAGAAAGACTATGATAATTTGTTTTGGACCAGAAGTGACTTTTGAATATCTAAGGTACCAAAAGTGACTTGTGAACTTGGATCAATAACTCAGATTCAAAATATTTTTTATTTTTTTTCAGTAACATAAAGAAATATTTTAATTTTTCTTACGGTTGCAAAAAATACGGCCTGAAAAATGTTGATCCGGGTGATGTGTCGCAGTATTTATAGTAAATTCAATTCTATAGTATTCCATCAATTTTCAAAGAAATATAAAAATACTTCTAATATTTCAATAAAAAAAATCAAAAAATCAAAAATCGTATTTCCGGTAAATAATTCAACAAAAATAGAATTTCTGGTGAATAATCCGCTGGAAATTTAGTGAATTTCGGTAGATAATCCACCGGATTGTTTAGTTTTGGAATTTTGTCCAAAACAGACGTAGAATGTGATACTTTGTATTTTTTTTATATTAATACAAATTTCGGGAATTAATAAATACATGCAATTATTGTATTTGATCTGATTGTATGGATAAAATTTTAGTTGAACGGATGAAGTGAATAGAAGTAGAGGTGAGTTTAAATGTCTCTATTTTTTGTGTTTTCATTGTGTTTTTATTTTTATTTTTAATAATAATATTTTTAAAATTTATATATGAAAATAAAATTGTTAGATGTGATTTACGTTATTTTTCTACACGTATATGTGAAAATTATCACTTTTTAATTTATTTTATATAAACTAATAAGTTAAAAAATTAATGTTAAAAATTTATTCACATCAGTGTATTTTAGCAAGTTTTCAATAACAATCAATACAAAATTGAATGTCATAATCTTTTACATGTGTATAGAAAAAATAATATAACTCAAATTTAATGGTTTTATTTTGATATTCAAGTCTTTAAATTTTAACTATTAGAGTTCTTAAAATAGAGACATAATGAAGAGAAAATATATATATATATATATATATATATAGAGAGAGAGAGAGAGAGAGAGAGTGGCTAATATCAAAACGTTTGCACCAAGCCTTCTCGTGCAACCAAGTCGTTTTCGGATTTTCAAAGTCCAAACGGTCGATCCGAGCCGTTAGATGTGATCTCTATATTAAAATCTGCTTGGAGACCAAATTTTACATTTTTTGGAATTTTTTTGCTATTTATTAAGCCACTTTGAAAATTGCTGATCACATGGTCCACAATTTAGTTGCACTGTTTTTACTGTTCACCCGGATCAGCAATTTTCAAAGTGGCTTAATAAATAGCAAAAAAATTCAAAAAAATGTAAAATTTGGTCTCCAAGCATATTTTAATATAGATTGAACATCTAACGGTTCGGGTCGACCGTTTGAACTTTGAAAACCCGAAAATAACTTGGTTGCACGAGAGGCTTGATGCAAACGTTTTGATATTAGCCACTCTCTCTCTCTCTCTCTCTCTATATATATATATATATTTGAACCCTCTTCGTAGAAGTATCATAAATTCATAATGCCATGAGAATTATGACAGTAACTAATTATTAATAACAACTTAGGCTCCTCTTCGATTGTACATGAATTGGAACGTCTCATGTAGATATAAATAATCTGATCTGCATCAAGTGGTCGAGTTTTAGACGTCACTAGAGGACAAGCCTCGCTTTGCTTCGGCTATGATTTACAAAATACGACACCTAAGCAAAACGATTTACAAAATATGGTACAAATAGGCAGGGTACGTGTGTATCTTGCAAGTACTATTGAAGTACTCCTTTACTTTCTCCAAAAAAGAGAGTAATAGTTTACATATGGAACAACAAAGTTACATGTCATCCTTCTGCCACTTACATCTGGATCATTAGTGTCAATAAAACCTTATATTGCAGTAATATAAATAATCATTGTAAATTAGCAACAACAGAGTAATAATGTTGAGCGGCACTTGTAAGCAAAGTTTCAAAAAATTCTATAAGATATTAAGGTACCTCTTTGTCAACTAAGATGAAATTGCATGAATATTTTGTTTTATCTATTGGGTTATAAAATGTCCAAAAATTGGTAAATTCTCAGCATGATTGTTAGTTGGTACATATCAGCATTAAGTGCTGCCAGTGGGACTTGATATCTTTTGCGTAGCCATCTGCAAATTTATGAAAATGTGATAAAGGTAAGTATATGTACTGAATCAGTTGATCAAGCTGGTGAGTGCAACTGAAGAATTCATAGTTAAATGCAAATCATGCCATACTCATGTATTATAGTGGTATGTAAATAAAGAAAGAGGTTTGATGAAGAAGAAAGCTGCAGACAATTCTCCCATTTTACAGTTGAATTACTGAAATTTTTGTTGTTGTTGACTTGCTTCACTCGAAATTAATCTGTAACAACTATTTATACTTATTTTGAGTATCAAATAAGCCTCAATACAATATTTTATTTGACTTGAAAGGGTAATTGAAACTGTTAGTAATTTTTTTGTACATTTTGAACTTGGTATTTTCATGAAATTCTCATTAGAAAAGAATTTTTTTTGTAGAAACTTCTTATTCTATATCTGCAAATGATACTGGTCTTAGACCTTTGTGATGGAAAACATGTATTGCATTAAATATTGACAATTGTGCCCAATAAATCCTTTGTTCATATAAAGCTAAAATAAAACAAAATTTTTGATTTAGAATTTATATATTTACTGGTTAAAGCAGCATGATTAAGTAAAGATAATCATCTGGCAGTACAATAAGTAATGCTACTTCTACACTTGAAACGTTACACTTGTTCAAAGAGGTTGAGGCATCATCATTTGGCTTAAGAGTTTCATCAAACACTAATATGCTCAACCAATGAGTTTTTAAAAACAAACCCAAAAAAAAAATGTAAGGTGCTAAATGTCTTATATAAACATTTTAGGAAGTATCTGAATGTACTGTAAATATGGTGTTGTTTAGAAAAAAAATCAATTTGGCACAAAATTTCGAGTCCCTAAATTAGTAGAAAAAGATAATCATCTAATAAAGTATAAGACTATAACTATGCCAACATTTCAGAAAAATAAAAAAATTCAAAAAATGAGCAATTTCTAATACTAATTATTCAAATATAATAAGAAGGAAGTAAATTCCTGATACTTACAGCACATCAAAATCTTCGGGAAACATGCAACACTGGCATTAGCTCAACATAATGCAAATGGCAAATTATTTCCACCTGTAAAATAAATGGCAAAAGAAAAGATATTTACAATTTTTCTACCTGAGCTATTTAATAGGTACCTTTCATGTACTGGTACGGACCAACTATACACATTTTCCTTTTGTTGCTAAACTTAACATAGATCATAAGTAACACTAAAATACTAACTACTAATTATGCCAATTATCTATTTTCTGGAAACACGTACTGAGAGCTCCATCTACAGAGACTCGAAAAGTGATCACTGCAAAATTCATTATCTTGAGGCATTATGGGGATTTTCAGCAGTTTTACTTGTCGGGTCTCTCTGTCAATCTCGGGGGACTGAACCGAAGGTTTGTGCAATAGACTGACATAATCGTAAGTTCAATTTTCCACACAATGTCATCCGACTTCAAAACATGATATAGGTTTGGAAAGGGTCCAGTGCATTTCGGCATTGTGGGATCAGTGGCAGCATGACATTTTCATCTTCCTTGCTGAATAAATGTTAATTTATATGCACAGGGGTTTAGCATTTCTCAATAAAAATTTAAATTAGGCACCACTATGATGCGCTATGTACCTGACATGAGTGTGACAATGTAAATACAGATTAAGTTCTTCGGCAAAAAGTATGGTCAAAACCTCACTAGTTCCCTAGCACGCTAATTGTGAAACCAACTATGATACTATCTACTCTATACTATCAAACTGAGGCCAGAAAATTAAAATAATCTTGCAAAAAGTTAGATTTCTACATTCACAATGCTAATAAGCAACATGCATGTAGTGAACTGTAATTAAAGATCAAATATAATTTTCTTTCACAATTCAGTCCTAACAATACCTTAACAGGTTAAATTCAGATTTATTTGCATGATGAAGGCCAAATTACCAAATAAATGCTTGCTTGCCAAATACAGTAGTATTCATTTTCAAGTGTCTTCATTCTCCTATTGTGAAACAAAAGAAGAATGTACCATCATATTCTAGAATCGGAGTTGTCAGAGTTTCATGCTAGACGTTTTAAGGGTGTCTTTGCAAAATATATATATATATATATATATATAGAATGGCTAATATACAAACGTTTGTTCCTGGGCTCAGGAACAAACGATTTGGTTCTCTGAATTTCAAAGTCCAAACAACAAATCTAAACCGTTAGATGTTCAATCTATATTAAAATCTACTTGGAGACCAAATGTACATTTTTTGAAATTTTTTTACTATTTATTAAGCTGGTTTGAAAACCGCTGTTTTTATTAAATTTCTGCAGCATTGAAAAACAGCGGTTTTCAAACCAGCTTAATAAATAGTAAAAAAAATCCAAAAAATGTAAAATTTGGTCTCCAAGTAGATTTTAATATAGATTGAACATCTAACGGTTTAGATTTGTTGTTTGGACTTTGAAAATCGGAGAACCAAATCGTTTGTTCCTGAACCCAGGAACAAACATTTGTATATTAGCCATTCTCTCTCTCTCTCTATATATATATATATATCTATATATATATATATATATGAGATAGGCTATGGTGAGTTGTGAAGTAGCCATATTTTCATTTTGAAAATCCAAACAACCGCCGAACCGTTTAACTTTTTCTAAATATTGAAATGTGCTTGGAGACTAAATTTTACATTTTTTGGAATTTTTTTACTATTTATTAAGCCACTTTGAAATCGCTGATCCACTGTGAACAGTAAAAAACAGTAAAATTTTCTGGATCACCGGATCAGCGATTTTCAAAGTGGCTTAATAAATAGTAAAAAAATTCCAAAAAATGTAAAATTTAGTCTCCAAGCACATTTCAATATAGAGAACATATTGAGCAGTTCGGATCGGTTGTTTGGATTTTCAAAATGAAAATATGAGCGTGAAGTAAAAATGACATCTTACTTCACAACTCACCATAGCCCAGCTCTCTCTCTCTCTCTCTCTCTCTCTATATATATATATATAAGGCTACGGTGCTTTGCAGAGTAAACCACCCCGTTTACTTCGGGCTACTTTTTGAATTTTGAAAATCCAAACAATCGATCCGAACCGTTCAACATGTTCTAAACATTGAAATGTGCTTGGAGACCAAATTTTACATTTTTTGGAATTTTTTTACTATTTATTAAGCCACTTTGAAAATTTCTGATCCGGTGGTCCAGAAAATTTTACTGTTTTTTACTGTTCGCCGTCGGATCAGCGATTTTCAAATTGGTTTAATAAATAGTAAAAAAATTCTAAAAAATGTAAAATTTGGTCTCCAAGCACATTTCAATGTTTAGAACATGTTGAACGGTTCGGATCGGTTGTTTGGATTTTCAAAATCCAAAAAGTAGCCCGAAGTAAACGGGGTGGTTTACTTTGCAAAGCACCGTAGCCTTACTCTATATATATATATATATATATATATCTCTTTCTGAATTTCATATAGAACACTCCCATATAGTGCAAAAAAGGTGAAATTGTCTAATTTTGCACCGCAAAATTCACCATCTTGAGTGCCTAGCAGGTAATGAATTCAACAACTTGTATGTACTTTGTCTTTAATTAGTAATGACTTCCAGAAAGAAAGAAAAAGAGAACCTATGAAAGAGATAATATATAATTAGAAATATGCTTACAAAATCCTTGAAAAGGCCTCTGTTTTCTTTTGTTGTCCTCATTGCTGCAGAAATGAGAAAACGTGTTACTTTGTTTTGAAGTGAGTACAGTATTGTTTAGTATAATATGCTTTGAATTTTGATTATTTTTGAGGAATTAAAGTAGCTTCGGTTGCTGTGATACTATACTAAAATAAAAAATTATGGATTAAGAAGTAACTCTAATATGATATATATACTAAGAAGATAAGTTCTCGTAAGTAAACCCACAATTTGCAGGTATGCAACCTGATATAGTAATGGTAAAACAGTACCTCGATCTCTTAGTGGCATGTACCGAGGTAAAAAGTTCACCAGCAGTCAATCTTTCAAAACCTACAAATCACAAAAACCATTGCAGCGTCAGGATGTGCCCCTCAAGCAAGTTAAGTATATTATGTGCCTTAGACACGGAAAAAAATAAACTACAATTATCAACAAAGTTTCTGCAAAGAAAAATTGTATGTCATGCAGATATGGAAGGTGAAGAAGAAATTATTAATTTAGTGTAATTGTATATGATGCAGTATGACCATTTGGTATTTAGTGTACAAATATATTATTGCTCATTTGTAATAAGAAACTTGTTTCATAAATACATTGAAATAAGAATATGAGATACAATTTTTTTCAAAATCTTAAAATATTACACTCATTTGTAATAAGAAATTTATTTCATATTCTTCACAGGAGTGGAATATGTTTGATGCCAGGGATCCCTCGCATCACCAACCACTACAATCTATAAAAAACAAATCACACAATACAAATATAGCATGAGTCGACACCTTCATTTAAGATTTTCTAAAATAAAGATGAACAATTCATATAATGACATCATTTAATAGATGCATACAGACAAACAACAAATAAGTGTTAATTTTTTTTTTCAACTACACCTCAAATTAACTTTCTTCAATTAACTGTCCTCAATGTTGAAGTAGTAAGTTAATTCAAAGTCAAATTGGGCTCTCTTTAATCCTCAGTAGTTCACCTAAACACTGGTCTAACAATAGAACAAAAAATCATGGTCATGTTGTACAGCTCAGTACTGACCACACAAATAACAGTAAAATATGATATTGACATCAATATATAAGAAAATTTACTGGAGGGCACTGATAAACTCTAAGGTTTATATTTACTAACTGGCACAATTTTTATGCCTCGGGCAAGAAAGTTAAGCATAAATAGGGTCATTAAATTGAACTATACCAGACCGCTACGCTCAAGCACTCTTCAGAGCTGCCTCCACATGTCAAGATTCTTCTCAAAGGGAGTAACTACAAACTTGTCATTCTCCTCCAATCTACATGAACAATGAATGTTTAAAGATACTTGTCAGTTTTCGTCTAGTACCAGTTTACCACTGATATATTTTTCTAGTCATGACCCAGATTAGAACCACATGTTAAAGGAATAAACAAATTTCTGGGAGAACTACGAATAAAAACCAAATATTATGATCAATAGAAAGAACATGAGAAATTCACACACACACGCTGCGCTACACACATGCATGTACGACAAAGTTTTGAATCTGACCTTGCAAGCTTTCAACGCCACTCTAAGGAAAGCTTGTTTTTCATTAACATCCAATTCCTCCACTAACATATTAGAGTTCCATGGTGATCTACATAACATGAAAACTGCTTCTTTAGTAAAAGTAAAAAAAAATTTAAAACAATGATTTCAAATTTTACCAATACATATCCTTACAATAACTCTTGATTTTCCCCAAATGACCAATAATGTTCAGCTAAACCTTGCCCATTTTTCTCCTATTTATACTGAAATAGATAGAAAATCAACATACATGCGAGGAACTTTTAGATTGCTTGCATGCAAAGATGCCTCCTCTTTCTGAGTGTGCTCTCTCCTCTGATGTCATGTCTCCAGCATCATCACTTCAACAAAATAAATGAGAAACAAAGAAAGCAGTTAACTAACCATAGGACCAAAATGGATTACTGAAAAAGGATGGGATAGGGGAGCATAGACATACACACAAATGAGGATATCAGAGGGGCCTGCGTCCGTGGCGGTGCTGCCGGAGAGGAAAACAAAAATATGAGACTCCTAGAGAGGGAAACAAAAACATGACCAGGCTATATTCATCGGATGCATGATTGTCCTAAAAAATAAGGGAAAGCAACATAATCAGAGTCCGTACCTAAATTTTTGACTTCAACATTCATTGTCAAAGTTTGTCCTTCCAAAATTTTAGAACCAGATTTCACTCTCCTTTTACAACTATGATCTAAAGCTGGATAGCGCAAAATCATGCACCATATGCTAAACCAACATTGAGCATATCTGGCTACAGCTCAAAAATCAATTTTACTTTCCACCAAATGAATATCATCACTAAAAGTAAAAAAATCAATCTGGCTTAGGTACTTACCGCTTAACTTAAAATCACAGCTTAACGTCATTGCATTTTTACTCCACTCAACAGCTTTGAACAGTAAGTCATTCACTTGGCTATCATTTTTTTTTATCAAAAGAGAGAATCTCATTTGCTTCTGAGTAGTACGGCCAAGTCTTTCTACTCATCGTTTTTGCTTTCCTGAAAATAGCAAGCATGTGAATTTACTGCACCATTCATTATGATGTAACTAATTTGAGAAAGTACATAAGAAAATAAAACATCATTTGATTACAATATATTAGAGGGTAATATTGTTCAATCCAATGCTTTCAGCACCATATGGTTTAAATCAGTGCCGTCCTTCTCCAAAATTTTGGTTCAGACATGCCAAAATATGATTGTCATCTCAAGTTCCTACACCATATTGTAAATTCAAATGACAGTGTAAGAAATTAAATAAACTTTTGATCACTTCAGCTCTTTTTTTAAATTTTGTCATCCTTCTCTTACTTGACAGTTTATGGGGTCCCTGGTTTTCACTACTATACTTGGATAGTATGGTATCAGAATGCAAGTTCTTGAAAATTAACTAAAGGAGAATATAATAATAAATCATATACAACATTAGGCAAAGACCATACCTACAGAAACTATGTCGAAGTTCTGAGAATGGATGAGTGCAGGGTACAAAAGTACATAAATTGGGTTCTCATTTATATCCATAAGCTGTACATATAAGAGAAGAATAAATCATGAGAAATTAGCATGTCTTGCAAAAATGAACTTTAAAAATAATGGTAATTCAAGGCTTAATGAACCACGGAGGAAGTTTACGGAAAAAACTTTCTACCTGGCCCTGAGGAACTTGCTAATTGTTCTTGAGAATTTTTTTACTCTTTAAAATCAATTCTAAAAGACCTTTAAAGCTTAGAATATTGCTCTCGGAATTTTAAAGTGTGGCACCTGTACCAGTGGGTATCAACTCAATTTCGTGCAGACACTCTGATCCGAATTTAAGTTCCTTTTTTGTGCACTGTACTAAGCAAGGCTTAAACATTGAGATATAGCCAAGTCATTAAAATGACAAAAACTATTACATCACAGCACCTGTATCATAATAGGATTTGCCCATTGAAATTAGCATAGTTGGTCAAACTTTTTCTTGGTAGAAATTTTATCATTAAACAGCTGACTGGTAACTGGGCTTAAAAAGAAAAAAAAGAATCAAACATTAACAAAATATTCAAATATTAGTTTTCACTGCTATCAATTTTTTATTTCTATTTCTATTCCTATTGGTCGGTATCAAAACAATTTACATTTTAATTTGTAATGAAATCGGTGAATTAGTTTCCACTTTTATTGTATTAATTGTTAAATTTCTTATCAGAAAACATCGGGAGGTTTTCATAGAAATGATCCTTGAAATACTTCAATAAAAGAGTTTTGTCCAGCAGTGTAAACACAGAAAAGACAAAAAAATCAGAATATTAAAATAAAGCTCAAAATAAAAGATGGAGAAAGTTTATCAAACCAATCTTTGATTCATTGACTTTAATCGGAATGTTAAAGTTGTTCTTCTCCATCATCTGTGTAGTACATTTATAAGTCAAACATGAAATGACATAAATGATTTGTTTAAGATTTTCAAATAAGCCTTTCTCAAGTCCAGAAATTTCTAGAAGTATGCCTCCTGGGAAGTAAATCATTTGGGTAAATGTTTGTGGAGGTGATTAACATATACTTGGGTCATAAATTCACTACTCTACATTAACAATTGGAAGAAGGAAAATTCCACTGAACGATCATAACTGAAATAATCTTTCTCAATTTAAGTTAGAAAATCAATTTCTAATAAGTTATAATCGATATTTTTGTATCTCAATAGCAGGCTAATTGTATTGGTAAAGAGAAATTCAAGATGTTTAAAGTCTAATTGCAGTAACTATATAAGGGTTTGGCCTTCTTACCAGTTTCAGAATTTACTCTAAAAATTTGGGCTAGAATCAATGTTGGTTGTACAACAAAAGATAACATTACACTCCAAGCTGGTGAGATTTCATGGGTCTAGATGCATGCAATTGAAAGTTTTCTTGTGTCTACATACAAAAGTTAAAGGGGAATATGCAAAAGATCTTACTGCACGACGAATTTGCGCACTGGGTTGAAATTGTCGGAGTGCAGATGGGCGATCACTCCAACAGCTCACTCAAACAAATGGCATCTTGATTTAGTGCCACTTCCTTCAAGAACCTGAGTTGCTTGAGCTTCGAGATGGCCTCTTCTATTATGTATGCAGGCTCAATTAAACCCTTGACTATCTTAATAGGCATTAAACATAACCACTAAAAAACCCAATTAATTTGGGATAGTTAGAACAAAATAAATTAAACTAATGAAAAACATAAAGCTCTCTTTCACTTGGCTAGGATCTGAGCATTGAGATCTCTTCTAAGATTGAACGAAGATCCATAAGTCAAAGCCAATTCCATTTTTTTCTTATATTATCAAAATTTATTGCTCTGACAAACAAAATGGGAAAAAGAAACCTAGGGTTATGTTTACGGTTTTACCCAAAATCGCGTTATGAGGGTCCAGTCCGTTACCGAAAACAGTGAGAGGAGAGAAGAAATCGGCAGAGAAATTACGGAAGAGGTTGGCTGGAGGCCGAGAGTAGAGAGGTGGAGAAGAGAGACGGAGAGAAATTTAGATAGGGTTCAGCACCGAACGGAGAGGAGGAGAAAAGCAGATGAACACGCGTCAATAGATGAACACGTGTCAATAGGAGGAGACAAAAACAATGAGTCGCTAGATTGAGATCCAACAGACGAAAATTGAAAAATTACTGTAGGTGAACAGTAACCCACATCCAAAATTAATACTATAAGATAGATATGAGAAATAAAAGATATTTAATTTGTCGATTTCATAAGGTTTGATATGAAAAAGAATCTAATATTCTAATTAGTTCAGAATGTTCGATCTTGATCAAATTTATACTAAATTTGTACTAATATTCTAATTTCATGTACTAAATTTAATCTCAAATTTGTTTAAAAAAATAATATACGCGTCTAATGAAATACAAAAAATTTATTTTATGGTTTTGGTAAATTTGGACCGAGCCGAGGAACGATTTAATGTCGTCAAAATAATAAACTGACATTGGCCTATAAAATTAGAAAGAAGTTATCTGCCATTACAATAGAACAAAATTACACAATTTCATTGTTGTTTAAACTTTTTTGCGTAATTTAACATTCCATAGAAGTTATGGTTAGCAAACCTCAGCTATCATGTATGATATGTCACGGTAAGGCAGGAATAATTTTCGAATGAATTGGGTTTAATCCAAAAAGGTTTTGGCCAAACTATGTAACGTCGGGTTTAAACCATACAATATGCATCGGAATTTGTGCAAACAAATTTATAACTTGATAACTTTAAATTGATCTGTGAATTCAAATCATCTATGTGAATTTGACGCAAATTAAATCGTTTAGGTTTGACTTTGAATGGGTTTTGATCTATGTGAATTTTGATGCAAATCAAATTGTTTAGGTTTGACTTTGGATGGGTTTTGATGATTTGTCCAAAACCCTTTAAACAAAACCCCATCTATTTTCGAAATACTAAAACAATTAAAAAATGTGCTTCACAAACAACTGTGTAATTAAATGAAATGGAAAAAGAAAAAAAGAAAAAGAGATGCAAAAGAACTCAACTTCTCTGCACCATGAATTCGGAATGAACAAAATCACTAAGTACGTTTATGAACGCAGCTCACATTCGCTCCCTCTGCTCTTCTTCAAATTTTTTTATTTTGAAGTAAGTAATCGATGTTGGTTAGATTCTTTTTTTTCTCTTTCTTTAAGGAGTGATCAGTTTATATGTTAAAATTATAAATTTTCAAACTAATTTAATATATAGTCAAGCGGTCAAAAAATGATAAAAAATGAATACATTTAAATTAACTTATAAACTATTTTTTTTTTACCGCTTTACTTTATGCTAAATTAGTTCAAAAATTTATAAATTTAACATATAAACTCATCATTTGTGAAGTAAATTGATTTCAACAGTGTGGATGTATCGTTTGAAGTCAATTTAATAGATTTTGAATTAAGCTCACAAAGAGACTTGGTGAGCTTAAAAACACCTTACTTCTACTCAACTTTTTAGCTCTACCCTTTATTTAATTTTTATTAAATTATTTTAAATATTGTATTGACAAGTATAATCCAATCGTTCCTCTCTTTTCATCATAGACGCTGGACACCGTCAATTCCGTCATTTTTATCCCCTCAAAATTTCTCCTTTTCTTCGTCTAAGTTATCAATTGCGGTTCTAAAATAATTAATAGTAACACTGATTGTATCAACACCGTCATTTTAAGTACAACATCTGCACTCTTTATATAAATTTACACTATGCATTATATTTATTTATTTTTTAATTTTTTAAATAAAAACCGGCCTAGCAGCTCTCCAGGAGCAGACATTTAGAACTTAATATCCACAGAGGCGGATTCAGAATTTTCGTCGGGGGCCAAAAAATATCGAATCGGGTTTAAATTCATTACCAATTGAGTACTCGATAAAAAACAATGCTTTAACTTATATTTTTCAATGCTTTGACTTGTAATTTCTGATGTTCCGACTTATAATTCTAATTACCAATTAAAATTCAACATATTTATTTTAATTTTAATTCTAAATTTAATCCGAATTACAAATTAAATGTTCGAGGATAGCAAAATTTTTTTCAAGAGAGTCAAATTCTGTCAGAACTGATAAAATTTCCACTAAAATTTAAAATTTAGGAGGGCCAGCTGACCCCCCGGAAAACTCGAGTCCGGATCCCCTAAAGTAACCCAGTTTTTGAGTTTAGACGTGTACGGTGCCTATTCGGTGGTAGCGCAAGGGGCCAGTATTATTTGTGGGGTCCAGGCTCTTTAAGATTCGTGTTAGAGCATCTTGGACGGTTTGGATCAAAACTCAAAAATTGGGTTAATGCACTGGATCCGAATTCGGAAAACTCTGGGTCCGCCCTAAATATCCACGTGCAGGGTGTGTCACTGTTTGAAAGTATACGCGTCCATATATACTTGGAAGTCGGAACCAGTATAGTCAAAACAGCCAACACTATTCTCATAATTCTAAAGAATGCCACGTTGCGACTTAGCTAGAAGCACCAAGCATATAGAACACGACAATCAAGAGAGCTCGCGTGGAGTCCAATTCGTTGGATCCCGCGTGGGGATTCAATTATTTTCTTGGATTTCTTTTTTCTTATTTATGAAGAGCATTATATGTACTATGAACTTATGGAATCTGATAATTGTGTATTAGTCCGATGAGGCTATGGTAATTTGTAATGCGCATATGAAGTCGTATATTGAATTTTTATTTTTATTTTTAAAGTTTAAATAATTAATTTGAAGTTGATTTTAATAATACTTGAAGATCAAATTTAATATTTTTAGAATTTTCTTACTATTTTTTTTTGAAAAGATAGGTAATCACTACTTTTAAATAGTTCAGAATTTTTATTGTGGAATTGGAATAAAAATGAAAGATAATATAATTTAATTTAATAAAAAAGAGAAGGAAATAGTTGATTCAGGATTTAATTTTGTTGATCGAATAAGACTTTGATCATAATTCAGTGTTGCACAAGAAGAAAAAAAAAAACATCACGGTAAGTTTAATTTACGAATAATGCCATCAAATTGTTGCTTTTAAAGCAAGTGAATAAAAATGCACTTAACATTGAAAAGGCTTGAGGGAATCGAGAGCGCGCCCACAGAATGCACAAACAATACATGTATTCATGGCTCATGCTAATAAAATTTTATTATTTAAAATGATAACTAAAAAAAATGGTAGAAAGAAGAGAGTAGCTGTGTATTTTTAGTGTGGCAAAATTACATTTCGTCAAATCTATACTCTTTGGAAAATTCTTTTCGTGATTCTCGCCTCTAAATCACGACAACTGAAATTGCCTCTCTCACTTTCGTTGCATCCAATTACGAACACGATACAAATTATTTTTCATCGTATTTTAATGTTTGAGAGGACTTTCCGATCACAATCTTAGATTTTCTCTCTATTTAAAAATATAATAAAATATTTTAAAATTACAGAATTAAGTTTTAAAGTATATTTTCATGAAAATCATATATTGAACGATTCGAATCCGTTTGAACTTATAATACGGCTTATTCTACGCATTAAAGAGTACATTCGTATTAGTGGGGATCATTTTATATAGTTTGCCTGTACGGCAACGTCGGCAAGTAAAAGATGGTGATTGTATACAAATCTGGAGGAACAGGTTTAAGAGGTCCGATTGAGAAAAATACAACACCATAAAATAAAATAAAAATAAAAATAATATCTACGGTTATTACTGATTACATCTCTCTCACTTGCTCAGTTCCAGACTTCCAGACTTCCAGCTCTTCGTCTCCAACCAAGCTCCCGGTCCCAGGTTCTCTCGCTAAATTTTCTGTCAAATTGGTCGTTCATCCAGTTTTCTATGTTCATTTTGATTTTATTTTTTTGGGAATATACTCTGTTTGTTTATCCTATTTTGTCGTTTTTGAGGCAATGCGTATCGCTCATTTCTGGACTCTATATCCGGTTCTCAAACTATTTTTATCGTCTTTTACATGCATTAGACTCCTTTTTACAATTTACGCTCATTGTTTTGAATTCTACTGTTTATTTGCGCGCTAGCTGGTATCGATCGAATTGTTTATTATTCTTGATATCCACAACTTATCGGTGATTGAATTTGGCTTATTTCTACGAAATTCAATCCAAACAGGGATAAATTGATGAACGCAGAAAGATGAGCAACACATTAGGCCATTGCTTGTCCCAAAGAGCCCTCAGTCGAGTCCAGGGCCCCTCTTTCAACAACAATTTGCTACCCGGCGTCATTCCCTTTGGATCAAGAGCAGATCATAGTGCCAATAGATTTTATGGGAAAAAACTGAGATTTTCTACAACCAAATCATATAGGAGAAAAAATTGGACTGCTAAGATGACAACTTATGCTGTTCTGGCGTCTGATCGTGCTTCCGAGGTGACCTTCCAATTGACATTATTTTGATCTTCATTACTGCTTTTGTTGTTTATTATGAAGCTGAGTAGTACTGCATTGGATTAAAGTGGATGAGGTGTCAAATGTGTGGTTCTTTGGAAAGATAAGTGAGGCTGTAGGAACCAAATTACTGATTTTTCCTATCTTATGAGGGTTATAATGCACAAGCCCATTGCTGGGACAAATTGCATTTCTATGTTTTTTTTTTCGTTTTCAAAAACATAGTACCTGAATAATCTATCATGATCTCCAAGCGAAGGGAAGTCAAAATGTATAATTTGATTATTGTTAGTCATGATCTGAGTGTCTACATGTTTTGTCACATGGGCTTAAGAGGGTCAAATTGACAAGATATCTACAAACTTCTGAAGTATGATGTTCTTGTTTTCTTTTTTCGACATGATGCATACAGGTATCAGACAGGTTCTACCTTGAAGCAAATTCTCATCTTGAGGTACTAATAACAATTGTGTAATTGTATTCCATAACTTTGAATATTGCATATTATTTTCTTTATCTGACACTTTTCATTTGGGGAATTGAGTAGATCGGTATTACTAGCCCAGGCCCAGGTGGTTTGACAGAGATAAATCTTAGAGTGACAAACAGCAATAACTCATTAATTCTTCACTGGGGTGCTCTTTGTCCCGGTAAAAAGTAAGCCCAGCTCTCCTTTTGCTACCTTTTTTGTGTTTGTGTGTATTAACTTTTGAGAGTAGACAATTGAAAGAAGATTGATATTATTTTCTGATGATTTACAAGGTTGAGTACCAGCCTATTTATAGGCATGACTCCTTTGTTACCGTTGGCCAGTTTCCTAAATCTCACACACCCTAAATACAGTTTTTACAGATATTACTTTCTATACTTGAAAATAACGGCTATTTAATTGATATGGCTGAGATTGGTTTGCTGGCTTTCCTTATTGATTCGTGTGTGAGTGTACGCCTGCTCATGTTGGACTACTTACCTTATCGTTGCCTCTGTACTTGATGTGGCCTCAAGACGAATAAGCTATATAAAGGAATGGAAAAAGAAAAGATAATTGGATCATCACCGCCTTACCAGTGCTGTCATAATCTAGTACTGCTACATTAGAATAATGTGCTGGTCATAATTTTTTAAAACATAATCTATGACTTCTGTGAATATTTCAGTGCCTGGCTTCTGCCGTCAAGAAGGCCTGATGGAACAAATGTACATAAGAACAGGGCTCTTAGAACTCCCTTTGTCCAAGTATGCTTTTCTTGAATTCTCTACTTTCTGAATTTACTTGTTTGTGCTTTGCATACTTCCCCGTGAATTTAATAAATTTCTACCTTGCCTTTGATTCGTATATGATTTTTTTTTTTTTTAAATGTGGCAGTCTGGTTCAGATTCTGTGCTGAAAGTAGAGATTGATGATCCTGAAATAAATGGGATTGAATTTCTAGTGCACGATGAGGCTCAAAACAAGTGGTTTGTACTTTCAAACTTTGCCAGTATGTTTATTCTAGTTCAATTTCTTCTGGAAATATGTAAACTGTTGCATCTAAATTTTATGAACAGGTTCAAAAACAATGGAGAGAACTTCCGAGTTCTTTTTTCAAGGCAAACTAATGATGTTTCAGTTGTCTCTAGTAGCGAATCTTTGGGTGCTGAAACTTCACATGTCGATGTACCAGAAGAGTTAGTACAGATCCAGGCATATCTTAGGTGGGAAAGAAACGGAAAGCAAATGTATACCCCCGAACAAGAGAAGGCTAGTTTTTTTTTTTTTCTCATTTTACAATAATTTAAGAAAAGGCCCTACTTTCTAAGAATTTGGCTAAAGACCCTAACTTTACTGCATTTACCATACGAGTCCTTTTACTGTTGAAAAAATTTAGGAGGGTCCCTGCTGATAGTCGGCCATTAGTGGAATTTATATTATAATATAACAGTATGGCTAATTCTTTAAAATTAGTTCTTAAAAATATAACTAACCTTCATTTTAAAGTTCCTCAAGCGCAGTCTTCTTTTAGGTGCTAGAAAATCATAAATAGATCTATCCTAGGGAGTTAGGACAGTATTATGGGAATCAATTCTTATGTGTATGGCTAATTCTTGTCATTCTGTTACTATAAATACCCTCAATAATGAAGGAGAGTAATAGGGTTATATGGCTAGGAAAGGTGGGGACCATTCTTTGAGTTTCTTCAAAAATGTATGGTTTTTTTGTAAATGTTGTGAAGCAAGGGAAACTTTTTTTTTTTTTTTTCTAATATGTAAATTAGTTTACTTTTCTTATTAATCTCTCTTTCTCTATATATATATATTTTAAACTTTGCCATTTTAGAAATTTTTTATAAACAAATCCTAATATAAAAGATGAGTAAAAATACTAAAATTTGTTGTGACTAATTTTGTAACCCAAAAATGGCATCATTAGAAAAACAATTATCTAAAGTGCTGTTTACTGTTTCATGAACTTTAGGAGGAATATGAAGCAGCTAGAAGAGAATTACAGGAGGAACTTAAAAGAGGAGCATCTTTGAATCAGCTCCGTGCGAAACTTACAAAAAAGCCTGAAAAAGATGAAGTTTTCACAAAGGAGTCCAAAGTCACCTCAAGTGAAATACCAAAAGAGCTGGTGCAGGTGCAAGCATACATTCGTTGGGAGAAGGCTGGGAAACCTAATTATTCTCCTGAAAAACAAGCTGTAGTTTTCTCAACTATACTGCAAAATTTGATTATTCAATATTAATTGATGTCCTAATTTTTTTAGAAGTTTCTTTCCCTACCAAGCTTGGAAAGCTCATATGTACCCCTGAAAAATGAGTCAAAATTTTTGAATCGTTGTAGAAAAACTTGACTGATGAAGCTAAAATTTTGGTTAATACAGCAAGAGTTTGAGGAAGCAAGGAAAGAGCTACAGGAGGAAGTAAATAAGGGGATAACTGTAGAAGAGTTAAAGAAGAAAATCTTGAAAGGGAATATTAAGACCAAGGTCTCCAGGCAACTTGAGAAGAAGAACTATTTCTCTGTTGAAAGGGTCCAACGCAAGAAGAGGGACATTGTGCAATATTTGACCAAATATTCATCCGAGTTGGTAGAAGAAAAACCCTACACATCTCCAGAGAGAGCCACTAGTGTTCTGAATTTCTTCTCTGAGGCAATCGAGGCAAACCAAAACACTTCTATTTTGAACAAGAAGAACTTCAAGCTGGGGAATGAGGAGCTTATGGTGGGTAATTAAAAATACAATCATGGAAAACTAATGTGAATTAAGAATAACTAAACTTTCTTTGTTCGTCCAGGTTGCTAGATAATCTTTTTTGTCTTTTTGTTTATAGGTAATTGTCACTGATAGTTCTGGTAAGATAAAAGTTCATTTGGCTACTAATTACAAGGGCCCACTTATTCTTCACTGGGGTGTTGCACAAAAGGCTGGAGAATGGACGGTAAAATACATTTATGTTTAAATTGGAGATTTTGATTTATACAATGGTTACTAAATCAAATTTGAAGCATGTTAGCTGATTAACATTTCTTTCTTGCAGGCACCTAGCACAAGCGTATTACCTCCGGGCTCAAAGTTGCTGGACCAAGCATGCGATACCCCATTCACTGAAGTGTCTTTAGATGGTTTCGTTTACAAGGTAAACCTAGTTAAGTTTTAAATGCACCAGTCAGAGAATTTCTTCTGTCCTCTCCTAATTTGTTGGACTTATTGGCTGCAGAGTATCGAGATAGAGATTGGTGGTAATTACAAGGGTATGCTGTTTGTTCTTCATTCTGACGGAGCATGGATTAAGAACAATGACTCTGACTTCTATGTTGAATTTAGCAGTGATGCCAGCAAGAGGATAAAGGTGCAATGTTGAGCTATGAATACTTTTAAGAAATTCATTTTTTTTATTGAGTAACCACAATTGCACAGTCTTATATCATACCAAATTTTGATTATTGTTACATTTTGTGCTTGAAAATGAAGGATGCTGGTGACGGTAAGGGAACAGCAAAAGGGTTACTGGACAGAATAGCAGAATTGGAGAGTGAAGCAGAGAGATCTCTGATGCACAGGTTTACTACTTTTGTATCCATTTAGCTTTGTTCTAAAATTTATAATTGTTTCCATCATTAATGCTGACTATATAATATTATACTAAACTGGTATGAAATTGTTATGCAGGTTCAATGTAGCAGCAGATCTGGTAGAGGAAGCAAAAGATCAGGGAGGACCGGGTTTAGCTGGAATTCTGGTCTGGTTGAGGTTTATGGCTACTAGACAACTTGTTTGGAATAAGAACTATAATGTCAAGCCACGGTACATAGGCTCTTTTCTCTTAGCTAGCAACCTCTTAATATATGTTGTTTGTAGTTTGTAAAATATGGAAATGCAAATTGCAATTGGTGCAGTGAAATAAGCAAGGCACAAGATCGGCTGATGGATCTGCTTCAGAATTTGTATAAGAGCCAACCGCAATACAGAGAGTTAATAAGAATAATAATGTCAACTGTGGGTCGTGGAGGTGAAGGTGACGTTGGTCAAAGAATTCGTGATGAGATCTTAGTTATTCAGGTGCCAAATCTGTGCTGTTCAGAGAAAACTGCTCCCCATTATACAAATGATAGTAAGTATCTAACTTACCGTTGTTATATATATTCTTAGAGAAACAATGATTGCAAAGGTGGTATGATGGAAGAATGGCATCAGAAGCTGCATAACAACACCAGCCCTGATGATGTTGTCATCTGTCAGGTACAACTATCTGTACCAGTCAATTTTATCTAATTTCATATTATATATTGAGCTGTTTTTTGTTGAGAATTTGAATTGAATTATGTTTTGTGTCTTTGTGCAGGCACTGATTGATTATATAAAAAATGATTTTGACATAAATGTATATTGGGAGACATTGAAGAAAAATGGAATAACAAAGGAGCGGCTATTGAGCTATGATCGGGCAATTCATTCCGAGCCAAATTTCAGGAGGGACCAAAAAGAGGGTTTACTTCGTGATCTAGGCAATTACCTCAGAACTCTTAAGGTTAGTTATGCATAAAAGCAAACAAATGTCTGATTTTCTTTCTTAGTAACAATTCGATGAAGAGTTATAGCAACTGATGCTAGTACTTGTAAAATGACTAATAAGGGCGTATTCCATGGTTGTTCTTATAATATCCAGGCAGTTCATTCAGGTGCTGATCTGGAGTCTGCTATAGCAACTTGCATGGGATACCAAGATGAGGTACCCTTCTTCTTCTTAAAGCCCCTCCCTCCCTCCCTCTCTCTCTCCAGGGGTGGAACCAGCATCGAAGATAGGATGGGGCATGGTTTTCTAATTATTCTGAAAATAAAGCAGACTTCTATAATTATTTTTGACTAAATGTGTACTTGCACAAGCATTTTTTCTATAATTATTTTTGACTAAAGGTATACTTGCACAACCATTTTCTCTACAATTATTTTTGCCCACCCTGCCGCCGTGTAGCTCCACCCCTCTCCCTCTCCCTTTCTCTATCTCGATAATTGCGAGTCTCTCTTGTTTTCTCTCAAATATATCCACTATTTGTCAATTTACTTCTTGTTACAATTTTTCCTTTCTTATCTTTCATGCAGGGTCAGGGATTCATGGTTGGAGTACAGATAAATCCAGTGCAGGGATTGCCATCTGGATTTCCTGTATGTACATGTCCCTTCTACAGAAGTTACCATAACACCAGTTATTTAAATGATACAAGCAGCTAACTATAGCTGATCACTGATTTATTTATTTCCTTATTTGTGTAGGGTTTGTTGGAGTTTGTGCTACACCATGTTGAAGATAAGTCTGTGGAACCTCTCCTTGAGGTGTGTCATGAGCACTTCTATTTGTAAATTATATATTAAGTGTATTTGCTTTTAGATCTTCATATTCATTAACCAGACATGGTGGCAACATAAATTCTCTGTGGAAAACAAATAGTGAGTTAAAAGCATATAATAATAATGCAGGCTCTATTAGAGGCACGGGCTGAACTGAGACCGTTGCTTTTTAGCTCTCATGAAAGATTGAAAGACCTAATATTTTTGGATATAGCTCTTGACTCCACTGTCAGGACTGTTGTTGAGAGGGCATATGAAGAGTTGAACTCCGCTGACCCTCAGGTGCCCTTGTTTTTTCAATTATCCTTTTCATCGCTCTTATCTCCAGTTTTGATAAAATAAAACAGCAAACCTAATTCTTTATTGTTTTTTATTCTGACAGAAAATCATGTACTTCATAACTCTGGTTCTTGAAAACCTTGCGCTCTCTTCAGATGATAATGAAGACATGTTATATTCCTTGAAGGTATACTCTTATTTTGCTTATTTTATTTTAAATCTGATATAATTATAACAGTTCTTTGTACTAATTTGAATGATGTTAAAGGGATGGAGTCAAGCACTAGAGATGTGCAAGAAAAATGAGGAGAATTGGGCACTATATGCAAAGTCATTTCTGGATAGAACAAGACTGGCTCTGGCAAGCAAGGCAGAAGCATATCACCACCTCCTTCAGCCCACAGCTGAATATCTCGGCTCTTTACTTGGAGTTGAACAGTGGGCTGTAAGTTTCTTTATGCATTTGCCTCCTTCCCTCTTTCTCTTCTTCTTTATTCTTCCTGTATTCATTTTAAACTTAAGCACTTGACATACTTTTCTCGTTGCATCACCTGTAGTTGAATATTTTTACTGAAGAAGTAATTCGTGGAGGGTCAGCTGCTTCGTTGTCTATGCTTCTCAACAGACTAGATCCTGTTCTTCGCAAAGTTGCCAATCTTGGAAGGTACCTATGTTTTATCAACTATCAGTTTTTTCCGTTGAAACCGTCTTGTGTTCTTAATCAATCAACTTTATATACTTGGGAACAGTTGGCAGGTAATAAGTCCTGTGGAAGTTGCTGGATACATAGAGGTGGTTGATGAGCTGCTGACAGTTCAAAACAAATCATATGAGAAGCCAACTATTTTGGTGGCAAAGAGTGTTAAGGGAGAGGAGGAAATACCTGATGGAACTGTTGCTGTGCTTACACCTGACATGCCTGATGTTCTCTCTCACGTCTCCGTGCGGGCTAGAAATAGCAAGGTTCTTTCTGTTTTCTCTTTTATTTTTATATTCTAATTTATTTTCTTACCATCTGTTCCTGTTAATTTCTAATTTTTTCATTTTATCCTGTAGATCTGTTTTGCTACTTGCTTTGATCCTGCAATTCTTGCTCAGCTTGAAACAAATAAAGGGAAACTATTTTGTCTGAAACCCACTTCAGCTGATATTACTTATAGGTCTCTCTCTCTCTTTTTTTCAAAAACTTGACAGCGGCTGTCAAGTGATATGGTCTCTCTCTTTCTCTCTCTCCCTCTCTCCCTCCCTTCCTTATTTTTATGAGATTATGCAAAGTAAAAAGCTTGACATATCCTTGTATATTACTGATGCAGTGAGATAGATGAGAGTGAGTTGCCGGGTTCAACTTCTGCTGACAAGCATGGTGATGATCCTTCTCCTTCCATTACTCTAGTCAAGAAGAAGTTCACCGGGAAGTATGCCATTTCAGCTAAAGAGTTCACCAATGGAACGGTTCGTGCTTATAAATCCTAGTCTGCTTGTTCATTTAAGGTTGTCAGGAAAACAAAGTTCTAATGCTGGGTTGTTTAATATGTGTTACAGGTGGGTGCTAAATCAAGGAATATATCTTTTTTGAAAGAAAAAGTGCCGTCATGGATAGGAATACCTACATCTGTTGCCCTTCCATTTGGGGTATTTGAGGAGGTTCTTTCTGATCCTATCAATAAAGTGAGTTCCATTCGTGAACTATTGCATGCTATACATTTTTATAAGACAGCGACACATGTCAAAGGTGCATTCCATTCACTAATTCTTTTTATTTTGAATTTGTCAGCAAGTAGCCAGAAAAATTAAAGACCTAAAGGAGAAATTAGCGAAGGGCGAATTTGAATATCTTGGAGAAATACGCAAAACTGTGCTTGAGCTAGCTCCTCCACCTCAACTGGTTTAGTTGCTCTTACCTGGATTATTTTTCTCGAGTTTTACTCCTCATTTTGTTGAGAAAATAAGTAGAGATCTGAATCTTTGAGTTGTTCAGGTGGAAGAGCTGAAGAATAAAATGAAAGAATCTGGCATGCCTTGGCCTGGAGATGAAGGCCAGCAAAGATGGGAACAAGCCTGGTTGGCCATTAAAAAGGTTTAGTCAAAGAAAAAATTCACCTTTTTTCAAGTAAAATTTTACATAGATTTATTTTGCACTACAAAACATGTGATTAAACTGGTTATGATAGGTCTGGGGATCAAAATGGAATGAGAGAGCATATTTCAGCACGCGAAAAGTGAAGTTAGATCATGACTATTTGTGCATGGCAGTGCTTGTGCAAGAGATCATTAGTGCTGATTATGCATTCGTCATTCACACTACTAACCCTTTAACTGGTGACTCCTCTGAGATTTATGCTGAGGTTAGCAAGGCTTCTCTCTTTTTTCCACTTGTCAAGTCAAGAAAGGGTCAAAATTGTCCTTTTCTGGAGCATCGGTTGGATTTTATTTTTGTCATGAGCGATTTTGTAGACATATCTATTGGTTTGTCAAGATGAAGCTTAGCTTTGTAAGCAAGTTATATGTCAGTTACCGATTTTGAAAAAAATATCTTGAGTTGAGAAAATACTTCTCTATTTATGAAAGTCAATAAATTATGTTTATGCAGTTGGTAAAAGGGCTGGGAGAGACCCTTGTAGGAGCTTATCCAGGTCGTGCCTTGAGCTTTGTTTGTAAGAAAAGTGACCTTAACTCACCTAAGGTAACCATAAACTTCTATTTTACCATCTACACCATGCCAAATACCTGTCAATGTACTCGCCTCTTTCTCATTGTTAAATTCTGAACTTCAAAAACAGGTATTGGGATACCCAAGTAAGCCCATTGGCCTCTTCATCAAGAGATCGATAATCTTCAGATCAGACTCTAATGGAGAAGATTTAGAAGGTTATGCTGGTGCTGGGCTCTATGACAGGTAAATCCACGGAATATTTGATATAATAAAAAAAAGGAGGAATTCGAACAAAAGGTACCATTGCAAACCAGTCTCTACGGCCATCGGACCTACTTTTGGGTCCAATGAGCTCCAACACCATCCGATCCGCATTAAGATCTGTGTGCACGAAAATTGAAGCAGACATGCACCGCTTTAAAGCGGAGCGCACAGATCTTAATGCGGATCGGACGGTGATTGAGCCATCGAACCAAAGTAGGTCCGATGGGCATGGGACCTACTCTGAACTCCTTTTACTTGTGTTATTCTAAATGCAGTGTACCAATGGATGAAGAAGAAAAGGTGGTACTTGACTATTCTACAGATCCACTTATCATGGATCAGAATTTTTGCCACACTATTTTGTGCGGTGTTGTAAATGCTGGAAGTGCTATAGAAGATCTATATGGCTCACCACAGGACATTGAAGGGGTGGTGAAAGACGGCAAGATTTTTGTTGTGCAAACTAGACCACAGATGTGAGTCGCCCATACAAGAAGACCCATTAGATACTCCATATTTCTATATAATCTATAGTGTAATACTATGGGGCTCATATTTATCTCAATTGAATATTTTGGAAATATGTAAATTCCCAAGTATATAGCAGAAGTGGAATAAATGTTGACGCCAGTCCATAAAGGGCTGTCTTCAAGCATAAAATTTTAGCTAATACTATTTTAATGTGTTAAAAAAACTCACAAGAACATGCTAGTATATATGGAAATACGTTTTGGTTAATTTATGCTGACTAGGCAAAATCGTTGAGAGTTTTCAATATATTTTAAGATACATACCAAGGAACCTGATATATTTTTTTTCTCTATACTGTATTGTTTTATTGTGGAAAAGGTATTTATACTAATCACAAGTCTATAAGCTTCATATCTGCGACTTATTTGCCTTGTTATTTTCGTTGGGAACCTGTCTGCTTTTATTCACATTTATAATAAAATTCTGATAACGATACAGATTTTAGGATAATTCATGACTTGAGCAATGAGATAACAAATGTTGATAAATAGAACTTATTCCCGCCGATAAAATTTACATATTTTATTTTGTGAGGGTAAAATAACAATTTCAACTTGATGGTGTAAAACAACAAAAAGAAAAGGTCAAACTTGGAACATACTTTTTAGTATGAGTTTAGAGACAAATGACCATTTGTTTGCGTGCGTGAGTTAGCAAAGGCACACAGCGGTTGAGAGGGCGATTGAGAAAAGAAAAAATAGAAAAATAGAAAAAAATAGAAAAAATCTAGAAAAAAGAAAAAAGAAAAAGAAAAATGGTGAATCTCTCTCGTTCTAGACTCTCTCAATTAGCTAGAATTCAGGCCCGCTTTCCCTTTAACAAGTCTCGCGATGTACCTCTCCCAAGCCCAGCAATGGTGGATTCTGGGCTTTATCGCAATGCACTATTACAGCGCCAGGTTTGGCAGCCGAAACAAAATCTCTCACACCCGAATGAGTCGCGTTCGAGGTTGATCCGACGCAAGGTGAATGAAATTCGATCCAAATCCACAGCAGCTAACCCGTGGTGTCTGCGTTGTGGTAGCAAAGGCCACACTGCTCGTGGATGTAGAAATGCTCAAATCTGCTTTGTATGTAATCGATTTGGCCACCGAGCTTCGATATGCAGTCACGATCCATCCCTCTCATCTAGGTCACACCCCACTAAGCGATCCCGTGAGTCTGAGCGGGAAACGCTTCCCCTTCCTAGACCTAAATCCAACTTCACCATTAGAGCAGGGGCTTTAGCCAAAACTACTCTTAGATCTACTCCTTCATCTGCTCAAATGGAGTACAAACCTCCGATCGTGCAATTGATTGCCACAACTCGTTCACAGGCAGTGGAAGCCAAGTTTATGGAGAGTTTTGTACTCGACGACATTGCGGCGTGGGGCCCAGCCAGAGTAGAAGACGCACTCAAACAAGAATTCAGACAATTTCACTGGTTAGTTTCTGCTTTTGATGAGTTCAAGTACCTTATCCAAGCCCCCAATTCCGCCTGGCTGACCTCGATGGCTTCGGCTGGATATTTGCGCTTAGAAACTGTCAGATTCCCAATTGTAGTTTGGGAACGGGAATTTGGCAAAGGTATGCAATTAGAAGAACTATGGGTTCGGGTATATGGTTTCCCGATTATGATGAATGATTTCCTAGAATATGAAAAGATTTTCAACCCTTTTGGAGCTTTTGTTGTTGACATTGATCCAGCAACCAACAGTGGCCATGATGTCAGGTTTGTCCGACTTAAACTAGAGGTTTGTGATAGGAAGCTTCTCCCAAAAAAACACTTAGTTCCCTACAAAAATCCAGCGGGTAAACGATCTCTGTATGGCTTAGAAATTGAAATTGAAACCGACAAAACTGAAAGCCTCAATGCTTGGGCTAGAAGAAAAGAGGGCAGGCCATACCCCAATGGAACTGAATTTGGGCAAAAACCAATTCCCCCTCTCAACCCTCTCCCTTTAGTCAATCAGGGGAATGGCAACCCGACTTCTAATACAGGAGCATGTGGTGCTACTCAACCTATGTCCTATTCTTACCCCAATCTGAAGGTTGATGACAGAGCTTTTAAGGGAAAAAGTCACTGTTCTGATGGGGAGGTAGAAACCATAGACGAGGAAGTAGAGATGGTAGATGATCTAGAACTGAATTTTGAACTAGACAGAATATTATGGGAACAACACTATCAAAACAATAGGGATAGTTTTGTTGGCCATCAAGGGGCCGGCCCCAGTCATGTGTCAGATGTGACAGAAAAACCAGCTGAACCCATACCAGTTCCACTGGTATCAGCTGAACCAGTTACAGTGCCTCTTCTGCCAACTGAACAAAAAAAAACTGAGCCAGTCATAGTTCCTCCTGTACCAGCTACACCTGAATACTCTCTGACTCTGCCAGCTTTACCTGGTTTCCCTTCTATGCCTCTCCCACTCCTCATTACTCTCCCTACTTCACAGCCCCCACCTCACATCTCTCCACAGATACCTTCCCCACATACTCCCACTCTAGACACAGAGAGTGATGAAGAGCCCATCTTAGCTAAAGCTCACCGATTAAATTTCTTTTCTCCTAAAACTTCTGGTAGCCCTGTGTCAAATCCTAAACCAGCCCATCAGCAAACCAAAACTCTCCCAAAAAAAAAATACACCTGGGGCAGGAAATCAAAAACCACCCCAAAACTTAAGGCTGTTTCCATTAAGAAGAAGGTTGGGATCTCTACTGTCCCTCTGAAAAAAGCCAAAAGTACTCCCAGTTCTTGTGCCTCAGTGGGCTTGCGCAGAAGCAGGAGGATCCCACACTTGAGACAGGGCTCTGGTTCCTCACCAGCCCAGGCTATCTGTCTCTCAGATTCAGAGACTCCAGTGCCCACTCCTGTAGTTGCTGACACTAGGGCACTTGATAGAGAGCCTCGCAGAAGCCTTAGAGTCCAAACCCAGGATGACCCAGCCTCTGCCATGAGTAAAGCTAGAAAGAGGAAAGAGGCAGCAGGCACTAGCTCCTCAGGTATGGCTCTTATTACTAAATTTCCTTACTCTAGACTTACTATATACCAGATAGTGAATCTTTTCCAAGTATATCAAATCAGATTAGGAAACTCTTTAGAAGAAAGTAGAATCATTATTACTAATATCAAACATATGGAGAGACATAGTTTTGAACAAGTAATTAAGCAACTCCTTAGTGCTCCTAGAGATAGTCAACAACTTATTAGTCTTAGTATTGATCACCTAGTACAAGTAGCTAATAGAGATGAGGTTGCAGTAGATATTAAATGAATATACTCAATTGGAACTGTAGAGGCCTTAATTCTAGCAGAACTAGACAGATCTTAAAAGACTTACTCATAGATAATAAAATAGATATGATAGCTATACAAGAATCTAAAAAAGAAACTTTTACGACTAGATGCTTAGAAAGTATCTCTACTAGACTTGATCAATGGCTCTGGTTACCTTCAATAGGAAGGTCTGGAGGCATTTTATTTGGATGTGATAGCAATAAGTTTAAAATTCTGCATCACTCTTTGCATAGATTTTGTTTAGATGTTATTATAGAACATAAATCTGATAGCATGATTTGGCAGGTCACTATTGTCTATGGTCCTGTCTTACATAAATTAAAAAACCTTTTCTGGGAAGAATTAAGGACTGTTAGGGATAATACAAAAGATATTTGGTTTCTCTGTGGAGATTTCAGTGCCCTGAGAAAAAAAACTGATAAAACTGGGGCTAACTTTGATAGTTCTATTAGCAGGAAGTTTAACAAATTTGTTAACGATCATCACTTAATAGAACACAAACTTAGTAATAGGAAATACACATGGTCTAATGGGAGAACTTTTGCCCTTTTAGATAGAGTCTTTACTTCCATTGCATGGGATCAGCAATACCCTAATAGTTTAGTTAGTGATTTAAGTTGTCTTGGATCTGACCACTGTCCCCTGTTGGTTCAGACAGACACCAATGTCTCCCCTTCACACTATGTCTTTAGGTTTGACCCTTCCTGGACTGAACAAGCTGATTTTGTTCAGCTTCTAGCCAAATGGTGGTAAGAATCTCCCTTACACATGCCCAATATAGCTAAAAGTTGGAATACAAAACTCAAACATGTTAGAAAAAGAATCAAAGGATGGACAAAAAATTTCTATGGGAAAAAGAAAAAGACAAAAAACAATTATTGAATACCTTATATGAGCTTGAACTTATTAGAGAAGAAAGAGAGTTCAGTCCTGAAGAAGAAATTACATGGTTAGATTGTAAAAATAAAATATATTTCATTTACCAAGAAGAGGAATCCCATTGGAAAATGCTATCCAAACAACACTGGCTAGAAGAAGGGAATGCTAACACCAAGTATTTTCATACAATAGCATCACATAGGGCTAAAAAAAATAGGATCAACAACTTATAAATTAATGGTCAGATTACCAACAATTTAACTGATATTAAATCACACATAGTTGAGTATTATAAAGAGTTGTTAGGTACCAAAGGGGACAAATTTGGCTTTCTAGCTTCCAATTTCTGGAATCCAGTAGATAAATTGACTAATCTAGAACAATGGGAGCTGGAAAGGCCATTTACTGAAGAAGAACTAAAAAAAGCAGTTTTTGCTTCTGAACCAAATGGCACCCCTGGACCTCATGGATTTACCTTCCATTTTTATCAATTTTTTTGGGAGGTGGTTAAATCAGATCTCATGCTTCTTATTCATTATTTCTATGAGAATACACTAGATTTTCATAAGATCAATAAGTCTTACATTTGTCTTATACCTAAGGAAAATGATGCTACTCTAATTAAGAAATTTAGACCTATTAGTTTAGTTAATTGTAGCTTTAAGATACTCTCTAAAATTCTCACACTTAGACTAGAATCTATTATGCCTAGAATTATAGACCCTAGTCAAGCTGCTTTTATTAAAAATAGATTCATTATTGATAATGTTATACTTAGTCAAGAAATACTTCATTCTTGTCATACTATGAAACAACCAGGGGTAGTAGTGAAAGTTGATTTTGAAAAAGCATACGATAAAATACATTGGGAATATCTTTTAGAGGTACTAGCAAGTAGAAATTTTGGTACTAAATGGATTCAATGGATAACTAGTTGGCTGTATAGCTCTCAATCTTGTCTGATTATTAATGGAGAATTGACTGATTATTTCTATTGTCAAAGAGGGGTAAGACAAGGAGATCCATTGTCCCCCCTTCCTATACATTTTGGCAGCTGACACCTTAAGTAAGATTTTTTCTAAAGGTAGACAATGCAAAGTAATCCAAGGATTAAGACCTTCCTGTATAGACCACAATAACATCACGAATTGCCACTATGCTGATGATACCATTCTCTTCCTAGCTGCTCAGGAAGAGAATGTAGAAGCAGCATGGTGGGTAATGTTGGCTTTTGAAGCATTATCGGGTATTAAAATGAACTTTGATAAAACTAAAATGTACCCAATTCATGTTAATACTGCTTCAGCCTTACCACAGATTTTTAGATGCAAATGGGGGACCTTCCCCTTTAAATATCTAGGACTACCATTACATTTTAAGAAACTTCAAGTTATAGATTGGCAATTTCTGATTAATAAAATAGAAAGTAGATTAAAAAATTGGCAAGGTAAGATGTTATCAATAGGTGGTAGAATTACTCTCCTCAACTCAGTCTTGTCCTCCATTCCCATGTATACATTGTCAGTTTATAAAATACCTAAAAACTGTACTGCATCAGATAGACAAAATTAGGAGAAAATTCCTTTGGCAAGGATCTTCTCCAAAAAAAGAATATGCTCTTTTAGACTGGAAGGCAGCCTGTATAGCCAAACAATTTGGAGGTTTGGGTATCCTAGATCTGAAACAAATGAATCTTTCTCTTCTTCTCAAATGGTGGTGGAAACTTAAAAATAATTGCTACCAAAGTATGTGGAAAACTGTGGTATTACATAAATATGAAGGGAGAACAGCCACCAGTTCTTCCTTTTGGAAAACTCTTCTTTCTCTAGATAAACTAGGCAATATTAGTGTGTCCTATACACCTGGCATTCAAACACAAATTAGGTTTTGGAAAGATATCTGGTATAATGATTGCCTTTTAGAAGTTAAAGTATTTTAGTATTTATCAAAAATGTTTAAACCCCAATATCCTACTCTCTGATGTGATTCTTTCACAAGGGCAACTAGTTAGATTTAGGACTACTTTACTAGGGCTAGATAGAATTGAATGGACAGATTTATTATATGTACTTAGCATCACCTCCTTCACAATGGCACAAGATTCCATTGAATGGAGATGGCATCAATCAGGGAAGTTCTCTACACATTCTATTTATAATTTGCTTAACTTTAGGGGTATCCAACCAAGTAGGGCTATGATGTGGTGGAATCTTCCAATTCCACCTAAAATCAAAGTATTCATGTGGCTTGTGGAACATGGCAAAATTTTAACTAAAGACAATCTTATCATTAGAGGCTGGTTAGGTAGTAACCATTGTCCTTTCTGCCAAAACATTGAAACTATAGACCATTTATTCCTTACTTGTTCTTATGCACAACAAATATGGTTTTGGTTAGGAAAAAGCCAACAGATAATGCACAGTTAGACTAACTTTCAAGATATATTATATTTTGCTTATACTCTTGACCCAATTCACAAAAATGGATTTCTCATTGTACTTAGTGCAGTATACTGGTCATTGTGGAAACACAGGAATGACATGTGTTTCAATGGCTGTTCCCTTTCCTCTGCTAGAAATCTCATTTTACTTATCAAATCTTTGCTTTTGTATTGGTCAGGGGCAATGAAGAAGAAGCTCAAAGAAGCTGTTGAAGAATGGATGCCTGTCATAGAGGATGCCATCCCCCTTGCCCACTACATGCCCCTGGAGATGGTGATGTACCAGCCACCAGCTCCTTCTGGCTGATCCCATCAGTTGCCTATGCAGAAGTTTCATCCCACCTTTTTGCCGATAGACAAATATACCTTTAGCCCATTACTTTGTGGCTTAGTACTAGCTAATCTAGAATTTTTTTGGTCCTTAGCTGTAACTAAAAGTTGGCTATGTTACTATTTGATTGCTTCTAGTACCTGTTGTTGCAAAGTTAGTGCAAACAATCTGTTTTGGAACTTGATTGTAATTATTTGATTTTCAGTAATATGAAAATGGGCTTTGGCCTTCAAAAAAAAAAAAAAGGTCAAACTTGTGTAAATATCTACTGCGTTTTTGGGAGAATACCCCAAAATCTGTCAAAACGAGGAAGTATCCCAGTGCAGGAATCAACATAGATGTTAAAATCCATCATCATCCCTTGTACCAGTATTCATCTCTCACCCCTTACAATTAACGGCAAGTTGAAAACCAAGAGAGGGAGAAGTTGGTTCAACAATACAGAATCAAATGCTGCAGTTCAAATAGAAACAAAAGTAAAAAAGTAGAGGTAAATTGTATGAAGTGCTTGGAGTAGGAGCAGATTCAAGCGCACAGGAGATAACAAAGGCTTATAGGAGACTCCAGAAACAACATCATCCTGATATTGCTAATCACCAGTGCTTTCACCGATCCATTGGGTTACTGGGTATACTTTCATACTTGATATGAACTATACATACAAGAATATTTTTCTTTCTAAATCTAACTTTTTATTTGTTGATTATTTTATTCCGTTGAAGGGACATGAGCTGATGAACACACTGTTGTTGACTGAGGCATACTTACATGAGATTTAAGCCGAGATTTTTATTAATATCCGAAGTTTAATAGAAATTAATATTTATGCCCAGAATTCTGGATTTTCGCCAAAAATGCCCAAGCCGGCCATAAAATGGCCGGCTTACTCTTTTTTTTTTTTAGAGAGACACTATGAAGAGAAAAATAATAAAATATAACACTGAAAATTTAAATTTTTTGTTTAAATTATTTGTTAGATTACTACTTTTGATTTATAATTAGCATATTTATACTAAAATACACTAGATTACTTGAAATTATGTTGAATTACACTATATTACAATAAATTATGTTGAATTACACTAAATTATATTAAATTACGCTAAATTACAATAACTTCACTAATTATGCTAAAATACGGTAAATTACGCTAAAGTAGACTGATATTGTGCCATCTTTCATGAATCATAAAAAATAGTAAAAAAATTTGAAAAATAGTAAAAATTGGTATTCTACAAGTTCATTATGTAACTAATTTACTGAGCTACTTAGATTGAATAATAGAAATAAAAATCTTAATCGGAAACTTTAACTCAAGTTTTGAGACTCTTCCTTTATTTTTTGGCAATTCGGAATTTTGAAATTCGGCGTAGCGGGCACGGACGCATATGTCTTTTCGCAAGCTTTCCGAAAAGTGATCATTTGCTGAAATCGGACACTCGAGCGCCGTTTTATGACCGTTTGAAGTTTCGTCGTCGTTTTTCGCCTTTTCAGTGAAGATATCGTCCCTATTCATATGTAATTTAGCGTAATTTACCGTATTTTAGCGTAATGTAATGCAATTTAACTTAATATAGTGTAATTCAATATAATTTCAAGTAATTTAGGGTATTTTAGTATAAATATGCTAATTATATATCAAAAGAAATAATCTATCAAATAATTTAAACAAAAAAATTCAAATTTTCAGTTTTAGATATTATTATCTTGCTCTTCATAGTGTTTCTAAAACAAAAAAAAAAAGTAAGCCGGCCATAAAATGGCCGGCTTATGAGGAGAGTAAACCGGCCATAAAATGGCCGGCTTGGACATTTTTGGCGAAAATCCAGAATTCTGCTCATAGATAGTAATTTCTATTAAACTTTGGATATTAATAAAAATCTCGGGATTTAAGGAATCGATGCTCTTTTTTAAAATTTATTTATTTTTAATTCTATTAATAAAAAAATCGGTGAAACAAAATGGTGACCATAAGCAAAAATGGTTTGGAAGAAATTACTACCACGATGGGAAAGGACATAGTACATGAAAACTTAAGCTTGATGCATAAATTATTCGGTTCGTACATTTTTTCTTTTTCAATTATGATATTATGAGAATTCATGAAATCTCCGACGAATTCCCGCACAGCCGACATTTTTATTAATATCCAAAGTTAATTACAAATTGATAAATATACTTAGAATCCTTGAGATTTTCGAAAAATGCCCAAACTGGCTATTTTCTGGCCGGTTTCCTCCTCTCCAGAAACCGGCCAGAAAATAGCCGGTTTCTTAATTTTTTTTTTTAGAGACACTATGATAAGCAAGATAATGAAATCTAATACTGAAAATTCAAATTTTTTGTTTAAATTATTTGTTAGATTACTTCTTTTGATTTATAATTAGCATATTTATACTAAAATACACAATATTATTTGAAATTATGTTGAATTACGCTATATTACATTAAATGGATTGCTATTGACTGATGAAATTATGTTGAATTACACTATATTACATTAAATGGATTACTTGAAATTATTTGTTCTAATGGAATCCGGTTTTGTACATTTGGCAATGGATTGCTATTGACTGATGAAGTTGTGGGAACACGAGCCGGATCAAGACACATACAGAATCTTGATACATGGGCTTGAATCCGGGGGCGAATTGGATATTTCACATCCTTTAAGACTTGAGGCCAAGAAACAATTTGGTGCATCGTTAGATTTCCTCAAGAAAAAAGAGGATATGGTTCAACCTTCTTACACGTAACCTTCTGGTTTGTGATCTTTTTCTTATTTTTTATTTTTTATTCTTCCTCTTTTGAGACGATGAAAATATATAAAAGCAATTAGGAGAGGATTTGTTTGGCTCTATATTTATTCAAGTTTCTGCTTTGTAGAAGGTATGGAAGTTGTACCTTGTACTTTTGCACCTATATCCTTCTATTGAAGCATTTAACATAGCTCTATTCTGAAAATTTCCAAATGATTATGTCAGAGTTTGCTCAAGATACCACCATAATTTTTTTTTTAATCAAAGGTCTTCTTTAGAAGAGCAAAGTCTTTCAGAATTTGTTTTTATTATACACACTAATATTCGCTAACTACTCTCTCTAATTTTTCAGGTAAGATCTGTACATTAACAATTTAAATAAATGGGTATTGTAGTAATGTGCCTTGATCAACTGATAATGCAAATGGTGAAGAAACAGAAGCAGAGACAGCAGCTCAAGCCGAAGCACGCCATAATCTACAGAAGAACTAAAATGGAATCAATTTAGTAAAATTTGGGGGTTGCAATAGTGATTTTCTTCCAAGAAAGTAGCATAAGATCTATTTAAAAACAAAGCACAAAATAACATTAGAGAGACAGAGAGACGTTCAAATCTTCCTTGTATTAAAAAAAAACACATGCTGTGCTGGTAATGATTAAATTCAACAGTAACTATAATTAAGAACTGTAGAAGGCCAGCATAAGGTATATGTGCCAATTTTGGTGGGACTCGTGATTATGAAATGAGTCACCCTACTTCTACAGTTGTAGCTTTAGAGGAATTATTTGAGTATATAACTTTTTGTTCCAGAGCTAGTAAGCTAGATGCTTTCAACTGCGTATATGATTATATTCCGAGTTTACTGGCATGTACTGAGTTTTGGAAAATTAGACCGATAGCGCACATTCATTTGACATTTTTAAAATTTAAAAGATAATTTGAAAATTATTTAAGTCGTCTATTTTGTAGCATTTAATAGCTAAAGTTTTAAATAAACCTTAATGTTAAACAAAATGTATGATGATCTACAATTATAACTTCATCTCTTTCAGAGCAAAAGTAACGAATAATAAGAAATCAGAGAGAATGACGGTTTGTAACAAAACATTTTAACCCGCAATAAATTAGTTCTTTTTTTCTAGTTTCATAATTTATGGAAATTAATGTGCTTCTATTTCTAATTCTTGTGTTTTTTTCTATACTATACTAGTCTTGCTTTTTCTTAAATTAATTTAATGTAATTTCGTAGGGAAAAGGTCTACAACAAAACAAACAAGAAGATATCATGAACAGCCACACAGAATACCACACAAAGAATGCCACAATTGGTCGGAGCTCAACCAAACACCTCCGGTTTGTTGCTCAATGCCTGTAAGCCTGTAACCGCCGACATTTTTATTGATATCCAAAGTTTAATAGAAATTAATTAATATACTCAGATCTCCTGAGTATTTATAAAAATACTTCTATCGGTCATTTTCTAACCGGTACTCTATTTATTTGCCTACTAGCCATTAAACGGCCGGTACTCTTAATTTTTTTTTTAGAGAGACACTATGAAGAGCAAGTTGCTGAAATCTAACACTAAAAATTCGAATTTTTTTTAAATTATTTGTTAGATTACTTCTTTTGATGTATAATTAACATATTTATACTAAAATACGTTAAATTACTTGAAGTTATGTTAAATTACGCTAAATTACGCTAATTTCGCTAATTATACTGAAATACGCAAAATTATAATAATTATACTGAAATATGCAAAATTCCGCTAACATAATTTCAAGTAATTAAATTCACTAGCCGCATGCGAACACTAAACTACGTTTTTTTAGGTACTAAGTTTTAACAATTTCACTAGTTCAGGTTGATCCAGTTGTTTTAATGTGATTTAGGTTTCCTATCCTTCCTAATCATCAGCCGCATACAACACTGTCACTAGCCGCATAAGGGTCGTTGTGTGTCTACCGATGATAAAAAACTTTAACTCAATTTTTGAGGCACTAAACGACGTTTTTTTGCAATTATAATTCCCAAGCTTTCCGAATTGGGGTCGTACGCGCAAATCCGACTTTCCTAGCCAAAGTTATGGCCGTTTAAAGTTAAAAAAAATGATGCTTTCATGCAAAAACACCGATGACGCACCGATGTTTTATGCACGGCTTAACGACGGCAGAAATGCATCGATGTTTCATTACAAAAATATCGGCGACGCACCGATATTTTTTTTAGCACTACCTGCTTAATTGCCAATGCTAAGGCTAATAAAACATCGATGTTTCATTACAAAAACATCAGCGACGCACCGATATTTTTTTAGCACTACCTACTTAATTGCCAATGCTAAGGCTAATAAAACATCGATGTTTCATTACAAAAACATCGATGATGCACAGTAATTTAGCGTAATTTAACATAATTTCAAGTAATTTAGCGTATTTTAGTATAAAAATGCTAATTATACATCAAAAGAAGTAATCTAACCAATGATTTAAACTAAAAATTCGAATTGTACCAGGTGGTACCTGGTCTTGGATCGATGATGAGTAGTGTGTAGGTGGGGTATACTAAGTGTATGAGATTGATAGTGTGTAGGTGGAGTATACTAAGTGTATGATAGTGCATGATAGTGTATGGGTTGAAATGGAATACCAAATGTCGAGGCTGGGTCTGGAATACCAAGTGTCGAGACTAGTACATGGTATACTATAATACTGCTATTCAATATAACAAATATCATATCAGTTATAAGTTTAAGTCTTATAGTTATAAATGATAGGATCTCATTTCTAAATAGTATACATATAACAGATATTCTATCAGTTAGAAGTCGTATTTTATATAGTTTTTGATTGGACCTTATGAAAAATTTAATATCATATAAATAAAAAGCTCTAAGTGTAAAGAGTACATGATGGCATACGTATAAAAATAGCAAAATGTAGTAATAAATTAATAAAGAAAAGAGGGTTAAAATAGATACTAGTATAAATAAGAATGTAATATAAAATATAATTAAGCATTATAAAAAAATTCTCATAAAAAACATTCCAAAATGAACTAACTACAGGACCACATAAGATATAAAAAAGAGTCTATATAGTAAGAAAATAATAAAGAAAAGAATGGTAAAATGAATAGATAGAAAGACAAAGAGAAAAAGTAAGTAAAAAAGTAAATAAGTGAAAAAAAAAATAAGAATAAGAGCCTCTAAAAAAGAGGAAGTAAAAAAGAGAAAAAGAAAGAAATAAAAGAAATAAGAAAGAAAAAAGAGTAAAGAGAAGGGGTAAAAGAGAGAAGAAACACGGTAAGAGATGTCTTACTTTTTAGCGTTATATTTCAGCATTTTGCTCTTTATAGTGTGTCTAAAAATAAAAAAAATTTAAGGTACTGGTCATTTAATGGCCAGTAGGTAAATAAATAGAGTACCGGTCAGAAAATGACCAGTAGGGATATTTTTATAAATACTCAAGAGATCTATATTAATTAATTTCTATTAAACTTTGGATATTAATAAAAATGTTGGCTGTAACCGAGTAAACTTCATTTAATCATGACTTCATTTAATTTTTGAGAAATAGAATTTATTCCAGTTTATTTCCTTCCAGTTTTGAGAGCTCCAGATTACAAAGCACCCCTTGTGTTTTTCCTTTCCTCAATTTGAATCCCATCTCATATCAGTCTCTGTCAGATAGAAAGCGGAGCGGATAATAGAGATGGCACTGAGACTGACAAACACTCTCCGGTCGCCTTTCTCTCCTTCTTCCTCATTGCGCTCTAAAACTGAGAGACGCTTTGTAGTCCTACGCTGCTCCGCGGAGTACCAGACCCTCTCCTCCTCCGACCATTCCAAGGTTTTTAAGCGCTCCCAATACAAGTGACAAATTTCATTCACATCCTTCCCTTTTTACCAAATCATGGAAGCATCTTTATCTGTTCGCACTTGGATTACCGAGATTGTTTATGTTCAAATTTAGGTATCGTTGTAAGGTATGGGTATAATTTAAGATAAGCCCCCATTATCCCAAATTGGGATCAACTAAACCCTTTGAAAATAATCTTTGACTTGTGTACAGATCTATTTTTAATAGCTACTTTGTTATATATCTCTACATTTGGAATTTTTTTAATAAACCATCATAAAAAGAAAAAAAATCGGACACCGGGTTGATTGCTTATGTTTTTATAAAAATCATCAATACCGAAATTCAAATTCGGTACCAACTTTTGGTACCGAATTTGAATTTCGGTATTCAACTTTGAATGGATGACAACACAGAGTGACCCGTTTTCTCCATCCCATACTGAAAATCATTATCGGTTTCCAATTTTTTTTTTAATCAAATTGGAATTCCAGAAAAAGAAAATCAATTTCGGTTTCCAATTGAATTTTTTATTAATCAAATTGGAATTCCAATTGAAGTCTTTTCTGTGTCCGGCTGCAATTGGGGCCCGCAAACTTTGATTTTCCAATTATTCTAAGGCTGGGCCCGCAAAGCATTAATGGTGAGCCGGTGTGGATCCAACGGTGTAGGATTCTTTGTCGTTTTGTATTGGGTGGGACTGCAGGCCCAATTGATTTTCTGTGGCCGGCTGGGAGGGAATAGGGGAGAACGGGTTGAAAAGTGGGTACCGAAATTTGAATTTTGGTATTGATAATTTTTGTAAAAAAAAATAAGCAATCAATCCGGTTTCCGTTTTTTTTATGATGGTTTATAAAAAGAAATCCCTACATTTGGGGTTTCTTGCAGGTGGTGTTGGGTCTAACAACCTGCTTGTACCAATATAAAATCATACTGTAGCTGGTGTGCCACTGATGGAACTAGTGAACTACCTTGAAAACTTTATGAAACTCTTTATCTTTTTTGAAATGTAGCTTGTTTTGGAGGTGAAAGAGAAACTAAAGAAAGAGTATCCAAGCCTTGCAACTGGCAAAAATGGAAGAGATGATGAAGAAATGATACTATGGTTTTTAAAAGACAGAAAGTTTTCAGTTGAAGAGTCCGTCTCTAAACTAAGCAAAGCAATTGTATCCTTCCAATCAGGGATTTTATGCCAATATATTAATATCTGTACCGAGCTTAACTGGTTCAGTACATGACATGTACTAAATCATTGTTCTTGGTAGATGTGTTATCCTTTAAATGTTTTGTCTAGAAATGGAGACAGGAATTTGGTGTGACAGAATTGTCAGAGGAGTCGGTGAAGGAATTGTACAAAACAGGAAAGGCATATGTGCATGATCACCTCGATAAATATGGTAGACCTGTGCTAGTTGTTGTCGGGTCTAAGCATTTGCCTGCTGTATGTTTACTTTACCCCTTATATTTCTCTTCTTTCTTAAAATTTTTGTTTCAGGGTTGCTTCCTGAGATCCAGAATACAGAATCCCAACAGAAAAGGTGTATGTAACAGTATGAGGATAACTTCATGCATAGGCCTGTAAAACCTCAAAATATTGTGTGTAACCTCAAAAGGCCTTATGAGATCATTTTTGCTACTCAAATAAGAAATGTTAAAATGCCCCCTCTTGTGGAAACATATTTGCTCATCCATTTGTAAATGGATACCCTGACCAACGATTACAACCATAATTTTTTTTATTTGACTCCTGTTAACTAAGCAGCAGTAACGTCAGTTAAATTAACAGATTTTGGCATTTGTTAAACTAACAATGCAACATTTAAAAGGATCGTGTTTAATAATTCCTTTGGTAGTTTTGGTATTGAGGGAGTATTACAAGATTTTGTGACAAAGTGGCAATAATCAAAATGGAACAGAAACAAGACCCGGTGATGAATCAGAAGCTTTGTGTGCTTTTGGTGGAGAGAGCATTGAGTAAACTTCCTCCTGGTAGTGAAAATATTCTTGGTATATTCGATCTACGCGGTTTCAATACCGAGAATGGCGATTTTCAGTTCCTCAAATTCCTGGTGAGCGAGTAAAACATTCTTAATTAAAAAATAAAGGTTCCTTCAAATGTTTTGTTAACTCCGTCTCGTGTTTTGTTTCATCACTAGATTGATGTGTTCTATTATTACTATCCAAAGAGGCTGGGCCAAGTGCTGTTTGTGGATGCGCCATTTGTGTTCAAGCCTATGTGGCTGCTCGTCAGACCTCTCTTAAAGTCATATGCCTCCCTGGTATGTTGCAACTAAATTATCACATATGTGCAATTTTTTATTTGAATCAACAGTGTGGAGCTTTTGTACCTTTTGAATAGAATACGTACGTTACGTTGGTCATTAATTGGCAAAAAAACTAATGCTCAATGAGATAATCTTGGCTAGTAATATTTTTATTTATTGTATACTCTTGTTTTCTGATTCTAATCAATTCTTTTTTCTTGTTAAATAGAGCTGAGAAATGTGCTTATTTTGTTCGGATGCAGGTGAGGTTTTGCGATGCAGAGACTGCAAGGAAAGAATACTTCACAGCAGATACTATTCCACCAGATTTTAGAAACTAAACCTTTCAATGTTAAAAGAAAATTCTTGGCATGAATAAAAATAAGGATATAATTCAATCACCTTTTATGTAACTTCTAGTACGGCATAACCGCATAAGAAAATTTAGAATTGGAAAAGTATGAATGGCAATATTTCCAATGCGCACCTTTTGTACCTAATTTGGGATGACCTGGTAATACTTAGCTCAATGTGCCAGGTTAGGCACGAAGGTTTGTATTTCTCTATACTTGTTATTTTTTTTTCTTATTAGTCAAACATTTTGGTTGGTCAACTTTTGACTTGAGAAAAAAAATTCCTCAGTTCTTACGGAACTTGTTACCTTTTTCTTGTTCTCATTCACATACAGTATCTAAAACTAATAGCTGATATTCAATCAACTATTATTTAGAAACAATTCCTGTTTATTGGTGAATTTGTTTTTTTGGAAAATAAAAACATTTTCATTCCTGTTTTAATGTTCACTCAGCAATAGCCGTCGATCTCAAAACACCTGAATTTGACGTCTCAGAATAGCTCTTATCCCTGTTCGCTGTTTGAAGACATCAGCAAAAATCACTGGTCGTCTCTAGCTTCGCGCCGTTTCCCCTGCTGGCTGCTGGATTTCGCGCTTTTTATAATCGACGACGGATCCTCCATTCACATCAATTATGTGTGCGTTGAGATGTTTGATTCCTTTGATGAAATAAAACTCTGGTTAAGACTTAAGAATAGAAAAACACATACTTTACCATGGGAAACGCCGCATTGCATCCTCACCCTTCCTCAAACGACAATGCAGTAGGCCTAACTACATGCCAACTTGGCAAGTCCACTGATCGAATCAAACTAGATAAATAAAAGAAGAAAATAGTGAATCTTCGTTGAAGGTCCTATTTTTTAAAGGAGAAATCGATCTGATAACGCAAAATAAACAAATCACTAATACCAGTAGTAGAGTGGAGATTCGAGCTGCTCCTCGATTAGTGCGTGATCTCAGTTTGACGCTTCTAACACAAGAAGAGTCCTTCCTGTTTCTCTCTCACGCAAAGTGCCAACTATTTTTTCTCTCTTTTTTTGGGTTCAGTTTTAAATTTTTTCCTTCAACCAGTGACGTACAATTGGGTCTCTTGATCACTTTTATTCTATTAGCTTCCATTTTTTTGTTGAATTCTTTGTTCTTCATTTGCTAGTGTTCCCTCTCAGAGATTATGCTTGGTGTGTCTCTCTGGCTATTTCAGGCTTTATCTTTCTACTTCTAAGTCTTTCACAAATCAGGTAAAGTTTCATACCTGGTTTGAATCTTTTGAAATTTGAGCTTGTATTCCATCCCTCTGGTATTGAGACCATGTTTTGGTACTAATTTCGCACATTGTCCCGATTTTGATTTATTCAATTATTTTCATCTAAACACCAATAAATTCTATTAGCTTTCCTAATTTCCCCCTTCCAAAAGGAGTTTTCACTCCTTCAATTCAAATACCAGAACAAGCTATAAAGACAATGAACGGTCCATTCTTTACGAGGTGGCGCTTCTCTCGCATCATAGCCATGATCCAAATAATCATCGGCTTGTTCGTGATTTTTGTAAGCATGGCGAGCCTCCACCGTTTCTATAATGCCTCCGGTTTGCTTCATTTTTCAAGCAAAGAGGCTTGTCATAAATTTGATACCATTACCGAAGGAATATTGCGCGAAGGTGGCTACGCGACTTTTGACCTGAAAGCTCTGTCAGAGCGAATTGATGAGGTTCTCTCTCAGATGGCAGAATTGCAGGAGAAACTCGAATCGACTGCCATGAAGCTAGGTAAGAATACCAAGAAAGAGAAAGACAAAAAATTGTCAACTGTAGCGGAGAATATCACATTGGTTGAATTCAAGCGGTTTCTAGAAGAAGAGGTGATACGCCCGCTCTACGATGCGCATATTTCACTGAGGCTCACTCGGATCCCTCGTCCCGAGGATGCTGTCCTGGGTGCACACTCGGGTGCCCTTATGGAAGATCCATTGCTCAATTATTTTACAGTCGAAGAAACACGCAAGTACATTACCGCTAAGGTCAACCGAGAAGATATGCTAAATGTCTACGATACAAACAAAACCTACAACACAATCGGCCACACGTGCGTGCTGATGAAAAAGGAGCTAGATAAATACATGAATTATGATGTCGGGTCATATTGTGGTGACGATTGGGAGTTGGGGCAATAGTTGATGATAGGTGGTTGCGACCCGTTGCCAAGACGTAGGTGCCTGGCACGAGCCTCAAAGCTGTACCAGCGGCCCTTGCCGATCAATGAATCGCTGTGGACCATACCGGATGGTGGAAATGTGCGATGGAGCAAGTACAAGTGTCGTAATTTCAAGTGCCTGTCTTATAAGAACCCTAAAAGAGGGTACAACAAGTGTGTCGGGTGCTTTGACATGGAGAAGGAGAAGCTGAAATGGGTCTCAAATGGGACACTCACAAATTTCCTCATAAAGGATGTGCTAAACATTAAACCCGGTGAAATCCGTATCGGTCTTGATGTGAGTGTCACTACCGGTACTTTTGCAGCTAGAATGAGAGAATTCAATGTTACAATTGTATCCACTGCATTAAATTTAGGCGCCCCTTTTAGTGAAACTATAGCTTTAAGGGGTCTAATACCTTTATATACCACCATGAGCCAGAGGTTACCTTTCTTTGATAATACCATGGATCTGATACATACCAGTAATTTCTTGGATGGATGGATTGATCTACAACTGATGGATTTTATTCTGTTTGATTGGGACCGGGTTCTCAGACCAGGAGGTTTGCTCTGGGTCGATAAGTTTTCTTGTGCGAGAAAAGATCTGGATGATTACATGTATATGTTTCTACAATTTCGGTACAAGAAGCATAAATGGGTTGTTTCATTCAAGTCAAAGAAAGAGGTATATTTGTCGGCCTTGTTAGAGAAGCCGCCTAGGTCGCTGTAGTATCTCTCTCGGGGTCCTTGGTTCATTTATTTTACTTAATTTTTTTTTTCTTGAAATTATTTAGAAGTGTATTCCAGAACAGGTTGACTCAAAGCTTGTATGATGTGTGACTTATATCTTAATCAAACATTTTGATGAATAATATTGAGTTCAAGACATGGAATGTCATGGCCTCTTTCTTTTGTTCTTCCTACTTGCGTTTATTCTGCAATCGGTCAAATAATTTGTAGAATTTAGAGGCCTGATACCTCATCACACTTCGGATGGATTCCAACAAAGTTTCAACTCGACTTTCCTATCAAACATTTTCATTGATTATACCTAGTTTGGTACTCTGAACAAACTTTCCTCTATAGATTAATGCATGCAATTAGACCAAGAGACGGTAGGCTGTCTGCCATTGGTGCTTTACCAATTACAATGCACTGTGCATATAATGTACTCAATTTGTTATTTTAACATTCGTTTCCTAAATAATTTGAGCCCAACTGGCCCAAACAATCCCAAGCTCAGTGGGCCTGCCTGTAGAGGGAACCCAATAGTTTTTTACCTTAACACCTTCTATTAATGCATGCTCTGCCATTATAACTGCCTGCTTCATGATGCTTTGAATTTTGATAATTCCTTTCTCTGATTCAATTAGTACGATAGGACCCGGAAAAATTTAGTGCACATTGATTGGCTAAATGGCAACAGCATAATGCCATCTTCATCTCTTCTTTCTTTCTTGCTTGCTTGCTTGTTTTTTTATTTTTGATTTCTGCAGCAATTTTAAATGAACATTAATTAGCTAGATGGCAACAGCAAAATGACATCTTCACCTCTTCTCTTTTTCTTTCCCCAGCAATTTTAAGCAAACATTAATAAGCTAAATGTCAACAGCAAAATGACATTTTCATCTCCTTTCCTTTTCTTTTTTTCTTTCTCCAACAATTTTAGACAATATTGGTGGATCTCAAGCCAATGCTATGGGCTTGCATTCTACATAGCTACTGAGTAAGATCTCTGATGCTGGCAACGATAGACTGGCATTTGAAATGACTGGTATCTTTTTCCAACCAGTGTCGTCCGAGTCGTCCCAATGCTAACCCGATCTCTGTCAGAAAGTACAGAAATAGGAAACAGAAGAGCAGGGATTCGTATCTGATAACTTGATCTTACTGATTATGCATTCATTTTAGTAGTAAACAGATTTAAAAACTACCATTGGATAGTTCAATATAGTTAAAATTTTCAATATAAATTGTGGATGCCTTCAAAGTATGTCAACTTCTTAAACAATGATGAAGTATTGTTAATTTTCAATATAAATTGAGTATGCAGTAAAGAGTAAAGACAGAGTGCCAGTATGTATCAGCACCTAAACTGCATATATAGGCATTATTTGTCTTAATAATGTTGACCGTGCAATTATGTCTCTACTCTATATATTGAATATTGCAAAATAAACCTAAGTTGTACAATTTTGTCTTAATGGACCCATTGAGGTAATTATTAATTAAGAAGTAGATTTTTGCTTGTTTAGGCTGATGTCCTTCTTGTTCCTTTCTTTTATGGGATAATTTCATATTTGCACAATTGTCCCTCTACTTATCTTCATACTCATATAGTATTAATTTTGTAACAATAACAAGCCAAAACTTTTACCTTTTATGTAAATTGTATGTTATTCGAACCCGAACCCGTTAATTATTCAAACCCGAACCTGATTTTTGCCTACCCCTGACTCAAATCCTGGCTTCGCCACTGTAAGTAGCTATGCATTGTTTTTCAGACCCAATGTTTAAATGCCATTCTTTACATGTGCTAGTGGTTTTACACTAGAAAGAATCAGTCAAATTGTTCATACAAAGAACATAGCCATAAATTTTCATATTATATACTTTATTTAACCATAAAACATCATCAAAAACACCTCAAAATTAAAGAACATAAAACACAACCTATAACTGAGCTATAGTTTCACCCATTTACACACACTGCCTCCTCATGAGTTCCGAACAAAACTAACAACACAATAAGGACACAAGAAATGAAAAAACAAATCAACCCCTCTGAAATATAATATTATAAAGGAAAAATAAATAAAAAAGAGGTGAAAATCTTCTATTTTTTTCTCATGGACATCTCACATTTCTCCCTGGACCGCCGTAATAGAAATAATTCCCCAATGCTCTATTAACTCCTCCTCTTATATCATAACAATTTGGATGATCCGCTAGTAGCTTGAGGTTCGAAGCGGGTATCAACCCGTTATCCCAATCCACAATTTGCAGATTACGAAAATAAGCTGATTTACCATATTGTTCTCCGGCAAAATGACCGCTGCCCATTTGAGTTGCGGTATGAAAACCTGACTGTTGTGTGTTTACAATTTCACCCCCGAATTGCACCATATTTGCATGTTGGGCCAAGTGAGTGAATAAAAATGATGGCCAGTAACCGACAACTGCGCCGGATCCAAGCTTGAGCCACCAATGCCCGTGTTGCGGATCCTATTAGGAAAATTAATCTTAATTATTTAATAAAATTGTAATAGACCAGTAAAAATTTCTAATTGATTTTTCTTATTTGTACCTTCCAAATTAGTATGCTGATGTCAAATTGTCTTCCACTGTAGAATGATGTAGGTGAAATAGCAGCACCAATTGCAATTTTGTTATTTGTTTGAACGAACCCGGAGCAGTAGTGATTGTAGCATCCTGTCTCTTGGTATGCATCAGTCTGTTGCATTTTCACCATTTTCAACAGGTTAGTTGTATTCAAAACTATGAAATTGTGAATAATGTCAATATTAATCTAAAAAATAAAAGTTGTGTTGTAGCACTTACAGTCCAATAGGTGAAGAATCTCGGCGAATTATCTCCGTATAGTTCTGGACTTACCTATAAATTTTGCACGTATAAACTTAGCAATTATTTTGTTGAATACCGGGAGTTGGTACCAAATCAGTAAGTCCAAATGCCATGATTGTACCACAAGGTAAATTATTTGTTGCTTCTAATAATGTATTAGAGATAATAAGGTACCTGCCATCCAGCTTCAATGGTGTTGAGATCATTACCAAAAGACCCCGAAATAACCCACATTTGCGACAAGCTAAACTCGGAAGGATCAATGACTTGTGGCGACCATACATTTATGCTTGCTTGTGCTCCATAGTATTGATCTCCATTAATATATCCGACAGCATGCTATTTAAGCAAATATAAATGAAAAAAAATGTTAATCTCCATTTCATTTTATTATGTCAAATTAAAGATCTTGTGTGTTTCTTTTTACTTACAAAAAAAATAATATCTCCCGTGTTTCGTAATTAATGGTAAACCTTTTGTTAGTTTTGGTGTTTAATTAATTAGCCCTGGTGTTGAGCTTTTCAACATATATTTTTTTAATTTGAGATTATCATTAATAAGTCTTGATCCTTGATGTAAGAGCTCTTTGACTTTGCAACAGAAGACAAATTTATAAATTTGCTATGTAGCTCAAAATCACACATGGGTTTCCTAAGTTAAGCTTCGATCTGCATGTGTACATGCAGCAGATTGCTTAATTTCATATGCATGGTTTCATGTGCATGTTTTGGCGTTTATGTTATTTAATGGTCTACGAAATACCAAAGTTGGAGAAACCCAAACACTAGTGTAAAAATAAGGTAAAAACAAGAAGTGGTTTTACTTGTTCTAGAATTATTTAACTAGATAGGACAAAAATTATGAATAGAAAATACCACTAGTTTTGGTCAAAGGTCTCATGGGATTCATTAATGAAGCTGCTTCTATGTTTTTATACAAGCAATTTTCTAAATCAGTGTGCATTGTATGCTGTGTTATCATGTTTTTTAATATTAATTTGTAGATTACAATGTGCAGTTTTGGATTCCTTTCTTGGAACTTATACAATTTGGTCTAATTTGATTCTACTCCTCTTAACACTGAACAGTATATACCAAGACAAATGTAACAAGGGATAGCAGAAACAAAAAAAAAAGATAAGAGAACAGAAATTGCAAAACAAAATCTATTGAGCTCTTCAATTGACTAACCTCATGGCTGCTACTTGTTGAATCCCGCCTCACTCGTCTCGGCGGTTTCATACCGAATCGTCGGACCGAACTTGCCCTCAACAAATCCTTTTCTGTTGTTCGCCTTATAGGTATCGTTCCATCGGGGCAGGATTCGCCATTTGTTCTCCATTTTTGAACTAGTATGTCATCCAATGAACTGCTTAGGTTGCAACCTTTTGGTAACTCTGGTGGCTCCTAAAATAATTATGAAATAGAAATAAAGCAAGTATAAATAATATCCCCATAAAAAAATTAGTTGTCAAACCAGACATGCAAATTTACAAATACATTCTTCGTTAAAACAATAATTAGGAGTCAAGTGCAAGAAAATAGCATATTTAATTTTAAATTATTTTATGGTCTTTTGTTTGAAGCAAGCATGGAGAAGATATAGTACCAATGGTTTTTGACCCTTGAGCAATGGGTGGTCAAAAGCTGGTTGAAGGTGAGAAGGCACACAGTCTATGACATCCCCATCTTCACTCTGTTCAGAAATGGAATTTAACAACACATTTGATCAAATTTGTTGAAAAAGAAAACCAACAACAAGTAAAAGGAAACCACAAAAAATGGAAAACTAAAGTAAACAAATTAAATGAATGGTAGTATATATAAGAGAGAAAGTGGGAGAGAATGCCTGAATGGTTTTGACAGAGAGCTTGTTGATCTTGTTGAGTTTTGCTCTTATTCTCTTGTACTTCAAAAATTCTTCTCTTGCATGTAGTGTAGTGGAGTTAGTATTTGTACCAGTAGAATCAGTAGATGACAAGGTAGAAAGAACAGGTTCAATAGAGAGAGATATCAGGAAGAAAACAAAGGGAAGAATGATTGGAGGAGAGAGAATGCTGCTGCTAGAAGCCATGCCTGGAGAATTTTGTTGAGTTTATGTCTATATCTATCTCTCTCTGTTCTTGTTTCTGTTGTTTTCTACACACACATTTTGTGAGTTTGCGGGCAGTTGTCTCCATCTCCTGCTAGTCGCTTCATTTTTTGTATTACAAACTTGACATTTTCACTGTAGAGGGGTCAAACGGGTAATAGATAAAGTTTGTGGCAGCTTTATGTTTAAAAGTGTTGATCCAAACCCGTTTAGAACTGTTGATGGCAAATTGCCAGTGATGCTTAAATAGTTGTAAGTTAGATTAAAATAAAATTACAGATCACTACGCTAGAATGCTTTCCCAACTTGTTTAATTGTACCAAGAATTTCAATTTTAGATCAGTGCATCAAATACGGCATGTGTATAATGAAAATTTGTACATAATTGAGGTCAAGATATGTGCCAACCCATTTGCAATTTTGCACTTGAATGAAATCGTATAACCGTTGGTACATTTGCAAATTGTATACAGTTTATATGTATTATACATTTTACTTTTTCAAAGGCATGCTGAGACCAACCACCTCTGTCCAAGTAATCTTTATCTTTATAAATTATAATGTTCAAATTGAGTTCAGAATGCCATAACTCTTCACGATTTTCAAGCTTCTATAGAAAACATCAAAATTTTAACACCAATGATGTAGGAATTAACAAAACCATTAACCCATACCCCCCTAGTTTTTTTTTAATTTCTATCTGACAAGTGTCTCTATCCAATGGATTTCTAACATAGCTCTGAACAAAGAAGGCGGTGAGAGAGAGAGAGAGAGAGAGAGAGAGAAAGAGAGAGTATCATATGGCATCATATAAGTGGACTGCTAATTGGCAGACACTTTAAGCAGTGCCTTCCATTCACAAAAAGTAGACAAAAACAAAGTTCAAAAATAAAAGAAGGTAACATATGGTGCTTTTCATGTGCCATACCAATTTTCTTTTCTTTTTCCTGTACAAGCCTTCTAGTCTCTAGCCCACTAAAAAATTTATACTTTTCCTTTCTAAAAAGATTTAATTGCCTCTTTGATCTTTAGACAAATGAATACACTTTGGCACTTTGCTACCACAGTGACAGTCTTAGTTTGAACAGAAGAAATAAAAGATACGAATATTTCCCGATTTAAATTAATATTTGACAATTTTCCGTGACATTGATCTTTTGAAGTGTAAGGTATGAATAAAATTAAAATATATTTAACCCTCTTGTTACGCAGTGGCGGAACCACGTTGAAAATCAAGTATATGTCTATGTATAATCGGATTGTTGTCTACATTTGAAGAAAATTTTGCGTACTTCTGGATAATTCACAGTCTGAAATAATTAATTCACAGCAGTCTGCAACCAACTAGTCGTATCAATTTTTTTGTCTATCCTTAATAAAGATCCTAGCTACGTCCCTATTGTTACGTCTTCTTGCTAAATTTAACAATAATGACCCCGCTCTTTCCTTTTACAAGCCTCGTTATATTTTCTACATTTTCCTAAAACAAAGAATACATTTAGTCACTTATAGATCTATTTCTAGTGATGCTTAGTTCCAAAACTATAAATTCAAGATGAAAGAAAGACTTAAAGTTCATGAAGAACGGGTTCTATGTAATATATGTCATATCAAAGGACTTGATTGAAAAAGGCAATTATAGAGTACATATTTGGTGTAGTTTAGGACATGGCAACAAATAATTTTAAAAAAAGAAGGCGATGAAGGAATCTTCAGGCTTCCACTACAGATCACCTTTCTCTTCTTTTCATTCCATTTTGGATTTTATTGTCTTATATTTTTTATATAAAAGGCCGTAAGCATATTACGTATTATTTGTGTTGTCTTTTGCCCTTAAAGCCCGTAAGCGTATTGCCGATTTTTTGTCTTTGCCGAGAGCAGGGATGCAGATTAGATCTGCGCCCTTCAAATGGCAGTGTTTTTTTTTTTTTTTTTCTATTTCTCCCCAAAAAAAATAGTGCATATCTAATCTGCATTCCTACTGTAAAAATAGAATTTTCATAAAATTTCTGTCAATTTGATTTATTCTTTTTGAGAAGATGGTAAGAAAAACAATTCGGAGCGTATTACGTATTATAAAGGAGGAGGGTTCAAATGCACCATTATTTTTGTGCTCCAATATGCTCCACATCATTTATCTCCATTTTCAAAGTCTGAACAGTCGATCTGAACCTCTCAACATGATTTTCATAATAAAATATGCTTGGATATCAAATTTTATATTTTTTAGAATTTTTTTACTATTTTTTTAGATAGATACAAAATCACTTTTTTAAGGAGATTCTAGACCATCCGATAAAGTGATATTGTACATATCTAAAAAAATAGTAAAAAAAATTCTAAAAAATATAAAATTTGGTCTCCAAACATATTTTATTATGAGATCATGTTGAACGGTTCGGATCGACTGTTCGGACTTTAAAAATAGAGATAAAAGATATGGAGCATATTGGAGCACAAAAATTATGGTGCATTTGAATCCTCCTCATTATAAAGATATCGACTGTATTATTTTGACTGTATGTAGTGTACGTATAATAGGAATCTGGCTAATATGCTACGCGTAGCATAGAGGGCCTTCGTGCTACGGCTCAATTTTTGAGTTTTCAAAATCCTAACGGTCGATTCGAACCGTTCAACATGATCTCCATATGAATATGTACTTGCAAACCAAATTTTAAATTTTTTAGAATTTTTTTACTATTTATTAAGCCACTTTGAAAATTGCTGATTCGATGGTCCATAAGATTTTACTGTTGTGTACAAATTACTGTTTTTTCAAAGTGGCTTAATAAATAGTAAAAAAATTCTAAAAAATGTAAAATTTGGTTTGCAAGTACATATTCATTTTGAGATCATGTTGAACGGTTCGGATCGACCGTTAGGATTTTGAAAACTCAAAAATTGAGCCGTAGCACGGATGCCTCTATGCTATGCATAGCACCGTAGACACTTCCCGTATAATAGAGTTAAAATGACAAAATATATAATTTGTACGGTACATGAAATAAAAACAATGTTGTCAATATCTTTATTTTTAATAGATTCACTTTTAGCATATGCCATTAGGAGAGTGATATACTGATAGTTTCATTAAAGACCACAATTTTTATTAATAGTACGTCCTTGAAAACAAAAAGGGAGACAAAATAAGATAATTTAGCTGGGAAAAGTTGGAGGATTTGGTTAATTTTAATGTCTAAATACTTATCTACATAAGTTCAGGGGGAAATTCAGCAAACTCAGGTATGAATAAGATTTTTTATTGATCAACAAATAAAAATAAAATTCGCCCCACTAACTTTCAAACAATGAGAATCAAAGCATCAAATGCACAATGAGAATCAATTATATAAAATTTTCATACTAACAATGAAAATCAATGTTACAGTACTCATTACTCTAAATTATATAAAAAAAACATACGTAAATATTAAAAAAAAAAATAGAAACTGACATCAATTGATCTCATTCATATTGATGATCCGCCCAAGCATAAGTTAATACATAAATCCTATTTTTTAAGCTAAAAGGTTCTGTGTTAGGGGTGCAAACGGATCGGATAAAATCCGACCGTATCCGAAAATTAGATACGGATATCCGATATCCGAATATCCGTGCGGATACGGATACGGATATCCGATATCCGAATATCCGTGCGGATACGGATACGGATACGGTTTTGAATATTAATTATCCCTATCCGAATAGTAGATATATACTATATAGTTTAATATATATTATGAAAATATTTATGTATATATCTATGGATATCCGATATCCGATCCGTATCCGTACGTATCCGTCTAATATCCGATCCGTATCCGTATCCGAAAAATAAAAACGGATACGGAATGGTTTTGCCATATCCGATCCGTATCCGATCCGTTTGCACCCCTATTCTGTGTGCAGGTGGGTCATATGACTCGTATCTGCTGACTGCTGAGGTCACAAGAAGAATTTTTTTGCTAATTAAAGTTTTGTTTGATGAGATAGATTATACTTGTAATAACTTTCTTTTTGCAACCATAACAACTGATCAAACGGTCATCGAATTAAACAGTCTCTATAATTTAAGATTAATTCTGTATCAAATTTAATATAATTTGAAAATTGATCGACCATTTATCGAACCGTTGAAAAATTAATGGTTTACTTTTTTCTTGACAGATCGGTGGCCAAATAACTTCTTAATTAATGCACTATATTTTAGCTAACCTATCTAAACTTTTTAAAACATATTTATAATTAATTTTTTAGTTTGACAATTTTTAAATTATATTTTAATTTTGATAACCATTTTATCAGTTATCACATATAATTAGTACTGTCAGATAGATATAACTATCACTTGTTCGTATATTCTTTCCCCTTAATCAAATAAATTAAATCCACATCACTCATGCCTTATTTCTGATAACAGCGTTTTATCTGAGTCCTCTGTGCGAGTCCAATCTAGAATCATAAAATTCATATCACATCGCATCAGAACTACATGTTATTCTTCCCTATTCACGGACGAATAACAGCGGTAACGAATTTGTGCTTAGACCTATAATACAACAGTCCGTATTAACTTAGAGTGGAGTAAGTCTTTTGTCCATTTCATCTACTTTAAAGTATGATCCGTTTTAAGACAGTATGATCCGTTTTAAGATTTTTGTGCTCCGTTTCAATTTTCATGTATGTCCGTTTTAAATTTCATTCGCATAGATCTTAAAGCGAATCGAACAATTTGGGAGCTTATTGAACTCAAAGTAGATCTGATGCCACGATCATAATCTGAATCAATCCGCTTGAAGTTCAATGCACGGAACCTATTTAATATTTATGTTTGACCGAAAATTTTATTAATACCATTCCCAAAATAAAAATAAACCATAATATCACTGAAACTGAGAAGCTCGATATTTACCAGGGCTTTAGTGGGCGCCGCAATTTGTCATTGCGACCCCTAAAAACTAGAAAAAACTCAACATATTACGGTGTATTTTTTGGTTTTTAAGGAACCACTATTTGTCGTTGCGGCTCTGATAAATATCGAATTCTCTCAAATTTGTGTTTTTTTTTTTGAGAATGGTATTAATAAAAATTTCGGAGATTTTGATCTTACGATCCGTATCTAAAGAGAAATATTATGTTAACTCTTATGATATGATTCTATATACTAAGTAACTAAGGTCACGTACAGTTTTTTTATTCCTTTTCCCTTGTCTATGTACTTTATATCCGAGGCTTTATTTCTCGCATCCCTAGATGTTCCTTGTCACTTGTCAGCTAAAGTAGTGGAGACGCGCCTTTTTATTTTGGTTTCTTCATTTTTATTTCGATAATAGGCGTTCTAAGCATACTAATATTTTGTAGATAACTTTTCATTCTTTACAACTTTGGTTTAGTGCTGTAATTAGAATGGAAAGCAAGCTTTATCTGCTTTTAATGCTTTTCACAGCTTTCATTAGTCACTTTTAACCGAGAAATCTCAAGTGCTTATTGGGTTCAGGAATTCATTTCTGGGATAGACCCGTTTGTGTATGTAATTAATAAATTAATTAGTTTAAAATAGGGGAATTTTAGTGTACACATTTTGACAGAGTAGTTTTTGATTCATGCAAGGCAAGAGTCATACCCAAGACTATTTTGAACTCTATTGCAGTGCACTGCATGAATTAAAAACTGTCTTGTCAAAATGTATACATGAAATTTATATGTATTTAAAAAAAATTCAAACTAACGTATTTTCCTCTCAAATTCATAATATCATATTTACTTTTTTAAATTTAAAAAAATCACATATTTACTAAATTATTGTCTTTTCTATTAAAACTTATTTTCAATGTATAAAACACCAATTTTATTCTTTATTACAAAAATAAAAGGTTATATCATATTATAAGAAAAATGTTCAGTCTTCTAATTAGTCGGTTGTGAGAGCAAATTGTTCATTTTCTTACTTGTGATGCACACACAAGTGTCTATGTAAATGTCACTGTGTATACGTAATAAGTAGAGAAATAAATCATTTGTCCTTGGAAACCGATCAATTAGCAGAATGAATATGTTTCTTACACAAATTACATTTTTTTTTACTAAAGACTAAATTGTGAACTTTGTAAATTTGAAATGAATTATAATAGAAATTACAATAAATTGGGTAAATATGATATTATGAATTTTAAATAGGAAAATACGTAATTTTGAGATTTTTGAAGGTATACATAAAATTTCCCCTTTAAAAATTGGTGGAGAATTGCAGTGTATCCCAACCAAGGGGACAAGACAGAACATTATTAACATGCGTTGATGATTACAAAGCCTACGCAAGAGTTGCCCTTTTCATTCAAATTCTCTGTTTTTTTTTCTTCTTAAAACGGTGGGAACATGACTGAAATAATAACAAGGAGGGGAAGCGCTTATGTAGGCGTGCATTAAGCTCTCTGAATATATTCATGTGGGACACTTTCTGTGCACATGCGACCATAATTTATTAGGCGTTAAACTTGATTACAAATTAATTCGAATTATAGCAGCATGGCTGTTTACATTGTTTTGTTGATGTTACTTTAGTTTCTCTTTTAGCAGAAAATATTGTTTTGCGAGAAGTGCTCGTGGAATTAATGCCAAATTTAATTTATTTTGAAGTAACTATTTGGTAGAAACAGATTTAAACTGATAAAATGAGATAACATACTTAAAATATTAATTTAATTGACGCTTCATGAGAAATTGGTTCTAGCCTAAAATATTTCTCAGAAATAAAATTACAATCTAGAATTTATATGTAGAACATGTGATTTTTTAAAACATTTTTTTTGTACATACTTATCTATATTTTTCTCGATTGTGTCCATCACACAATACACAAAGAAAAAAGGTATTTTTTTTTTGTGCTTACTCTTACATTTTCTTAAGTGATATTTGGTGGGCAATTGCATAACAAGCTTGAAAATTACAATATATATTATTGAGATAAAATATATTGTGCTATCTAATACATTTCCATAGCTACAAAGTTGTCGAGTTTTGAGTAAGAAACAAAAACACCCTTAGCAACATTTTTTTTTAATATCTGTAATTTTAATAAGCATCTTCCGAAATGAATAGACAAACCAAATTAAAGTGCTTGCAAATACATTGCCTGATATTTGTTTTATTCATGTATTTTATGATTTTTACAAATAACATGCATTTTACTCTCTAATTATTCAGTATTTTTTTAATGAATAGATAAATTAAACAATTGTTTGTAAATAGTTCGCCCAATGTTTGTATTTTCTAGATTTTATAAGTTATACGAATACATTTGATTAAACGGTTTAAATTTTGAAGTCAAGATCTGAGGTAATGGAAAGGATACGAACTAGTTATTTGGTGGGTTGGAATAGAATGGAAGAGACTGCAATTGAGTGGAATGGATGCGAGATCTGAGAAAAAATGATGATGGGAAAGAAAAAGACAGATAGAAAAGCTTTTTTTTTTGCATCTTAGATCCTTTCAATCTTACAACTAAACTAGTCACTGGACCTCTCTCTACTCCAACCGAATGGAATACAATATATTCTAATAGAAGGAATATACATGATAGTTGAAAAAAGAAATATTTTAACCGGATCTAATTGGATCAACTAAAATATCATAAAAAAAAGCTAAGCTCTCTAGCTATTAGAGATGTAGACAAAATAGATTCAGTGCACATAATGTCGCTACATTCATATTCATATTTTATTAAGCAAATAGAATATGGATATCAAAATGCAAACTATATCCGGTAAGAATAAACATGGAACATTATTTGTGGATTGAATATGAATACAGATAAAGTACAAATAATTGACAGGTACGATATCTGTATACTTCTAGTAAATATTTAAGTAAGATATTTAAATTTAAATTTGAGTATAATATTTAAGTATAAATATTTAAGCATTTTAGAATTACAATATTAGAATTTAAATTTATAAAATGATAACAAATTACATATATTATTTGATATTATATATGAAATTATGTCAAATATGAGTCTTTTAACAAAAATAACTTGGATTTGAGATAGACACATAAAAATTAGAATAATTTGGATTTCCACATCTTTCTAAGAGTCTAACAATATTTTATTTGTACCTGTATATATATCTGTATTATGTTGACCTTATTTAATATATTATTTTAACACAAGACGAGACTAAAAGCTCTCAAATCATTATACTACAGACATTGAGTTTGAAATATGCGAGCATAGGATAATGCTCTCTAAGACTGAACTACTCGACAAAATATGATTTTCATCTAATATATTATGTATTCACACAAATTCATATACATATATTTATGCAATAAAGACAAATTTTACGGATAATATCCATTCTTTAATTGGGCTCAAATGTCTCATTGAATTCGTGCTCCAATTAATCATGTGCCGCATTCTTATTTCTGTTTTTAAAATTCAAACTGTTAAGTTTGAACCGCTTAACATGATTTTTATATTAAAATGTGCTTAAAAACCATATTATATATATTTGAAAACCTTTTACTAAATTTTTAGATAGATACAAAATCACAGTTTTTCTAAAAATCTCGACCATCCAAAAATAATGATTTTGTAACTATCTAAAAATAAGTAAATAAGTTCCAAAAAAAATATAAAATTTGGTCTTCAATCAACATCTCAATATGGAGATCATGTTGAGCAGCTCGGATCGCCTGTTTGAATTTTGCAAATAGAGATAAGAATGTGAGGCATGATTGAAGCACAAAAACAATGGAGCATTTGAGCCGTATGTAGACCTCTGCTTGAAATGTGGCATGCTCCTTTGAGATTTTTTTCCACCTTTCATCAAAATTCATCAAACCCCATCATTTATGAATCAGAAGGCTACGGCTGCAGCTAGCGCTCATATGTAGACCTATGCTTGAAATGCGGCATGTTCCACAGACACTTAGTATCATAAATTGAGGTAGCCTTCTGTCCAAGGAAACATATATATTCTTTCTTACATTTGTAGCAATTATTATCTATTTGACCTTAGTTCTCTGTCCATGTGAGGTCATATGAAAATCCAATCCACCTTTTGATTGGTGGAGAATCCTATATATGAAATAGGAACCAATATTAAATCATTGGCAAAATAGCTCTACAATAGTCGTGATGTCTGTGCAGCTCCAAAAGTTTGGTCCAGGATTGGATTCGTTAGGTGCCTAGGTGGCAGCTGGTATAATTATCAGTAACCTAATTTTGGATTCTATCCAAATTGGTGATGGAAGATTAAGTTTCATTTTAAATTGGAATTAATATAGAAGTGGATTTGTTGAACTTTTTTTATTTTTAAACAAGAAAAAGAGAAACACAAAACAAATGATGGAAGCTTCAATTGGTTATTCAGATTTCGCAATCAGGTTATTATTTGTTTTCCTGACAGAACTAGAGAGAGACCACATTTAAGCGTATATAGGCACAGTATACAAATGTAGTCAAATTGTAAATTAGACCATCTCTTTATCAAATTGTTGAGAGGTGAAAGGCAGATAGGAACAGCAGGCATGTGGGCTGAATTTGCAGAGGCAATGAACCCACCTTTTAACACACCATCACGCGCACTAACTCAGAGGGACCATTTTTGTGGGTTGGCCGTTAGGCATTGCTACCCCATAAGAACCACGAAGAAGCTACTGTTTTAATTTTATGTAGGTAGCTACTGCAAAAAAGTGAAATGATGGATATACATGTTATCATGGGCAACACATTTTAAGGAATCCCAACATGAACAGTAAATCCATGATAACATGATGCTATATCTTTCACTAAGAATTCTTTGTGTATATATTTGGAATTAATTTGGAAAAGAAATATATTATGGAGATTTCAAAATGCCTCATGTCTTTCATGTGTCGTCGTGCCTCCATATTTTTTATCTTAGTTTTTCAAAGTCCAAACGGTCAATCCGAACTGACCAACATGATCTCCATAATTAAATGTGCCTGGACACCAAATTTTATATATTCATGAAATATTTTTACTATTTTTTAGATATGCACAAGATCACTATTCTAAGATCGTTTAATTAATCATGATCAAGAGACCATGAACCCTTATTTCCATTGGGCAGTTCAAAATCCTCCCATACACTAAGACTCACTTCTCTTCCCTGTGTAGTGTGTACTAGTCAAAAACACTATTTTGACAGTGTTTGAGAAATAATTAGGATCATCCATCCATCTTAGACCAAATTATTGATGTCATATCTGATTTTTTTTTTTTTTTTTAAAAGTCGACAGTCAATCTGGTGAAATCCAAAAGTATCCTCGAACCATTCACTAATTCTTTACAACCAAAAAAAAAAAAGTTGGTTCAACTCTTGACCATATCTTGAACACCATCTCTCAAGGGACAGTAAGGTTTATTGGACAACCCCCCCCCCCCCCCCCCCCCCCTAATGGCCCATGCAAAATAGCAAAGCAAACCCAATTTTACACTGACCCTGCTACTGACCAGCATCCGACAACACTCACAGACAATGCAGAAAGACAAACAGAATTAACCTTAATCGTACAACACAACCGGCCACCAACCATCTCTCAAGAGTTTTAAGTTGTAGTCAAACAGTAATACAAATGCTAATTCCAAAACAGTTGCTTTCTTTTACCAAGAAAGAAAGACCACAAAAATACAATATGTATTTTTTCTAGTGCTTGATCAGTACCTTGAACAAAAAGAAAATATTTTCTGAGCTAGATTTATACCGTACACGAGATCAAATGGCACCCCCATTTGCAATTTCACTGATACTTTAAAATAGGCCCATTCATACAATAATCCACTCGAATTTGGGGCTTTTTGTTCGGTCAGGGTCTATACAAATATCAGAAAGTAAAGAACTAATATCTAAAGTATAAGAAAAGCCCATTAGAGAAGACCCATATGATCCGGAATTGATCTTTGATTTCGCTGAAGAAAATTAAAAAACGACTTCAACATGCGTGCGTTGTGCTTCAATATTCGTGCAGATCAATCTCGCACGCATCTTGAAGCGGATCGTCTGCCCATCAAACCCAAATTGAGTCCGATGGACATCGCACCTGCCCTTTTCCCCTTGCTTTAGGGTTTCTGGCTAGAGCTTGGAAATATTAGTTTAGTTTCTACTGTTCTTCTCCTTTTCAAGAATTCGAAAGAGCTCGTCTATGCTCTAGTTCTTCGTTTTGTTTTGCATAGGAGTGGCACTGGTATTTTGCGAAGGAAAGTTTAAGTTCTGCCTCCTGATTAGGTCCGAGCAATGTCGTCTTCTCCTCGGCTTGACGATGTAATAATCCGTTTCTTGTTTTTAAATTTGCTGTTTTGCTCGTTAATTTTTATCAGATTTATTACTAAGTTAATTATTGTATTGTTATTATTATTTTTTTTTTTTTTTTGGGGGGGTGGGACAGGAAGATGTTTTTGGCAGTGATTTACCTGGAGGTGCCAGGCGAACAGGTTATATTCTGTTCAATTTTCATTTCTTTGGCACCCTTCCTAGTTTATTAAAGTAAATACAAAGATAAAAGCAGCATCATAAACTGCAAGGTAATCAAAATGGTATATTATTTTTTATGCCATTAAGATTTAGTGTTGTTGCTTATATGTCAATCACTTAATGTTAATGTATTCTGTATTTGCAAACAGCACCAATCATCTTTTAGATATTTACATGACATTGTATATCATTTGCAGATAGCACTTAACTGTTAGAATGAAAATGATGTCAACTCAAAAATTGCCAAGTTGCCCTTGGATTTTCATACTGCTTAATTTAGTTTTTACTTGTTTAGTGTTGTTTCTATTGTAGCTTAATCTCTTATTTCCTTGATTTTCATTTTACATCACCTTAAGTAATACAATATGGTGTCACTAATTTGTCAAAAATAATGTACCTTTTCATTGTGACGTTCCATTCCATAAACCAAAGCTACCTGTTATTATAACAAATGGCTTTAGAAATGCTTATACTGATATGTTGAAAAATGTTGGGGTTATATTCATATAGACTTAAATCATGGGTCCGATTTCCAAAGTTCTATCGTTATATATTGCATACAATACTGACTAATATTCTTTGACACTTTACATAGAGTTTTTATTTGATGTCCTGTGATTATTTTATTTTGATTGGACTTTGTAGGTGGAAAAAGGGACTTTGGAGATATAGATGATGAGGAGGATGATATGTTTGGTTCTAAGAAGGTATGGCTTCCTCTTATATTTTGGATGATTGATTTAATGGTTCAAATCATACAACTCAAATTGTGTAATTAAAACCACTGACTATGCTATGAAACCCGAGTCAGAGGTAACTTTTATATCAATTTACTTCAAACCTTGCTATAAACCTGTAAGATGCTTAAATGTGATCAAACCCACAGTAAGGAACTCCTTTATTGTTCCTAATTTGCTAATTGAAAAGAGAATTGATTTTTACTAATTAACACAGGGAAAGGCAAATGCTGAGGAAGGTCCTGGTGTGGCCACTGGCATGATCCTGTCTCTGCGTGAAAGGTTCCTTCGAACTTTTGTCATAATCTCTAATAATTAATCAAATGGTTTATTACTTGAAATATTCTGTAATTTGTGTTAAATCATTGCCCTTACTTTTGCTTTAGTCTGCAGAACTGCAAGGAGAGTCTTGAGAAATGCCAGGTAAAAACTTTTTTTTTTTTAAAAACAAAATTGTCTCGTTCTTTGTTTTGACAATTAGCATTTGGGTTTTAAATTAAAGGAAAAGGAGGGGTACTTAATTGTTTTTTACATGGTTCATTACGCTCTTTTTTAATATACCGTGAACTGTTTGTAATGACAAGTTTCAATCCTGTGCAGGAAGAGCTGCAAGGGGCAAAATCTGAAATTCACAAGTGGCATTCTGCATTTGACTTCAGTCCTGCTACGCCTTCTGGTGCCACCCCAGGTTTGCACTTGAACTTGAAAATAAGTTAGCCAAATTATAAAATGTTTAGATTACCAGTAAGTATTCTTTAATTTATATTCTTGGTAATATGATAGAGCCGGGATTGGTGTTAGCATATGTGCAAAACCTCAAATCATCTGAGGAGTCCTTGAAGGAGCAGGTTGGTTTTACTTCACACTTGAAGCATGAATGGAATTAGCTGATTGCTGTCAATTTGTTAGATTTTAGTTCTTATTTATTGGTTTACATGACAGCTAGAGAAAGCAAAGAAAAGGGAAGCAGCATTTATAGTCACATTTGCCAAGAAAGAGCAGGAAATTGCTGAACTTAAGGTTATTTTCTTTTTGTTGTAGACACATTTCTATATTTCTATTGTACCTCTATATATTTTTATCTTCTAATTTTTTTCTGCAATTTCACATGGCCTCGTTATTATTTTCTGAATATATTTTGTACTTCCAGTCGGCAGTGCGTGATTTGAAGACACAACTGAGGCCTCCTTCAATGCAGGTACCTTTTATTATTCTTGTTTAAATCAATTTATTAATTGGTATTGTAGGTGTGCATCTGTTACATGTTGTTTTTGCAATGGATTGAATAGACAAGGAGGTTGCTGCTTGACCCAGCAATTCATGAAGAGTTTACACGCTTGAAGGTAATTCTGCTTTTGTTCATTCACTTATCACTTGGACAAATAGCTCTTTTCTTTTGTCTCCTTTCCTTTGTTGTATTTTTTTTTCCTAAAGTTTTTAATTTTTAATTTTGGAACAGACGCTGGTAGAAGAAAAGGAGAAAAAAATAAAGGAGCTGCAGGACAATGTAGCGGCAGTAAATTTCACGGCATCAAGCAAGCTTGGCAAGATGCTGATGGCCAAGTGCCGCACTCTTCAAGCTGAGAATGAAGAAATTGGTGAAATTGCCTCTGAAGGAAAAGTGCGCTTTCTCTTTCTATGCTTTTGGCTTTCTAGTTCTCTCTTTTTCTTGTTTTATATGTCGAAGAGTGCAGATGCCTGTGTATATGTAATTTATACTATAAGATTATGTGCCAATAGTCTCTTGCAATATCAGTTTTTGGATCTTTCATCATTTCTTTATTCTAGTTTTCAGGTTTTATTTTACTGGTCAAATCTTTTGTGGGCTGATTGGATTAGGGTTTGTTTTGGGTTTAAGTAGGTTGGGTATAATTCTTGTATCGGGTGAGCTTGTGCCAGTATCCCTAAGTGGTTAAAAAAACCCTAAGATAAGACCACTTTGTATTTGCTCTTATATACAAAAGAGCCCTAATTAATTTATTTGGAAAAGAACGCCAAAGTAGTTAAAGAAAGTTAATATTGCCCCTGCACACTCTTTGCTTTAAACAACTCTGTATTGATGCATAGTGAAAATATAATGTATTTCCAATTGGAGGAATGCTGTCCTTATCTTGTAAATAATCTTATTGATAAGAACAAATACAAAATGGTCCTTAAGAGTGCCACATTTTACCCATTTTGGTCCCTAAAGTTTCGTTGATGATATGGACACTAACAGCAGTATCCATGTCATCATACAATTACATGATGGTTTTATAAATATATCAACAATAGGAGTAATTTGGTACTAACTAGAAAATTATAGGGACATATAGAAAATCTGGAACTTGAAGGGCCAAATGGAAAAAGAGCAACTCTTTATGGACTATCCGTGCAATACTGTAATTTACTCTGCTGATAACTGCTTTTCTTCATCAATATTGGGTTGCTTTTGCAAATACTGGAAACTGTAGGGGCATTTTGGAATTTCTTCAAAATTTTGGAACTTTCTATTGTAGATATCTGTGTTACATTTTTCCATCAATCCAAATTAAATATAGCATGTGCTATTTTCTTTTTCTTTTTTGAAATGCTTGATGGTGGCTATAGCATATGCTATTTTCAATCAATTGATGATGTTCATGTGAAGTTGATTTTTATTGTAGTCATGTAGACTAGTATTAAACTAAATTGTATTGTGCTAATTTTGAAAAATGTAATTGTTGCAAAGATTTCTAATGGTTCGTCGTCTGTTTGACAATCAATTTGTCCACTAATGAGTGAAGTGTTGACATACAGATTCATGAACTGGCAATGAAGATTGCTATGCTTAAATCCCAAAACACTGAACTCAGGAACCAATTTGACTGTGAGTTTAATATTACTTTCCTGCCTTTTTCTTTTACCTTCTGTGAATAGAAACAATTATTGGAACATTGTATCTGAATTGTAATAAAGAAACTGGTGTTGTTCTTCATTGAAATATTTTTCTCAGATTTGGTTTAGAACGGGAACTGAGAAAAATCTGTAAGTTTCAAAAGTTTGTTAATTATTTTTTAAAATTTATAGCGTTGTATAAGCACATGGATTTGCTGAGCAATGATGTGGAGAGATCTAATGATATGGTATTATCAATGTTTCTTGTACATTCTTTGTTTAAAAAACAAATTCAATTTGTCATCTGTTTAGTAAATAATAATGATCGTCTTCTTGTGAAAGGTGTATATGATGCAAGAGAAGCTAACAGCTAAGGACTATGAGATAAATAGGCTCAAGCAATTGCTTGTGCAGAAAGAAGGGATGGACTTTGAAGAAAGAGATGAACCAGGAGAGGATGAAAAAGGCGATAACATTGATTCTGCTGCTGCTGATTTGGTGCAAGCTGAGGCTTAATTCTACTTTTTCCCTACATTTTTTCTTGAGAACTAATATAGATATTAGAAACAGGCCAAATGTTTCGTCTCTTGAGCTGCATTTGTTGTTTAAGGTCCTGTTTTGTATGCTTTAAAGGAAGTTTCAGGGGATTAATTTTGCTCTTATTTTATTGATCTATTGTTGTGCATTTGTCTGAAGACAATTTTCGGAAAGCCCATTAAATCAAACATGGATTATGTAAATTCTGTGTGAACAATTTCAGGCTTATAGGTATAACACGGAGTTGATTGAGATGGGTTATTAATAATGTCCACGAGTTAAGAAAATAAAAATGGAAGCTGAAAAGGTCTGGCATTGAATTTGATTTGCTACAGACGCGTATCTCTTTGTATCGCACTTTGTTGCTTAAATGAAAATATGTCCATTCTGATGGGAATTCTGTTCTTGAAAATTATGAGATATATTGCGAGCTCAATTTTTTTTCTTCCATTTTCAATTTCTTTTAGATTGTGAATTCTGTTGCATGAAAAAATCCTGAGATGGATTACGAGCTCGAGTTGTGTGACTTGTGTCATTTCATGACCGATTTTTTATATGTATTTAATGAAGTTTTGTTTGGCGTGATTTTTATCTTCTAACTATATGGAGCTAAAAAAGTACTCTAGTAGACGAAAGACAGTTTGTACGGGAAGGATGTCATTGGATTGTCTATTTCGAAAAAGGTCTTGCGCAAATTTTTTATCCTTCAGAAGTTTATTATAATTCAATTGCAACTATTACAGAGTTTTTCACAGAAGCTGGATTTGCAACCGTGAATATGTTTTTGTATTTCAAAAACTGTCCTAAGAACCACTCAGAGGAAAGAACAATACATGCATTTACAGTAAATAATTCACAAAGGATAGAACAAAAAAAATAATCTGGTTAAAGAGCAAAATGGTTGAAACTATCAACACATCAGGTACTATATTCCAGATCAATGACCACAGAGAAATGGTTGAAACTATCAACACATCAGGTACTATATTCCAGATCAATGACCACAGAGAAATGGTTGAAACTATCAACACATTGTGCTACTGCTATATTCAATGCTTCAGTTGGTCTCAGGAAACTTCAAATTGTGCTTCTTGAAATATTCACGAAAGCCATACACACTCTGATCATAGTTGAACTGCAAACGAATCAATAAAACAAGGAATTAAATGAGATAACTAAACAGGACCAAATTATTTATCAACATCCAATTTCAGTTTTTTTCTTTTTTCTTTTACTGTTCAACTCAGGATCCAAATGAACCAGTTGGAACCAATCCATGCATAGCACAAAACCACTTTTCTTTTTCTGTTTATTAGTAGATTAGGGAAGAATTGAGCATCTGAGAGGCAATTAAACATAGGTTCTAAATTGTTATTAATCAAGCTCCTTTTTCTTATTTCACTAGGCGATAAGAGTTAGGGCTAAAATGGTTGCCCACTCAGGATTCTTCCAACTTCAAGCAACTTGAGTATTAATTGTTACAAACTCAAATAGTATTTTGATATATTACTAATGAAAGCAAGAGGAACTTACAGGTAACACCTTGACTGAGTATTTAGTAATATTGGGATCCACAGCTTTTCCCTGATTCTTTGTCTGATCAAACATAATGCACAATTATGGAAGAAGTATGGATATACTAAGGCTATAAGCATATTATAGGAAAAAAACCATACAAAAAGTTAAGCTACCTGCTCAGGACTGGTAAACACCTCAAAGAAGGGGTACTCGTTTCTTGACCTTGATATGCAAAATCCAGGATATTTTGGGCACTCTACCTGTCAACATAAAATCCAAAAGAAGTCAGTCCCAGATATCAGTGAACAATATCAAAATCCTTTAAGACAAAATAAATTACATAAGAAAAATATAATTGAAGAGACCTCGTTATATCTGAAAACTCAGATAAAAACTTTTCCAGGGCACTCCCTCAGCCTTTTAAAATATATAACTTAAAAGACTTCAATAAAAGTAAAACAAATATCAAGAATCCTAAGTATCTCAAAAAAGAATAATAAAAAAAGGAGTAAACTTACACGAACAAACTTTATGTCAGGGTAAAATGTGGCAGCAGCTTCCTCCAGCACACTATCAAGATGTTTCGTGTATGTGCACCTACAAAGTACATTTTATCATATATAATTTTTTCAACTTCTTTTACACCCTACAAGGCTCTTAAATATTTTCTCCTTTTAAGGAGATAAAGAAATAACAAAGAGGAGCAAAGAAAGCTATACTTGATAGTAAATGCAACAACAACAGGACGGCCTTCGTGTAGAATTTCAACGAACTGGCGCTCTGACGTGAAGGGAATTATGCGAGATGGCCCCAAATCCTTTGGATATCCAGTGTAGTACCTAACATAATATTTGATACATTTACTCTGCACATCACATATTTGTTAGGTACCAAAAAAATGAAGAACTAAAAACGAAGTGCACCTGCAAGTGGACCTGAGATGTGAAAGCATCTGATCAAGAAATGAATGCTCTGCCATTATCAAAACAGATGCCTCTTCCTCAAATCCTTGACTACAAGTGTTCCTATTGTTCAGAACATTATTAGATAGGAAAAAAGGATCACTTCATCCAATCTAGGCATCGACCCACTAGCAAGTATAACTTTTCTTGTTTTTGTGTGTGTGAGATCTGCAAGTTGATGTCATGACCTAGTGACATGTAATAGCCTCCATTATATACTCATAAAGGACCTAAGATAACTTAGTCAGTGTCTAGTTCATCCAATGGGGTTTGTCTAAAGAATTAAAATTAAAAATCTATGGCCCCAAAATTCAGTGTATACCTGCTTAGTACGGAAGCATTAGCAAGTTTTACTAAATCAGGTTCAGAGAGGATAATGAAGCTCATCAGAAATAAAAAAAAAGTTAGTTTAGAGGGTATAGACCTGTCTCAGGCATTTCATCGAACACCTTAGGCACACACATTCAGTATTATTAATCTAACAATCCAGTACTGAACTCCTCGGAGACGCTAAATAGGCATGCTTGTCTTTGAGTGCGAAGTGTGTGTGCGGGCACGCACTCGCGTATTTATGTGTGTAAGTGGGGAGGTGGGTTGAGAGAAGGAATCGAGAGGGGCTAACCTGATCTGACCTGTGCAGTCCTTGAAGAACAAAACGAGAGAGAGAAGCGCCAAATGGCTAAGGATATAAAACTATGTACTATATTGGGTTGATTTGGGTTGGGCCTTGCAAGTTTATGCACTTTGTAAATGAGAGGCTGCTTCTTAGTAAATACGGTGATATTTGGTTGAGACTTAAAATTAAGAAGATCTAAATTATTATTGTTACTTAAATCATGATTTAAATTCTTATTTTTACTTGTTGCTTTGTGAGATTCTGCTTCATAAAATTCTAATTTTTTGTCTATGAATAAATGATTCAAGGGTAGCATGAGATTTTAATATAAATAAATCCTCACGATCGCTGTAAAAGACTGTTGAAAATATAATAATAAATCACTTATTTTTCATTCTATCAGTATTTGGTCACGAGATTTACCATACCAACTTAAAAAGTTTCAAAATGTTCCTCAAAATTTTCAGAAATCTGGAGTCTTTTAAAATCTGATACTGAGATAATAACAATACCAAACATTCAAATCTGAGTCCGAGTTGACTCGGCCGTGTTGGATTGGAATTGCATATCAACGAGCCGATTATACGTCAATTTACTCGGCGGCCATTTTTTTTAAAGAAAACTCGGTTAAATCAGTTTGACTCAGCCGGTTCAACCGAGTTTTGTATTGAGTTATACTGATTTTACATATTTGGGCCAATTCTTACCGAGTTGGGCTGATTCTGCATATTTTTTTTTCTCGGATCTGTGCGACTTCAGATTCTCCCCGGTACCGTAATAGGAAATATTTTAAAATTAGTAGATCTGGACCGTTTTTTTTAACTTGGCACGAATCACAAAGCCAACAAATACTGCCCCTGCGCTAGCCCGAATCTCAAAGTGACTGAGAGTTAACTCAAACTGTAAAGTGAGAGGAATCTTTTACGGTACTTGGGAGGATACTTTTTCCGATCTGTGCTATGTGGCTGTGAGTTTTTAAACCTTCAAAAGTATTTACTCAAGACGTGACCATAGTCACAAGATTTGCGAATAATTCATTTTTTTGGTGATGCCGAACCGAACGTCGAATTATTAAGTTGACCGAACTTTGATTGATTTATTCGCGAATAATTCGCAAATTTTATGATTTTTTTTCTAATTTTCCGAATTATTCACGAATTTTTTTCGAATTTTTCCCAGAACATTTTTTTGCTCCCTTGTAGGACTAGGATCTCTGATCTCGATAATTCCTAATTATTCTCGAATTATATCAGAATTATTCTCGAATCACGAATTTTTGACCTCGCTGAACTGAACCCGAATAATTCATTTGTTACTGTGAACGTGACCTTTTGTGTTGTGCAAACACATGATGGCAAACATGTAACTATTTCTCTCTAGCTGTCACATGAAACGACTACCCGGTCATTTTGCAGTTCCCTTTGTTCGTATTTCTTTATTTTGTAACCAAGCATAGGAGAAAATATGTAAATGCATCTCATACCCATCAAAAGTGTCAATTTTTGTTTTTTCCATAAAAAATTCAAAATATTCTATTTACCCATTAAAACTACAAATCTTTTTATCTCATTCCTATTTTTTTCCATTTAAATACAGCTTTAGTCTTTTATTTAAATTAAATTGACCAATTTATCATTCTTTCAAAAGCTCATTTAAATAATAAAAGATAAAAGATAAACAGGAGTTGATTTGGTAGGGAGAGGAGGATAAAAAAGCAGGCGATTAAAAAAATGATTTCAGGCGATTAAAAAAGCGATTGCGCAGAAATAGAAAAAGAAGAAAAAATTAAAAAAAAAAAAATCAGAAAGATCAAAAAAAAAAAGAGAGAAAAGGAAAAGTGTGTTAGATATAATATGGCCACAGCCCAGCAGCGTCGAGTGGGCCTGCTGCGAGAGAAGTTCTTAAGCAAATTTGGTGTTAAGCCTCCACCATTAATGGCGGATCAACCAGGCCCAAGTGATTCTGGTCCAAATAGCTTTCGGCAAGCCCTTTTGGCTCCTCCGAAGGTTCGATATACACACAATCAGGTGCATCAGGTGACATCAAGATCTGAGATAGTACGCCGAAGGATCGCTGAGATCCGTACGAACTCTAAACCTAATCACCCGATATGCAAGAAATGTGGCGACAAAGGCATCTTGCCAAAACATGTCGCAACAAGCAGGTTTGTTTTGCGTGTAACCGACTCGGACACAGGGCTACTGAGTGTCGTGAGTTGCCTCTCCCTCTTCCTCCATCGCAGAGAACCAACCCTAGATTCATTCCCTCCTCTCCCTCTATCCTTCCCAGACCTAGAACCTCTCCAAAATCAGCGATGTCGATCAAACCTCCACTGGTGGTGCTTGAAGCGACACCTCGATCGCAAGCGATCGAAGCTAATCTGATGCTCAGCTTCGTTCTCGACGACATTGCTGCCTAGGGGCCGGAAAAAGTCGAGAATGTCCTCTGCAGCAAATTCAATCAACACCGGTGGGTAGCATTGGTCTTTGATGAGTACAAATATCTCATTAAAGCTCCTAATGCTACCTGGCTTGAATCGGTTGCTTCGCGGGGGTATCTTCGACTAGGTGATGTACAATTCCCGATTGTCGCCTGGGATAAGGGGTTCAGTGACGGTATTCCGCTCCAATCTGTATGGGTAAGGATCTATAACTTCCCCATTTTTCTGGATGAATTTCATGAGTACGATAAAGTATTGAACCCGTTTGGAGCCTATGTACAAGAAATAGACAGTGCCACTAAGAGTGGTTATGATGTTCGATTTGTGCGTCTACGGTTAGCAGTGTGTGATCCCAAACTTCTACCTTCTACTCACCTTGTCCCATACCGAGACCCTACTGGTACTATGACCCATTTTGAAATTGATATAGAGATTGAGAATGAACAGACAGAACCATTAAACGCTTGGGCTGGTAGGAAAAGGGGACACCCATATCCCAATGGGACGGAATTTGGTGAGAGTGAAAGAAGGGATTTGGGAGGTAATCCAAACCCAAGAGGTCCAAATACTCAAAACACCCAACCTCCTCCTACAGTGCAAGGTGGGGGCAGCATAAGGATGGTTTCCCTTGCTGACCATCTCTTAACTCAACCAACAATTAGAATAAATGACAAAGGAAAAGGTCATAGTACTGATGATTCTGTCCCTCTGCCGACTCTAGATGGTTCAGGCCCTAGTTCTCGCACTGTTCCCACTTCCTCTATTATGGAGCTTGTCTCTGCAGCTGTAGAATCAGTTTTGGTTCACATGACAGACCTAGCTGACCCCAATCTCAATATTGGCACAGTTCAGACAGTCTCACATGTTACTACTCCAAACCCAAGGGGAATGCCAGATGCTACCAACATGCTGGCCTCAACAGAGCATGGCACAGTGATGGACCCACCAGCTGTTTTCTCTTCTCCAGTGACAACCTCACCTCTGGCAGTGACAGACCCTTTCCCCACTGGTGATAGCCTACAGAACTTTGACTCCTATAAGAATGCAACTGAATCCAGTGAAGATGAAGAACCCATTTTAGCAAGACTTACAAGATTCAACCTGATTCCTAAACCTAAACCAGATAGTGCACCTGCTAAGAATTCTGATAAATGGATCTCTCACCCTATTCACAAACCAAAGAAGAAGTATACATGGGGCAGGAAGAAAAACCTGGGCATTACCAAACTCACCAAATCTGGCTCTTCAAAACCTCGTGGCATAGGGACTAGGTTGAGAAGTGCAACTCAGAAAAGAAGGACTGGCCCAGGGTCCACTCCTGATAAAGCCATCTGCATTTCTGATACTGACATACCCACACCACCAACCACTGATATCATTGCCAAGCCAGTGCAACAGGCAGTGCTGAGGCGCAGTCTCAGGGTCACTATCCAAGGTGATCCAGCCTCAGCCTTGAGCAAAGCCCAGAAGAGAAAACTCAATGATGGGAGCAGCTCTTCAGGTATTAGTCTCATTAATCGATTTCCTTACAATAGACTTAGTGTAGATCAAGTATTAGCTTTATTTCAGGTATATCAAATCAAATTAGGTAATTCTGATGATGATAGTATACTTATTATTGAGTGTCTTAAAACTATGGATAGAAATAATTTTGAAAAAGTAGTTAAATATATGATGAGTAGGCCTAAGGATTCTGGAATAGCTACTTTCTCCTTAGAACAAATTAAATTCCTTAGTCAAGTAGATAGTAATACCCCACTAGATTTCTTAGATCACATTAGTAGTCCTACATCCCAGTCATTTGTAGACTTTAGATCAAGTTAGTGATTCTAATATCTCTTAATGAATATACTGAACTGAAATTGTAGAGGCTTGAATTCTAATAGAACAAGACATATAGTAAGAGACATTATAATAGATCATAAGATAGATTTAATAGTCATTCAAGAAACAAAAAAGGAAACATTTACCAAAAGATGTCTAAATAGTATTTCTTCTAAGTTGGATTCCTGGGTGTGGGCCCCTTCTACTGGTAGATCAGGAGGAATTTTAGTAGGGTGTGATAGTAATAAAGTACATATAATTCAACATAATATACATACATTTTGTCTAGATATTATTTTAGAAAATAAATTAGATAATACAACCTGGCAATTCACAGTAGTTTATGGCCCAGTTCTTAGACATCTGAAATCAGCTTTCTGGGAAGAATTACACCAACTTAGAGATCCAAATATCAAACTCTGGTTGTTGTGTGGTGATTTTAATGCCATCAGGAAGAAAAGTGATAAATCTGGACTGAATTTTGATGCTCCTATTAGTAGACAGTTTAATTCTTTTGTAAATTCACATCATCTAATATAACACAAACTCAACACTAGGAAATTTACTTGGTCTAATGGTAATAGGTTTGCACTATTAGATAGAGTGTTTACTACTCTGGAATGGGAACAACAATATCCTTCTAACTCTATACTTGATCTCAGTAGTCAGGGGTCTGATCATTGTCCTCTATTAGTACATACCTCTTCTTCTATAGTAGCAGCTCCTCATGTCTTTAGGTTTGACCCATTATGGACTGAACAGATTGAATTTGTTCAGCTTATGCAGAAATGGTGGGATGAATATCCTCTTTCATTACCTAACATAGCTAAAAGTTGGAACCTCAAATTAAAACATATTAGAAAAAGAATTAAAGGATGGGCAAAAAAATTTTATGGTAAAAAAAAGAGAGAAAAGTCTCAGCTTCTACAGTTATTACATGAGTTAGAACTAATTAGAGATAATAGAGAACTTACAACTAGTGAAGGGGAACAATGGATTAGTATTACTCAGCAACTAGATGATATTTACCATGAAGAAGAAGAACAATGGAAATTGAAATCTAAGCAGAAATGGCTAGAAGGGGGTGATTCTAATACTAAATATTTTCATTTCCTAGTAACACATAGGTCTAAGAAGAATAGGATTAATGCCTTAGACATAGATGGACAACTTAACTCCAATCTCTCAGATATCAAAAAACATGCAGTAGAATATTATAAAGATTTGTTAGGTTCACCTAGTCTCAAATATGCTCATTTAGACACTGATTTTTGGGATATAGAAGATAAACTATTGAATGTAGAACAATGGGACTTAGAGAGGCCTTTTTTAGAAGAAGAATTAAAACAAACTGTCTTTGATTCTAATCCCAATGGAGCCCCTGGCCCAGATGGTTTCTCTTTTAAATTTTACCAATTTTTTTAGGAGATAGTTAAAGCAGATTTGATGCTGCTTACTCATTTCTTTTATGAAAACACATTAGACCTTCACAAAATTAACAAATCTTGCATTTGCTTGATCCCAAAAGAAAAAGATGCTTCTTCCATAAAAAAGTTTAGACCAATAAGCCTAGTTAATTGTAGTTTTAAGATTCTTTCCAAATTACTTACATTTAGACTAGAACAAGTCATGCCTAGATTAATAGATCCTAGTCAATCTGCTTTCCTTAAAAATAGATATATTTTAGATAATATGATAGTTAGTCAGGAAGTTATACATTCTTGTAAAATTAGTCACCAACCAGGAGTTATTATTAAAGTAGATTTTGAAAAAGCTTATGATAAAATTAATTGGGACTATTTGATAGAGGTCTTACAAGGTAGAAACTTTGGTCCAAAATGGATACAGTGGATCACCAAGTGGTTATACAGTTCACAGTCCTGTTTGACAATCAATGGTGAGCTCACTGATTATTTCTATTGTAAAAGGGGGGTTAGACAAGGGGATCCTTTATCCCCTTTCCTTTATACCCTAGCAGCATATACCTTAAGTAAGATTTTTAATAAGGGTAGAAGAGCTCAGCTCATACAGGGATTAGGACCTGCTTGCATAGATGACACAGCAATTACAAATTGTCATTATGCAGATGATACTATCCTTTTCTTGACAGCTCAAGAAGAGAATATTGAATCTGCATGGTGGGCTATGATGGCTTTTGAAGCTATATCTGGAATTAGAGTTAACTATGAGAAAACTGCAATGTACCCCATTAATATAGATATCAACACTGTCAACTTTCATCATCTCTTAGATGTCAATGGGGAGAATTCCCCATTACTTATCTAGGCCTTCCACTTCACAATAAAAAATTAGTAACTAGTGATTGGCAATTTTTACTTGATAAAATAGAAAATAGATTGCCTAGTTGGGAAAGTCAACTATTATCCATAGGAGGTAGAATAACTCTTATAAATGCAGTTTTATCTTCAGTTCCACTGTATGCTTTGTCAGTTTTTAAGATTCCTTTAACAATAGTTAAAAAAATAGATAAAATTAGGAGAAGATTTTTGTGGCAAGGTACAGAAAAAAAGAGAAAATATGCTTTAGTTCCTTGGGAAACAGTTTGCCTAGCCAAAAAGTTTGGAGGAATAGGAGTATTAGATCTATATGAAATGAATATTGTATTATTTTTAAAATGGTGGTGGAAATTCAAGAACAAATCTTATCAAAATACTTGGAAATCTATTGTAATTTACAAATATTATGACCATAACACCCCTTACTCACCTTTTTGGAAGAGTATATCCAAATTAGAATACATAGGTGATATGAGTGTGAATTATATACCTGGCCACCAATCAGATTGTCAGTTCTGGACTGATATTTGGGACAGAAACTGTAGCTTAGCCACTAGATATCCAGTACTCTTTAAAAAATGTAGTTCTAAACAAATTATGTTAGGGGAAGTTATAGAATCCTGATGTCTCCTTATTTGATCTATTGTTTCGACCTATTTTCAGACCAGACATCATGTTTTTAACCACTAAATTGCATTGTTTACATTGAATATCAATAGAATATGGTACTGCTGCATTTTGTGGTTGACTTTGCAGGAAATAGGCGAAAACAAGCAGAGTTTTGACATCTCCCATGCGAGTCGCGTCCCACCTGACGCGGGTCGCATCACAGTCCATACGCGACCTCAGACGCGACCCTCATTGCTCACATCAGTTCCACCTGACACGGGTCGCATCCCATCTGATGCGGGTCGCGTCGAATTAGTTGCGTCAGGGGCCCAATTGAAGCCCATTACGAAGCCTATATATACAGAGGGCCCTGCGCAAATCAGAAGGATCCACGACATTACACAAAAAGTAGATCTGATCGGTTTGAAAAGAGGGAGCTTGGCGCGTGACAGAGAGAGGCGATCTGGAGCCAAGAAGGATTCGACTTAGAGAAGAAGATTCGGCCAGAAGCTTCGATCCTCTTCAATCCTTCACCTCTCATCATGATTTGCACTCTCTTTCTCTCTTTTATTTTGTTTTTGATCATGTCTGAGTAGTTTTGTAGTTTCAGGGGTTTGGATGTAGTCTTAGACTTTGTTTGATTATGCACATTGATTGATTCTGAATGTTATTTCGTGTTTCTTTGATTCTTGTATTATTGTGATTGCTTGATCTAAATTGCTTGATTGATTCTTGATTGTCTACTGTTGAATGCCTATGGTATTTCTTCTTGTAATTTGGCCTTGATGTTTCTTGCAAATTAGGTTAAGTATTTGAGGTAGGTCTGAGATCCGAAAGGGGAGGTCAATAGTAGCCGAGAGGTGAAATTTCCACTTGTGGATACCTTTAGTAAACAGAACTGAGAACTTAGGTTTGATTAAACAGCTTGATCAAATCTAGGAAGGTGAAATTGCATTTCCAAACCAGGTCTGTTAAGCCAACACACGAGAGTTGAGGTTTAATGACATTAGGTACGGTCAATCGAGCCTTACACGACTTAAACAACCAGAAACAAACATGTGCAGACTCAGCTCAAGGGGCCATGCGGGTCGCGTGTGAGAGCACGCGGGTCGCATCACAAGGGTTGCGTACGAGAGTACGCGAGTCGCGTGACAGGTCCAGAGTAGCTTGAGGGCCACGCGGGTCGCGTCACAAGAGTCGCATACGAGAGTATGCGAGTCGCGTGGCAGGTCCAGAGCAGCAAAGTTGAAGATGAAATCTGAAACCCTTGAAACGCCTTTTATACAATAGTCTAAAACAAAACATTTAATTGATTTTACTTTCTGTCATCACATTTGTTCATTACATTTGTGCACGACGATTTGTTACAGAACTTAGGATAGACAAACACACAACCTTCAAACTTCTAGTACCTAACTAAGTAGAGTAGAAATTCAGAATTTGAGTCGTCCCTGTGGATCGATACCTGATTAGACTACACGACGAGATTGTGCACTTGCAGTCTTAGTCGAGAGTTGAATAAGGTTTAAAAGGTACAGATTCGTCTGTACTGAAACTTTGTTCTACCATTTGAGCACGAACAAATCCCAAGGTTGAAGGGTTAAGTTTAGAAGATCATTAGATGGCTGTGATCTGTTAGAATGGGGGGAAATTCTAGCAATCATTAGTTCTCTTTCCTTCACTTCGGCTCAAGATCAACTCATATGGAGATGGGACCATTCAGGGAAGTTTACTACTAAATCTCTTTACACTATTTTGAATTTTAGGGGGTCTTTACCTTTGGAACCAGAATTAATATGGTGGAGTTTACCAGTTCCTCCAAAGATTAGAGTCTTTATGTGGTTAACTAGTAATAATTCTATTCTCACTAAGGACAATCTGATTACTAGAGGATGGGTAGGTGATCCAACTTGTTACTGTTGTGCTGATGAGGAAACTGTTAACCACTTATTTTTGACTTGCTCATTAGCCCAACAAGTGTGGTTCTGGCTTGGGAAGAGCCAACAATTTATGTATACATGGGCTCAATTTATAGATATTGTTAAATTTGCAATGGCTTTAACCCCAACAGATAAAATAGGATTTTTAGTAGTGCTTAGTGCTGTCTGTTGGACTCTTTGGAAACATAGGAATGCAATTTGTTTTCAGCATTGTAGGATTAGTTCAGCTCGAAATTTGATATTACAAATTAAAGCATTACTATCGTATTGGACAGGTTCTGTCAAACCAGGAATCAGGCAGCAATTGCAGAATGGATGCCAGTGATGGAGGAAGCTATTCCTTTAGCCCAGTACATGCCTCTGGATTTGGAGATGGTGGTGTACCAACCTCCCGAGTCTCCTTCTCACCCATGAAATATCACTATGAACCAATTATATACTTAGTCTATTACCTCAGTCCTATGTTGTGTGGCTTAGTACTTACAAACTTAGTTTACTTTTGGCGGCTTGCAGTAGCTCAAATTTGGTTAAATAACTTGCTTTTTTGTCTAACTTCAGCTTGCATGCTGACAGTGGATACCTTGCTGCGGGTATACCACACTATGCTTTCCTTTTGGATATTGTAATTAATCTTTCCTATCAATGGAATGGGCTTTGCCTTTTTTAAAAAAAAAATAATAAAAGATAAATAGACGGTCCAATTGGTCCAATCTGGACGAATTCTTCACTGTCAGACTTTAATGTTGTGGAGAGGGGTGTTCAATTAGAATTCGGACCCCTCAAATATATGTGGGTAGAATTATTAAATTTAGACTGTTCTTTAACTTGATATGAATCTCAAAACAGACCCTTATATTTTTAATAGACACTGCATTTTTTTTTCCCAATTATATCTAAATCCATACCGTCTTCTACTCATTGTAAGCTTGATGAGGTACCTGAGGGGAGACGGATCCGTCCAATTGTCATATTTGAATATACACATATATTTATAATTCAGACGAAAATAAGTTATTTACATATTTGAGAATAAAATATGTGATGCTTTCTACTTAAGAAAGTATAAAACAAAAATTGTAAGTCTGAATTTATAATATTTTAGCCAATAGAAAAATAAAATATGCACCAACGTATTTATTTTAGTTTTTTTATTATCAGATATAGGTTTTGAAATTCCATCATTTATAAAACAATTACAATGTAAATTTATCATACGCTTAAAGATATATATTTTTAGAATAACTTTTACACATTAAATTCTTTTGAGGACAACTTTTTAGACATTAAATTCAGAACAAATTGTGTTTGCGATGCAAAATTAAATAATACTTTCAAAAAGAATATTAAGTTATTTATTATTTGTAAATTTATAACTTTCAACATTTATTTCCAATAAGAAAGAATAAAAAATAACAAAATAATTGTTCTTTATGTTGTGTTTTTTGAGGCAATTATAATATAAACGGATCAGTCAAATTCAAATGTCAGTAAAATTTTATGAATATCTAAAAGAGTAAAAAGTTAACGTTAAATAAAATTTTGTTGTGTTTAATTTATCTAGATATCGAGATAATTCAAATTAGAAGTGATGTAAAATATGATTAAAAAATAATAATATGCAGTTTTTAAAATTCATTAGCTGATTAATCAATTAACGGCCGGTTAATCCTGAATAGCTTGTCCACAGACTAATTAAGAATTCATATCACTTAAGATAACAAAATATTTTTTTTAAATACGGGGCGTCGGATCAGGATCCGCACAAATATTTAAAAGAACTAGTGCTTTTTTTTTGGGTAATTATATCTTCCCCATCTATCTATCCCCCATTTCATCCCCCAACTAACTAACTACCTCTTCTAACTATAATTCAAATTCTAAATACCTAATGGCCCTACAAATTAATTACCCAATTTTCTCCCTTTATTTCTTTCCTCTTTCTCCCTACCTCTCTCACCTCTTCCACCTCTCCCTCTCCACCTCCGCCCGCCTCTCCCACCTCTCCCTCTCGGCCTCCGCCTCCCTCTCCCACATCCGCCTCCCACCTCCCACCTTCGCCGCCTCTCTCTCCCACCTCTGTCTCCGCCGGGTTAGATCCATCACTGTCGACCGCCGGGTCAGATCCGTCATGCATATATTCCTCTTCCTCATGCAGTAGCGAGTTATTTGCAAAGAACAAATCTTCATTAATGGTGAATTAGGCCAGTGCGTACTAAGTACTAAGAAATGACAGAAAAACAAATTTTGAAAAAATTAGAGGTGTATGAATGAATACTTGATGTTTTAGAGATGAATACTTCAACGTTTATGGATGAATACTTAATATATTAGGTATAAATACTTTAACTTATATCTATGAATACTTGATATCTTATGGATGAATCTTATTCGGCTGCTCTTGTAAAATTAATCGAGGTATGCACATATGTTTGTAATACTCTTGGTACATTAACTATTTACACTTACACGACGATGATGAATACTTGCTCGATGAGAGATGAATACTTGTGACGAGGTATGAATACTTGTGCAACGGACAACTCGAAAGTTTGTCATCATGGATCTCATTTGAAAGAGAAAATTGTGTAGAAGACATTCGTGGTTTTAGATTTGCAAAATTCCTCACAAATCGTCAGAAATATTGGTTAGATTGAACGGAGAAAAAAAACTCATCTCTAAAAACGTGTAAAAGATGAGTGATTGATGTGTCCAAATATGCTTCTATTGCAAAGATGAATACATTTATATAAATGGATGAATGCTAGTTGTGTTACAGATGAATACTTTTTTGCAAATTTCTAAAATGAGCTGAAGGTTATGTGGTCCCCCCACTTAATTAATGCGCTGACGGTTATGTGGTCCCCCCACTTAATTCATGCTCTGACAGTTATGCGATCCCCTACTTAATTAATGCTCTGACAGTTATGCGGTCCCCCACACATGTTGTTTGTGGTCCCCTGCTTTTTTATACGCTGATATATCAAATATGTTCTATTGCAAATGTGAATACCTTCATATAGATAGATGAATACCAGTTGTGTTACATATGAATACTTTTCTGCAAATTCCTAAAATATGCTGACAGTTATGCGTCCCCCACTTAATTAATGCAACTGACGGGGGATGAAACGGGGGATGGTTCACGAGGGATAGGTAGGCTCTCCCTTTTTTTTTCCGAACCGAATTGATCCAAATTAATTTATGCAACCTCAGAGGGCAAGCATATGGACTCGACTAATTAAACCGACTTATGCCGCTTTATACAACACTGCAAATCTGCAGTCAATTATCCTATAATTTTTTGGTGAATAATAAATTATCGTATACTTAAATGCGAAGCCAACAGAACCCAACTCCTTTATTAATATCCAAAGTTAATTAGAAATTAATATTTATGCTCAGAATTTCCGATTTTCGCCAAAAATGTTCAAGCCAGCCATAAAATGGCCGGCTTACTCATTTTTTTCCTTTTTTATTTTGAGAGGGACACTATGAAGATCAAAATATTAAAATCTAACACTGAAAATTTAAATTTTTTGTTTAAATTATGTTATAACCCGTAAAATTAAGTGTAATTAATTAATTTAATTTATAGGATTTGGACCTAATTAAAAATTTTAAGACGAATTAAACAGTCAAATAAAGGACAAATAAATTATTAGCTAAGTAGATTAATAAAACGTATGCAATTAAATTAAATAGTACAAACCAATGTTATTAAAAATAGATTAAATTTAAATTTAAACTAATCGCAATTAATTAACGAAAATAAATTAAGAATATGCACAAAATATTAGATTTGACTGATTGAACGAGTTTCGATATTAATCGGTTGTGTAAAATAATAAGTAATTATAAATGTTGGTTGAACGAAATCTGAAATTTAGTTGAATATGTTGAATAAACGATTCGTTACACGAATGACTACTTGGATCGGAATTGAAACCTTTAAAAAAATGGAAATTTTGGATTTTTAATTGAGGTCCGGACCCAAGCCCTAGAGGCGGCTCCTTCTCCCTCTGGCGACAGCTCATCCCCTTCTCCTCTTTGATTTTTTTTCGCTGATTCACAGCCCCTCTCTTCTTCTCTCTGGCGACAGAACTGACCTCTCCCTCTCTCTTTAATTTTTCGCCGATCACCCCTCTCTGCCTCTCTTCTTTCTCTTCTCCGATCCCACCACTGCCTCTATCTCTTCTCTCCGATTCCCCTTTTTCTCTCTTCTCTCCGCCCCCTTTTCACTCTCTCTCTTCTCCGATAACCCTCCCTCTCTACCTTCTTCACTCGGTTGTTGAGAAAGTAATCCCCCTCTCGCTCGCTGTTCGGTTGTGCTGTGATTTTTGCAATACCCGAAAGTTGGTGCTTGTGGAGTTGATTCCGTGCTTGCTTGCCTTCGGTTTGTGCAATTTACTCTACTCGGGTAACCCTAAACTCATTTATTTGGTTTTCTGTTGCCTTGTGGCTTGCGGCTAATACTTTGATCTATGGCCTTCGTGCCAGTTTGATTGATCTGCGGCCTCTGTGCCTTTTGCTGTGACCGTGGCCTTCGTGCCTTGTGTGGATTTGGGTTGTTTCAGTGGCAGGCATGCCATTGCTGGTACCATTGCCAGTACCAGCCTTTTGGGTTGCCTTTTTGATTCCTCTGCTGGTTCGGGTTGATTTTTGGGGCTGTCTGATTATGCTGGTACCAATGCTGGTACCAGCTTTGTGTGTGATTTGTGCTGGTTACCAGTACTGGCCCCCCCTCTGTGCTTCTTGCTTGTATTTCTGGTATGCTTGCCTTGCTTTTTGGGGCATACCATCTTTGTACTGTGGTGCTTTATCAGTACTAGGGGGAGGGCTGATTTCTTGTGGTTATGGCCTTGTGCTCTCTGTTGCTTGTTGGTTGATGTTAGAAAGTGCTGTACCAGTTGGTACAGCCCAGTGATACTGCTGGTACCAAATCTGAATTGACAGGGACCTTGTTGTGATATTTTGAAAGTTGAGGTGTGATTGTGTAAATTTTAGGCCTTGCGTAATTTATTTTAATATAGGGGCCTAAGTGAGAATGTGGACTTGACTTGTTGGATTATGAATTGTTTAATCAGGCTTTGGAAATCCTCGAAATATGCGAGGTCCGATTAAATGATTAAAAGAGACGGATTTAAAAATGTAGGCTTTCGGAAAAGTAATTAAGTGAAATAAAAATCGGATAAATGTACTTAGGATTTCGAGCCTCCTTCGGGTTTGGCTCGATCCGAGGTTTTTCACTTAAATACGGGAAATGATTATACCGTCCGGGTCTTGATGCCTCCGTGAGAGTTCATAACATAATTTGAACAGATACTACACAACCCTATATGGACACCTGTATGATCCCGAAACACACCAATAAAAATAATAAAAATAATTCAACACATGTAGATTAATTAGGATTTTTAATTAATTAAAAAGTTGAGTAGTTAGGATTTTAAATGTTAAGTAAATGTTAGATTAAATCAAATGTAGTTTTAAATAAAGTAAATAATTTATAAATAAAATATGTTGTTAATTAATAAAGGACAATTAATTAACAACATGCTAACGCTTTCGTATCATCACGAATACAAAATTTTACTAAATAGAATAATTAGATAATCATGTATTAATTCATATTTAAATTAATTGACTCGCACAAATTAGTAAAAATAATACGTACGATTTTAGAAACGCTATAATAATTAAGTACTTAACATTTATAAACTACGTACTTAGGATTTAATATTTATTTGTAGCCTAATTAGTTATTTTACAAGTAATTAAATAGAAAATTAATAATAGCAAGTTAAGTTACGTAGGTTATACCTTACTTATTTTATTGTAAAAATATGTAATATCCTTAAGTTAAAAGTTATGAATATGTAAATTTTATTAGATTAAATTAAACCAACCTTGACCTAATTTTACGCTCAATCGGAATCGAATAAAATCGATCGAACCGGTTGAGCAGATTCGAACACTTAGTGAAAATAATCAAACGGGGTAATAAGGGTTACGAATACTTAGTGTAGACTCTAATTAAGTTACGACTAAATTACAGGTCAGCCGACCTACACCGAGTTCGATCCGTGGTCCGATCCCGCTGACGGTTACACCGGAGCAGGTGAGGATTGTGCAGATTACGGTGATCTCTAGCGCTAGCGCTTTCTACCCCTACAGCTATCAGGTGTGGGATATCTGTATTTTTCTTTCGTGGCGTACTCTCACCAGTCGACCACTTGACCTGACATCCGCACTTTAAATTTTGTAGTTGCATTAGAGCATGTTTAATTCTTTCTGAACTGTAATTTAGGATTTGCACAACCCCTCCTAAATTGAAAATTTAATGCTTTCTTAGGAGTAGTGTAATTTAATTAATAATATATTAGGATATTAGTTGTCCTCTTCTTGTAGAGGACAACATATATTGTAGTTAAGCATGTGCATTGGTGAGCGTGAGATAGAAGACCGAATGACTGCTTTCCGTCACGTAGGCATGGGATGCGTGGCGGTTCGTGGGTCATTGGGCTGAGGGATCACTTGATCCCTTAGAGGTCTTATTAGGATTATTATTATTATATGCATGGGCTTGGTATTATATTATTTTCGATCATTTTACATTTTGTGCGGACCGATCTCGAGTCCGGAGACGATTCGGGAGCTATCCCCCCTACATTAGGAGCTACTTGCCTAGTACGACTGCCGAGGTTGCGGTGGCAGATTTTATTTTTGTTGTTATGGGCCGCTCACGAGCCCTTGTCCCATTGATCTGGCCGGATGGTGGAGTTTCGTCTCTGCTCATGAGGAGACGGATTAACTCATTCTTACGCATTGCTTGTAGTTTTCTCCTATTTTATATGTTTGGTGATGAATCGTCTTAGAGTAAGGAAAACACATGGAATTTGATGTAACCATCGGCTAGCGTGCCCTTCTTGTGTGGGCAAAGCTCGATGTCATTAGGCATCGGGTATCTTTGCCCCTCTGATCGCAGTCCTTGTGTTATGTCACTTTTGAGATACAAAATTCAATTTGATTGAACTTGGCACGGCACGGGGTGACAAAATTATTCGTACTAGTATTATATCAATTTGTACACACGGTACCTATTGTACTGGAATTCGGTTGAGTATATATTGATCCTCATATTTTATTTTGGGAAACTTTGGCATTTTGGCATAATAGGATAATCACATCATGTCATCTATTATATGTATATTTTTCTTTTGTAGTACTATGATAGGTTTTAATATTCGCAGCATATGCATTCAAAGTGAATTACCGACTCTACGTAGATTCAAATTAAAATGTGCTTTGACTTAAGAGGATCCCTGAAGGGATAATACTGGGTCACATACTGGGCGATCATTCGCTCATCCCCTCCTTCTTATGAATGTGGGCAGGTACAGAGCCGGACAGTCCGCAGCAGGAGGCGTCAGGAGCTGTCCCCGATGGCCATATCGCTTGATATAGATTAGGGACTTTTGTTTAGGGTTTTGCGAGTCTGATGCTTTTGTTATATACATTGGACTCGATAGACTGTGTATCCCTTTTGACTAGTTATGTTTATTTTATCCCGAGGTGGATTGTATGGATGATGTGTATATTTATGTTTATTTGATATTTATGACTATTGCTTGTTTGTATTATATTGCTTCCGCTGTTGCTTGATTATTATGTTGTCTAGCCTTGCGTGTTATTGATTATTAGGCACGAGGCGGGGATTGATCACACCCTAATCCGAAAATCTTGACAAATTATTTGTTAGATTACTTCTTTTGATGTATAATTAGCATATTTATACTAAAATACGCTAGATTACTTGAAATTATGTTGAATTACACTATATTACAATAAATTATGTTGAATTATATTAAATTACGTTAAATTAACAATAACTTCGCTAATTATGCTGAAATACGGTAAATTACGCTAAACTACACAAAATTACGCTAAAGTAGACTGATTTTGCTCATCTTTCATGAATCATAAGAAATAGTAAAAAAATTCGAAAAATAGTAAAAATTGGTATTCTATAAGTCATTATGTAACTTATTTACTGAGCTACTTGGATTGAATAATAGAAATGAAAATATTAATCGAAAACTTCAACTCAAGTTTTGAGGCTCTTCCCTTTGTTTTTTGGCAATTCTGAATTTCAAAAAACGCTTTCCGAAAAGTGGTCATTTGCTGAAATCGGACACTCGATCGCCGTTTTATGACAGTTTGAAGTTTCGTCGTTGTTTTTCGCCTTTTCAGTGAAAGATATCGTCTCTATTATATGTAATTTAGCGTAATTTACCATATTTTAGCGTAATGTAATGTAATTTAATATAATTTAAATTAATATAGTGTAATTCAACATAATTTCAAGTAATCTAGCGTATTTTAGTATAAATATGCTAATTATATATCAAAAGAAGTAATCTAACAAATAATTTAAACAAAAGAATTCAAATTTTTAGTGTTAGATTTCATTATTTTGCTCTTCATAGTCTCTCAAAAAAAAAAAAAAAAAGTAAGCCAGTCACAAAATGGCCAGTTTAGTGGAGGAGTAAACAGGCCATTTTATGACCGGTTTGGACATTTTTGGCAGAAGCAGAAATTCAGAGCATAAATATTAATTTCTAATTAACTTTGAATATTAATAAAAAAATGTCGGCAACAGAACACAATGTACTCGCAAGTCGCAAACAAATGAATTGCCACGCGTGACCTCTTAATACATCGCCACGGGCCCCTACACTCCCACGCGTCCCTCCTTTTCCTCCCTATATCAAATTATCAATCCCTTCCTTCCTCGTCATACTTTAAAGAATTCAAAAACACAGAAATATGTTTCAGACACAGTGACACATAAATATTAATTTCTAATTAACTTTGAATATTAATAAAAATGTCGGCAACAGAACACAATGTACTCGCAAGTCGCAAACAAATGAATTGCCACGCGTGACCTCTTAATACATCGCCACGTGCCCCTACACTCCCACGCGTCCATCCTTTTCCTCCCTATATCAATCCCTTCCTTCCTCGTCATACTTCAAAGAATTCAAAAACACAGAAATATGTTTCAGACACAGTGACACCACCACGGAAAAAATTAACACTAGTGAGCAACTACAAGCTACCATGACAAACTTCAGAGATCACCAAACTCTACAACACATGAAGGCGGTGGCGCCACCAAAGGGTCCCTCACGTGCTTCTCACGTGACTGCACTGGTCACGCTGGTTCCCTTAGGTGGCACCTTGCTTGGTTTCTCTGGTGCCACGCTTGCATGCACCGCTGTTAGTCTGGCTGTCGTGACACCACTCTTCATCCTGTTCAGCCCAATAATTGTCCCGGCTGCTCTTACCGTCGGGCTTGCCGTGACTGGGTTTCTGGTAGCCGGTGCACTGGGCGTGGCTGCTCTGTCGGTCTTCGCGTGGATATTTAGCTTTTTTAGGGGGAGAAGAAGCGGACCAGGGTTGGCCATGGAGCCATTAGAGCAGGCAAAGAAAACAGGCCTGGTACCGGGTTGGGGGCACTGATTAATTGTGTTATGCAAGTATATATATATTAGCTAATAAGCATTCATTTTGTGTTGTTATGTTTGGGAAAGTGGATGCATGTAATGCGTTGGTTCCTGTGGTGCTTGTGTTATTTAAGTTAATACTAGAGAAGTGCATGGGGTACTTGAGTTGTTTTATCGTTTGTTTTACTCAAAAATTTAGCCATTTTTGCTATTGGTGTGTATATTTGCTTTTGAGTTTCGATTAGCAAATTAAATTGACAATAATCACAAGTTCACAACGAAGAAGACTTTTAACCCAATGCGCCTTGCCAATTACATTTTACGACAAAAATAAAGAAAATAATAATTACAAATAATAATTACATAATGGGTGTTAAAATACTTGATAAAAAAAGATTATGAGATTGTATGGCTTAAGACGTGCAGTAGTAATTTCAGTCGCTTTGGAATTTTTTAAAAGCGATGTTTAAAAAATTACATAGTATACTTTGCCAAAATATGAATGGGGTTAAGCCAATATGAATCTAGCCAATATGAATGTCGCCTCTTTTGAAGTTCGCCTCATTTTTTAGGGAGCGGAATTAGTCCAAACGGCTTCGGACCATAACTCGTTCAAATAGCCACTTCAGTACTTCATCACCGTATGATAATTTTTCATATCTGATCGTATCAAAGAGTATTAAAATCGTTCAAATTAAAAAAGGAAGCGCATTAAATATATAGTAGGTACTAGATCCAGTACCTCAGTAAACGGAGATCTCCATTATCTCCTTCCAAAAATATTTTATAACTTTTCTTAATAATGTCCTCCACTCCTACCCTTAGCTTTATCGTTTTCTATAAAAAAAACCAAAAGAACATTAAATCATTATTAATCTTTTTATATATCTGTTTCAAAGAGGATAGAAAAATTTTGCTTCCGAGAAAAAAAAACCATCCCTCAAGCAGAAAGATCATAAAGTTTATAATTGCTCAAACTATAAATTAGCTCATAAATAATTTATTTAAACTTTTTTATAACTCTTGTTGAATGAAAAACTACTAAAATTCTTGATTTGAATAAATTGGAGTGCGGAGTTTTTGAAGATGCGTTGAAACTTTTGCAATGTTCAAGTTTTCTCCATTTCTTCAAAAAAAGCACAACCATTTTTGATCTTTATCTCATCTTTGTTTTGTTCTCATGCACAAGTAGGAGAGACGGTAGTACAACACAGGAATTTTTTTATTTTCTTGTGTTTAGTTTACACAGTAAATAAGGAAAGATAAATTATTTCTTTGTAAGTTTAAGTGGAGTCCATTTACAATCTCAAAAAGTTAAAATATAAACTTAATCGGATGGACAAAAAATGCTTTGGACGATGATGCAGTCCAAATGGCTTCGGACATAATCCCCTCCCCATTTTTTAACGGATAAATTTTTAATTTTTAATTTAGCGATATATATTCAAAACTGTTATGTCATTTCCATATTATCCAACAAAACACTCTTAAAATTAGTATGCAACGAGTGACCAAAGCCAAAACCCGGTAGTCGGAGCATATGGGTGAAATGACCGATATTTTTATTAATACCCCAAAAAAAAAACAAATTATCAAATCTGCCCCCACCCCAAATTTTTTTTTAAATCTACCCAAACCGCCCGTCCACTGGGCGGTCCACTTTCCCCACCTGACCGCCCAGCAGCCAGGCGGTCCACTCTTCATAGCTGACCGCCCAGCTGCTGGGCGGTCCACTGTTATTTTTATTTATTTATAAGGTTTTATGTTTTAATTTGTTTGAATGTTTTATATTAAATTGTTGTAATGATTTGTTTGAATGTTTTATATTAAATTGTTGTAATGATTTGTTTGAATGTTTTATATTAAATTGTTGTAATGATTTGTTTGAATGTTTTATATTAAATTGTATGATATATATTTATTATTTGTTGACGATTATATTTTTATAATTGACGATTATTTTTATATGTTATGTAATTGTGTAGTTTTAATATAATTGATTAGTTTTATATTAAGTTTGTTAATGTTTAAATGTTTCTAAATGGTAATCTAAATAGTAAGTCTAAACAACAAAAGTAGGTAATCTAAATGGTAAGTCTAAGCATGAAACATAACAGTCCAAACATGAAATATAATAATCCAAACTAAAATACTAGAAACCTATCAAACTAAAAAAAATATAAAAATCCTAACGGCGATGACGAGGGCGAGGTCTGGAGAGGTCCAACCTATCAGGTGCACGGCGGTCCCTCTGCGACGGCGGACGCCTCTGGTGAACCTCATCCACCTGCATGTCATCGTGTACGGCCTCGCGCGCCCATGGGTCCTCCCCCAGGCGTAATGTATGCTCCCCATGGATCCCCGCCTGCATACGCAACACCCACGGATCGGCCTCCCAAGTAGGAGGATACATGGCCGGAGGCGGTGTGCCAAATATAGCAGAGGCAAAGCCATCTGCAGTCTGTGCCCCACTCCCACTGGCCTCGCCGTCGTGCTGTCTAGGCTCCATATACTGCGGTCGGTGGGAGCTAGCTGGCTCCCATTCGCCCTCATCTCCAGTGAGGTCATCCAATGAGAAAACGGCGGCGGCGGCAGCTTCATCCTGCATGTAAACAATGTTAAATTAGAGACATAGAAGTAACGAGTAAATTAATTAAATAATGAACTTTTGCTACCTCGGTATGCTGCACTGGAACTCCATGCTCGTTGTAGTACGCGTTCCACGCGTTGTTGTTCAACACCCATTGGTGGATCGCCCAACCCGAGTCATCATCTGCAGAAATGAAGATAAATTAATAAGAATGATTTTTTAAAGAGACGCTTAATAATGATCATTTGTATGACATATTATTACCTGTAGGAGGTGGCGGCATCTCATCAGCGTAGATAGGGGCTCTAGGCTGCTCCGGATCTGGTGGTGGGGCCTTTATCTCGCGCCAATTGATGTCCTCCCCAGCATCGTGCAACATACCAACGAGGCGCCCGTCTCAGCCAGAGTCCTCCACAATCGGTGCACTGTGTTGGAGCATTTGACATCCTATCGCTCTCCAACTTTTTCTCGCCATGCACACTAAGTTGTGTGCCACTCCTCTAATAGCGGTCAAAATCTGCACACAATGTATTTTCATTATTATTATTAGAAGATGAATAAATAACTATAATTTTTTAAGCATGTCAGTTTCATTTAAACATACCGAACGAGCATGGATCGGGCCGAAAGGCAAGTAAGTCCTAGATCCGTCACCCGTGAGTCTCCGTCGAAGAGCATCACCATAGTCCCCCTGTAGATAAACCGTCGGCATGCCCCATCTCTGGTACCAGACTAAATATCGCAATCTCCAAGGCCCGACCGGCATAGGGGCATCTGGAGCTGGAGGCGGGGTCCATAAGTGATCCTCCGGTGATGCAGCACGCTGGTAATGCTCCCAGAAACGCGTCCTCCAGTCGACTTTAGGCTTGTTGTGTTTAGTGCTGCAATATTAATTAATTAGTAACGTGTATGGCTGAACAAGTAATAAAATAGACAAACAATAAGGCAGTGGGTAGTTACCTGTGCAGCTGGGTGGTCTGCTGCTCGCCCAACTCTGGAAAATCAGGGACATAGGCATCTAAGCCAAACTGACGGGGCACTCGATCAGGATAGTGATACTCAACTATCCAGAAGCATACGCACGGCCCCCGATAAAACGAGAGATATCTCTGCTCTAATGTCAGCTGGCACAGAAGGCCCCGATCGTAGAACAGACGATAGGGGTACCAGGTGATGCTTGCCTCGTGAAGCATCTGGAGCTGACCCCGGACATACAAAATCCCCACGGACCTCCCCATACCCGTGTCCTCGTATGTGTGGGGAGTACCCCATATGGCACCGTACCTCGGACGTCTCTCGGGGTCATCTCCCATCCATAACCCCGCCTGAGCTGGAGGAACAGGCCGACACACCAGTATATGTGACCAGGACCACTGCTGGAGTAGAAGAAGCGGTCCGGTAATCTGCTTGTTCGTCGCCTAAATTTTGGACATGCGGTGCACTTCTGGTAAATATGGAACCCTAATATTTGTAATAAAAAAATTAAAATATTTGTACAAACTTACCAGACAAGCATGACACAAGCCCCGGTATAAGTGGGCGAGCACGGCTCCACCCCAGTTCCACTTCGACGGCCGCTGAATGTCCCTCAGCAGAGAGAGGAACATAATCGGAACTGCGTCACCGCTGGAATCGACAAACATGAGGCTGCCACATAAATCCATGACAAACGCCCTCACGTACCTGCAATATAAATTAGAGACATAAATAACTACACTTTTTGTTGAGTCCATAACATATTTTAATTTGCAACTGTTTGTGATTACCTCAGAACGGCCCGCTCGTCACGTGTATCGGGGGTCATCCTACGCCGGTGGAAGTAACTGCGGAGCGCCGCAAGACTAATGCAGTATTGTGAATACTGGTACTCCTCCTCCTCCTCTCCTTTCTTCTTCTTCTTCTTCTTCTTCTTCTTCTTCTTCTTCTTCTGCAAGTCCGTCGGATCGGCCCCCAGCAGCTCCGGTATCATGTACATCAGGTCCGGATGGTCTGAGACACCACCGATGGGGTCGCCATCTATCCGTAAACCCCATAAGGCACTAACGTCACCTAGTGTGACTGTCATCTCTCCAACCGGAAGGTGAAATGTATGCGTCTCTGGTCGCCATCTCTCTACCAGACCGCAAACGAGAGCCTGGTCAATATCACAGTGAGGCATGGTGGCCAACTGATACAACCCGAGATGCATGATGCACTGCTCCATCAACGGGTGACGGACGTATGGTATCTCGGGGGTGCGATGCCTCACTGTCATCATCGTCGTGTCCTGCATTTCCCACATGATTTCAATATAAACGTCTAATTATCTGTAATATTAAATAATGCTATTTAAATTAGGAATACAAATTCAACGTACTTCCATAGATGCAAGTGAGACACGGTGCCTGACATGTGGGGTCCACAGAAGAGGACTAAATGTGTCAGGATAGTGAGGGGGTAATCTCCAAAGGGAGCATCTGCACCGGATACCGCTGCACCGGATGCCTCTGCACCGGAATCATGTGAACTCTCCCCCGTCTCCAGAGAGGCATCCCATGCACGTCCCCGTCTAGTTCTGACCATACTACATTTCAATAAACAGAAGATTCTATCTTATAAATCTTGATTTATAAACCCTAACTTATAAATTCCAATTTTGTCAACCCTGAACTCTAATTTAACAATTCAACCATAATTTAAACAATTCAACCCTAAACCCTAATTTAACAATTCAACCCTAAACCCAAATTTAAACAATTCAACCCTAACCCCTAATTTACACAATTCAACCCTAAACCCTAATTTAACAATTCAACCATAAACCCTAATTTAACCGTTCAACCCTAATTTAAACAATTCAACCCTAATTTAACAATTCAACCCTAAACCCAAATTTAACAATTCAACCCAAATTTAACAATTCAACCCTAATTTAACAATTCAACCCTAAACCCTAACAACAATTCAACCCTAAACCCAAATTTAACAATTCAACCCAAATTTAACAATTCAACCCAAATTTAACAATTCAACCCTAATTTAACAATTCAACCCTAAATCCTAATTTAACAATTCAACCCTAATTTAAACAATTCAACTCTAAATCCTAATTTAACAATTCAACCCTAATTTAACAATTCAACCCTAAACCCTAATTTTGAACAATTCAATCATGTCAGGAAAATCAACAACCCGCACAAGATAATTAACAATTCAATTCTACCAATCGTTCCAATGCCAATACAAAATACAAAATATAAATTAAAAAAATTATTTAGAGACTTACTCGAAAATAATCGGATTGTCGCCGAGATGGCCGAAAATTAGGGTTCGGGTGAGTGATGTCTCATTATTATACCTATAAATCCGACCAATTTCTGTACCAAAATCTGTATTTTAAACCACCAAATCGTGTCTTTGACATTGAATTTACATTGAATATCTATATAATGTGGTACTGTTGCGTTTTCATTCTTACTTTGCAGAAAATGAGCGAAATCAGGGAAAATTGTGAGTTCTGGAACCCTACACGCGGGTAGCGTCAGATCCCACGTGGGTCGCGTCAAATGTTGAAATTTCAGCACCCGAACTTAAAACAGTCATAACTTTTGACTCGTAACTCTGTTTTGAGCGTATGACCACTTTTCGGAAAGCTTGTGAGAAGATCTACAATTTGAGCCAAGCCTCACTGCTCACTTCCACCTGACGCGGGTCGCGTGCCACCTCATGCGGGTCGCGTCGAATTAATTACGCCAGGACCCGATTGAAGCCCGTTAAGATGCCTATATAAAAGCCTGGCGCAAATGAAGAAAGGGAGGCCCGATTTATTTTCCCAAAAGGGGATCTGATCGGGATTCGGCCAGGAGAGAGAAGAGGCGATCTGGAGCAGGGATTCGGCCAGGAGAAGAAGATTCGGCCAGAAGCTTCGATCCTCTTCAATCCTTCATCTCTCCATCATGATTTGCACTCTCTTTCTCTCTTTTACTTTGTTTTTGATCATGTCTGAGTAGTTTTGTAGTTTCAGGGGTTTGGATGTAGTCTTAAACTTTGTTTGATTATTCACATTGATTGAATCTGAATGTTATTTCGTGTTTCTTTGATTCTTGTATTATTGTGATTGCTTGATCTAAATTGCTTGATTGATTCTTGATTGTCTACTGTTGAATGCCTATGGTATTTCTTCTTGTAATTTGGCCTTGATGTTTCTTGCAAATTAGGTTAAGTATTTGAGGTAGGTCTGAGATCCGAAAGGTGAGGTCAATAGTAGCCGAGAGGTGAAATTTCCACTTGTGGATACCTTTAGTAAACAGAACTGAGAACTTAGGTTTGATCAAACCTAGGAAGGTGAAATTGCATTTCCGTACCAGGTCTGTTAAGCCAACACACGAGATTTGAGGTTTAGTAACATTAGGTACGGTCAATCGAGCCTTACACGATTTAAAACAACCAGAAATAGACATGTGCAGACTCAGCTCAAGGGGTCATGCGGGTCGCGTGTGAGAACACGCGGGTCGCATCACAAGGGTCGCAAATGAGAGTTTGCGAGTCGCGTGGCAGGTCCAGAGTCGCTTGAGGGCCACGCGGGTCGCGTGCGAGAGCACGCGGGTCGCATCACAAGGGTCGCATACGAGAGTATGCGAGTCGCGTGGCAGGTCCAGAGCAGCAAGGTTGAAGATGAAATCTGAAACCCTTGAAACGCCTTTTATACAGTAGTCCAAAACAAAACATTTAATTGATTTACTTTCTGTCATTACATTTGTTACAGAACTTAGGAAATATAGACAAACACACAACCTTCAAACTTCTAGTACCTAACTAAGTAAAGTAGAAATTTGGAAATTGAGTCGTCCCTGTGGATCTATACCTGACTAGACTATACGACGGGATTGTGCACTTGCAATCTTAGTCGAGAGTTGAATAAGGTTTAAAAGGTACAGATTAGTCTGTACTAAAACTTTGTTCTACCATTTGAGCACGAACAAGTTTTTGGCTCCGTTGCCGGGGACGCCAATCATTTTCTGAATTTTTGCTTTTCATAGTTAATCTAGATTTTAATCTGTATCTTTTATTTTATTCTTTTTTCTCTCTCTCAGGAACACAAGACACCATGGATCTGATGTACCACATGGCGACAAACCAATAGTGGTTTGGCCGCGACAGTTCTCGATCTGGAGGAGGCGGCCGATCCAAAGCTGATCAGATCACAGCTCTATTTGCTAGAGCTGCCGAGTTGGAAGAGGCCATGCAGAAGTATGTTATCAAAATGAGCATGAAGGCAGCCAGTAACCGTCAACCACAGCCATGTGTCATGTGTGGGGACAGGAGGCACTCTTACGAGTATTGCCCACTGGCGGAATGGGATGAGGAACCTGAGCAAGACAGCTATGTCAGCAACAACAATTGCAATTTCTACAACATCGCACCATTCGATAACTCGAACAATCGCGCATTTCAATCCGATCTACCGAGCCGTACATTGATCCCGCTGAGAGCGACTTCATGCATGAGCAAGGGAAGATGAACCAGATGCTATTCGAGCAGATGCAGAGCATGTCCACTCAAATGGCTGCTCAAAGCAAGTTGTTGGAGCAGTTGAGTCACATCATCACCTCAAGGCAACCTCAACCTGAAAAGCTGCCAGCTCAGCCAGAACCCAACCCCAGAGAGGAGGTCAAGGCGGTCACACTGCAAAGTGGAACCCAATATGAAGGACCAGCCCAGCCAACAGACCAGACCACACTGCACGCGGGCCGCATCAATGACACGCGCCCCGCGCTACCACCTGAAGAAGAGAACCCTAGCCGCATCGAACCGACTCGACCGGCAGTCCAGCATGCTGAAGAACATGTGAACGCTGGCCACGTAACTGACACCCGAGCCGCGTCAAAGGAGGCTGACCTGGAAGAACCTGATGCGACCCGCACGCCACCTGATGCGACCCGCATCAAGACCCAGACAGAGCAGCCGACTCCTGAGCTCAAGCCTCTGCCAGCTAACCTCAGGTATGAGTTCCTAGACCCAGATATATCTTGTCCTGTGATCATCAGTGCAGATCTTAAACCCGATCGGACTGCTACGCTCTTGGAGAAATTGAAAGCTCACAAAGGCGCGATCAGGTGCTCGATCAAGGACTCGAAAGAAATCTTGTAGATTCTTCTGATGCAAGAGTTTGATCGCGCGATCCGTGTACCTCAGAAGTGGGTGCTCCCCCCAGTGCCACCCGATCCACCTCCCACCAACCAGTGAGACGCCCCCGCTTCATCCCTCGCTCACCATCTAGTAAGTTTCCATATTTTCTTCTATTTACTTTTTCCTTGTGTAGATTCAAGCATTGAGGACAATGCTTCATTCAAGCTTGGGGGGGTGGAATAGAAGAAAACTGTATCTGCATTTAGACATGTTTATTTTTCAAAATTTTGCATTTTTAGGTGATAAATTTGTGTGATGGCTAAGATTAGAGACTTGTTTGAAAACTTTTGGTTGTACTTTGGATTACCTTGAGAATTGGAAATAACCCCACAATTGATAAAAGAACTGATTAGGAAGGGATGTTTTGAGAAATTGAAAAGATGAAAGCTTGAATTGTATTGAAAAAGCCTTTTTGAAACTGAACTGTGCCTTTTAAATTAGAGAATTGGGATTTTAAACAAATACAAAGATTGGGATATCCATTGGTATGAAAGAATACCATTGGATGTGTGTATTCATGGTATATGCAAATAAAAAAAAATGATGAAACAAATGAAAAGATGGAGAAAATAAGAGTACTGGCAATAAGTCCTATGGGGCGCCTTTGAGCTCGTCTCCCAAATTTAGAAAAAAAAAGAGTACTGGCACAATCCGGCGGGATGCCTTTGAGCTCGAAAACTTTCAAGAACTTTTGCATACACCAACACATGAAGTCCACGACTTTCTAACCTAAGCTTGTTCCAAGCTTGGGGGGGCAAAAAGGAAAAATCACCACAAACGAGGGTATAGATTCAGTGAAAGAATGAAATATTGATCAATTCGGGTAATTAGCTTTGCAAATATTAAAACATTTCAGAATTTGAAGTTTGATTAGTCAATTTGTGTGGTGAATCAAAATTGATCAAGGAAAGTCTAAATTATACCAAAAGGATTCTCGAAGTTTTTGATTAAAGTAATTCATGTAGATTTTCACTTTTTAGGAACTTAGTTTGCATTTAGGTAAGACTAGAGTCCAACCCGGTACCTAAGTATGATCTTTGCTTGAGGACAAGCAAGATTTAAGCTTGGGGGAATTTGATGTCTCATTATTATACCTATAAATCCGACCAATTTCTGTACCAAAATCTGTGTTTTAAACCACCAAATCGTGTCTTTGACATTGAATTTACATTGAATATCTATAGAATGTGGTACTGCTGCGTTTTCATTCTTACTTTGCAGAAAATGAGCGAAATCAGGGAAAATTGTGAGTTCTGGAACCCTACACGCGGGCGGCATCAGATCCCACGCGGGTAGCGTCAGATTCCACGCGGGTCGCGTCAAATGCTGAAATTTCAGCACCCGAACTTAAAACAGTCATAACTTTTGACTCGTAACTCCGTTTTGAGCGTATGACCACTTTTCGGAAAGCTTGTGAGAAGATCTACAATCTGAGCCAAGCCTCACTGCTCACTTCCACCTGACGCGGGTCGCGTGCCACCTCATGCGGGTCGCGTCGAATTAATTGCGCCAGGACCCGATTGAAGCCCGTTAAGATGCCTATATAAAGGCCTGGCGCAAATGAAGAAAGGGAGGCCCGATTTATTTTCCCGAAAGGGGATCTGATCGGGATTCGGCCAGGAGAGAGACGAGGCGATCTGGAGCAGGAATTCGGCCAGGAGAAGAAGATTCGGCCAGAAGCTTCGATCCTCTTCAATCCTTCATCTCTCCATCATGATTTGCACTCTCTTTCTCTCTTTTACTTTGTTTTTGATCATGTCTGAGTAGTTTTGTAGTTTCAGAGGTTTGGATGTAGAATTATTTTGTCTGCATTCAACTCCTGCAGATTCATATTTGACGTTTAGTTCAAATTATATAATAAATGGGAGAGTTGGTATAATATAATATAACATAACATAATACATCATGTGCTTACTAATAGTGATAATCAACCTGAGAATCTACAGATCGATGGAAAATCATCATGCACTACCGAATCATTAAAATAAACTTTGGTTCCATCAGCCAGAGACATATACCAAATTTAAACCATTGAACGAGTTGCTTGCACATAATATCAAAATGAGAAAATGTTATGCTTTGCCTCATTGGAAATCATTTTTCTGTTGAATTAATGATTGATGGTCACTAAACTGCTACTTGATTCACCATCATCTCAATTTTCAGTTTATTCGATTGATTTGGATATCAAAGAAAAATTAGAAAAGACTCTCCAATAGTTTTGGTTAGAGCCAGCAAAATTTAATCCAAATAAAAAAATCTGTTTGATTCAACTTGAATCTGACCCAACTCGATGCGAATTTTTTGGAAAATCAAACTGATCAAAATCCATCCCGATTTGAGATCTGAGATCAAGACATAAAAACCCGACCCGTACCTGATAATTTTTCGAAGTAAAACTGACCCGACTTGACTCAAATCGATTTAACCCGTCCGATGTCACTTTAAAAGTAACAATCTAGCTCAACCCAAAGAACTCACCCAACCTGTCCCGCCCGACATTCGGCCTGTTCTGATAATTCTTTGAAGTCAAACTATATATCAAAAACCCGACCCGACCCATCTGATTGCCACTTCTAGTTTTGATGGAGTCGTACTCTGTTGACATTGAAATGTTACCTCCAGTGAACTCTTTCAGAATAATTTTAAATGTTTAGTTCAAAGCATATACATAATGGTATCACATACATAACACTTTAATTTAAACTTACATTGGTCCAAGCAAGCTCCATGTGTTTTACGTAGTAGTTTCTGAGTTATAAACTGTAAATTAAAAAGACTGATTAATTAAAAGTTCTCATATATCACCCAAGAGAATTATTTTTCTTGACAGTTCGTTGTAAGATGAAATTGCAGACATTCATGCAATTTAATTTTAATGACTATTGGTGTTAATGTTGAAGATTGATCTCAGAATTATCATCATCGACCGTTAGATTAAGATCTAAGTGTGTAGATTAAATATCAAAGATAGAAAGAAATAAAACGGTAACGTGTACCGTCGGTACCAAAAATAGCAAAATAGTACAAACGGCTATATTTGAGCCTTTGTGATATATAGAGACTTGTTGTAACAGAAATGGGTAATAAAAAACATATACAATATTTTTCTCCCCTCAGATTTCATATCTCTGTGATAAAAATATCATGGTATCAGAGCCATAGATTCAAAAATTCCGCACAAGTGCCACCCAAACTAGCAAAGCTAGTCGGTACCAGCAAAAACACCAGAAAAACCAGCAAAACACAAACAACAACAAGCATCAACAAGATGTCATTAGAAGGGCAGCTAGAAGCTACTAACTCTTCTAAAATCACCAATGTTCTACTCAATGACAGAAATTATCTGTCATGGTCACGATCAGCAAAACGAGCTCTCAGCGGCAGAGAATTGCTAGAATTCATCACAGGGGAGATTAAAAAACCCGAACCAGCAAAGCCAACAGAGGCAACCGACTTAGAAACAAAAGCTATGAGACAGTGGCAATCCAAGAATGATCGAGTCATGACTTGGCTCATGGCATCGATGGAACCCGCTGTCGCAGATTTGTTTATGACAACCGAAACAGCCAAAGAATTGTGGGATGCAGTTCAAGCGCATTTCGGCCAACAAAATAACTTTTCACATGTATACCACTTAAAACAAGAGATCCAAAAAATACAGCAAGGTACAATGAGCAACACTGAATACATCGGCACCCTAAAAAAGAAAAAAGACGAACTTCGGTGCTACCGACCTCCAACAACTGATCCGCAAATAATTCAAAAAAGAATCGAAGAAGATGATATTTTCGATTACCTTTCGGGGTTAAACCCCAGCTATGAAGCCGTAAGATCACAGCTCTTACTCACAACCGTTGTACCCTCTTATGCCTCAATCACCCAAATGATTCAACAAGAAGAAAGCCGCAGACTGGCTATGGGTGGTCCACAAGCTAGCAATGGCGAGGGACACGAGACCCATGCCTTTGCTGTGAAAAATCCGAGCTCCTCCTAAAACCCTAGATCTCAAAATCGCTCAAATTCAACCGAGAGATGTACACATTGCAAGAAAGAGGGCCACAATCAAGACCGGTGCTGGTTTCTCTACCCGCATCTCAAACCGAAAAAATTTCGAACGATGGAAAAAGGAGAAGGGAAAGGCAACGACAACAGAGAGGAGGAGCGGAGTAAATGGGGAAAAGAAACAGAGAAGAAAGGGTTCTCTGTGTCGGGTCCGAACCAGGAGAGGGCTGAATATAATTCCTTAATGGGTCCGCCAAATCTAAAATTAACGGGTCCGCCTAGATATTTTAATCAAAGCAGCGGCTCTGGAGCTGGATATCACGCTGGGTACCACACTGGATCCGAATCATTTAAACACAATGGTGCTGGCGGGTCAGAGGCTGGGTCTGGCGGGTCAGATGATCAAGTCACCATTTCACTCCAGCAACTAAGTGTTATGCTTGGAAAAAATGCTCCAATTTGTGGTATTGCCTCTAACTCAAATAATTCTAGTTTATTTAGTCAAGTTATTTTAGATAGTGGTGCCACAAACCATATGTTTGGAAATAAACAACTTTTAGCAAATTTAAATTCGACCAATAATAATCAATTTGTGATTGTTGCGAATGGTACGAAAGCTTGTATAAATGGGGTAGGGGAAATTAATCTATATAATAGACAAATTAAAAATGTCCTATATTTAGACACATTTCCCATAAATCTAATTTCTATAAATAAGTTAACACAAGAATTAAATTGTAATGCAATTTTCTCTTGTGAAAATGTCGTATTTCAGGACCGGGAAACCGGCGAGAAGATTGGTGAAGGAATTCTTGAAAATGGACACTATATTTTGCAATCAAAACAATTACTTTGTGCTTCCGCTAAATCCATTGACTTTGATTTATGGCATAAGAGACTTGGGCATCCATCCGACAAAATTTTGAATAGTATTCTAGAATTTAAAAATTCTAATTGTATTAATTGTGAAACATGTAAGTTATCAAAACAAACAAAACTTCCTTTTTCTCTTTCAACTAGCAAAAGCGAAGCTATGTTTGATTTGATTCACTCCGATGTATGGGGACCGGCCCCAATTATTTCGTATAATGGATTTAAATATTTTGTTATATTTATTGATGATTATTCTCGAACCACTTGGTTATACTTACTTCACTCCAAGGATGAAGTGTTTAATTGTTTTAAGGAATTTCTATACCTTATAGAAAATCAATTTAATGCTAAACTTAAAATTTTTAGATCGGATAATGGAACGGAATTTATAAACAAAAATTTTTCAACATTATTTAAAGAAAAAGGAATTATACATCAAACAACTTGCATAAATACTCCCGAACAAAACGGAGTGTCGGAAAGGAAAAATAGACATTTATTAGAAATGACTCGTTCATTATTATTTCAAAATAATGTTCCAAAAATTTATTGGTCGGATGCCATACTTTGTGCCACACATCTAATTAATAGATTGCCAAGTGTCGTTTTAAAAAACAAAAGTCCTTTAGAAATCCTTTATCAAGAAAAAATTACATATAATCATATAAAAGTATTTGGATGCACAAGTTTTGTGCATATTAAAAGAAAGGACAAACTTGACTTTGTATCTCAAAAAACTATTTTTTTAGGATATTCACATTACAAAAAAGGTTATAAATGCTATGATCCAATTAATAAAAAATTGTTCATTTCTAGGAATGTCGTATTTTGGGAGGGTGAACCCTATTTCAAAGAGAAAGAAAAAATTGACCAAAAATGTACAAATGACCAATTCAATATGGTAGTCCCTTACATAGGTGACCAATACTTTGAATCAACTCAAAATCATGGAGTTGAAACAAATATTCATGAAGAAATTCATGAAATCAACAATAATACAAATGAAAATGAGATTGAGATGGAAGATGATCAAGTGGTTAGAAGGTCACTTAGAGTACCACAACCATCCACTAGACTTAGAGATTATGTAACCTATACGGTACAATATCCAATAGAGCAATTCATCTCATATGATAAAATTTCACCCGAATACCATGCATTTCTCACTTGTGTTGAAAATGAATTAGAACCTAAAAGTTACCAAGAAGCCATTGAAAACCCAATTTGGTGTAAAGCCATGAATGAAGAACTAAATGCCTTAGAAAAAAATAAAACTTGGAAAATTGTTTCATTACCAAAAAACAAAAAACCCGTTGGTTGTAAATGGGTATATAAAACCAAGTATAAAAGCGATGGTACAATAGAACGGTATAAGGCAAGACTAGTAGCAAAAGGATTCACTCAAACTTATGGTATTGATTATAATGAGACTTTTGCACCGGTCGCCAAAATGAATACCGTTAGAATTTTATTTTCTATTGCCGTTAACAATGGTTGGGACCTCTACCAAATGGATGTCAAAAATGCTTTCCTTCAAGGAACACTTGAAGAGGAGGTGTATATGACATTACCACCCGGTTATAAATTGGAAACCGATTCTAACATGGTTTGTAGGCTAAATAAATCAATTTACGGATTGAAGCAATCTCCACGGGCATGGTATGGCAAACTTAGCTCTTATTTAATTTCTTGTGGTTTTAAAATTAGTAGTGCCGACCATTCATTGTTTACAAACCATAATGGAAAAAACATCACCCTAATTTTGGTATATGTAGATGATATCATAATTACCGGAAATAATTTAGAAGAAATTCAAAAATTCAAAATGCAATTAAAAGAAAAATTTGACATTAAAGATTTAGGATATCTAAAATATTTTTTAGGAATTGAAGTAGCTTACTCAAAGAAAGGCCTTTTTATTTCACAAAGAAAATACACAATTGACTTGTTAAAAGAGACCGGTAAAATAGGTTGTAAACCGATCTCAACACCAATAGACAACAAATGTAAATTAAATATTGAGGATGGTGAACCATTAGAAGATATAAACCAATTTCAAAGACTTGTTGGAAAATTAATATACCTAACGGTAACCCGTCCGGATATTTCTTTTTCCGTAAGCCAAATAAGCAAATTTATGCATTCACCAAGAACTCCTCACTTAGAAGCCGTGAATAGAATCTTAAGGTATTTAAAAGGCAACCCCGGTAAAGGCATTTGGATGAGAAACAACAACTCTAACAACATATGTGGCTATTCTGATGCAGACTGGGCCGGAAGTTTCGATAGAAAATCCACTACCGGCTTTTGCACGTTTGTAGGCGGAAATCTAGTCACATGGAAAAGCAAGAAGCAAAATGTTGTGGCAAGATCAAGCGCGGAAGCGGAGTATTGAGCCATGGCATCAACCGCGAGTGAATTAGTTTGGCTCAAGCAACTACTCAAAGACATGGGTATCGTATATGATCAACCCATGAAGATGTATTGTGATAACAACTCGGCACGACACATTGCATCAAATCCCGTATTTCATGAGCGAACTAAACATATAGAAGTCGATTGCCATTTCATTAGAGAAAAGGTGCAAGCGAAAGAAATTGAGACGCCATTTGTTCGAAGTGAAGATCAATTAGCCGATATCTTCACTAAGGGACTAGATCCGAAACCATTCGAGAACATTGCAAGCAAGCTAGGCTTATTCGACATTTACAAGCCTAGCTTGAGGGGGAGTGTTGAAGATTGATCTCAGAATTATCATCATCGACCGTTAGATTAAGATCTAAGTGTGTAGATTAAATATCAAAGATAGAAAGAAATAAAACGGTAACGTGTACCGTCGGTACCAAAAATAGCAAAATAGTACAAACGGCTATATTTGAGCCTTTGTGATATATAGAGACTTGTTGTAACAGAAATGGGTAATAAAAAACATATACAATATTTTTCTCCCCTCAGATTTCATATCTCTGTGATAAAAATATCAGTTAATCATGGAGCAAATTGAAGAGGTTAAGTTCCTAGTCAAATTATCAATTAAAGGTGATTTCCGTAGTAACATAATCTTAATTAAATTAAGGCATGGAACAATATTTTTATTTGTATTTCGTAAGTTTACTGATTGAAAGATAAGAAAAAACAACACTTAAAACGACATATCATACTTTAGTGTGCATCAATAATTAACATTTAGGAAAAAAAAAAAAGCAGAGAGAGAGAATGTATCTTTAAACTTGCTTCATAAAACTATTCAATCTTTGTACATTCACAAATATAACAAAAAGAGAAAAACAGAAAGAAAGCGAAACTATAACAGTGCAAATTATTTTCTTCAATAAATTAATTAGTAACTAAGATGTTCTTGATTCTTCTACCATGGGCCAGGATTCAATATCCCTCTCCAGCTAGTATGAATTGAGAAGGCTATTAACAAGCGCCAGAGCATTGCTAGTGAGTTGCTTCGCTCTCGTAATCTTCTGGCGCACCTCCATTTCAACATCTTCTCCACTGCCCCCACTCCCAGTTTCCTCAAATCCATTCACACACGTGCCCTCGTTTGTCATCCCCGCGCTTAACCATGTCTGAGCGTTCCCAATCCGCCACTTCACCTGGGACCCAACCATCACCTCCAGCCCAGTGATCTCCTTCTCTGACTTCCTTACAAGATCGATGGCATCACCTATCAATTCTTTACAGTCTTTCAGCGCCCCTGAGGAAGGGTCAGCTGCACTGCGCTGGAGGACAGAGTCGATATAAGTGGAGAGAGGTTTCAGACTCCCGATTGTCACGTTCATGGCAAAACGAGCAAGCATGACTGGATTGTTGCCGACCTGGCGCTTGTAGGGGGAGAGAGAGGAGTAACAGAGATCGGTATAGAGTGTGCGCGAGCAGGACGTGCGAATGAATGATGATGAGTTCTGGTCTGCTGATGCTGTCGCCATGGACCGGGAGATGAGGAAAGAAACGAGGAGTAGAGAGAAGGAAAAGGGAATGGAAGCCATTTTCGTACTTTGCTTTGTTCTTTTTGTTCGTTATTTGATTGGAAGAATGAAACAAAAAGTGGCGCTTAAATAGACTTAACTAGCGTTTGTTGATTGTTTTGCACACTGTGCACTTATGCAGTCTTGCAAGGGACAGGAACAGAGGTTACAGAGCTTTGTGATTGTTATAATAACGATAGGGCCACCACCTCATGGATTATGTCCTTATGGGGTAAAGATTTTTAACAGAGCTTGGATTGATGCAGCGCACGGACTGTAGAATCAAAACAGCGCTGGATATGGTTTGTGCGCTGCATTACGCCAAAACTGCTTTATTATAATTATTTACCATTAATCAAAAAAAAAAAATAATAATAATTATTTACCCGGATTATGGGTCCCTCAAAAGAAACAGAATATATAAGATGTTCTCAGTCAATATAAACCGTCCATTTTAGATGGTATACTTAGATGTACGGTTCTGGTTGTATCTGACTTCGGACTTCGGACCTAATAACTAGCTTGAATATGGGGAATACCGACGGTACCGTAATACAGAATCTTTCACAATTACTTGATCTGGCCCGTTCTTTTTAACTTGGCACGAATCTCAAAGCTCAATAATACTGCCCCTCAGTCACCCCGAATCCTAAACCGGCTGAGAGTTAATCTCAACCGTAAATAGCTAATTGTAAAAGGGAATCTTTTACGGTACCGTCGAGGATATGGACTCGAATATGGGCCGCTACATTACCTAACCTATTTATCTATTCTGTGATGTAGTAAGTATTGACTCCTCGTTTGTAGACTAAAATTTATTGGATTGTAATTTTGGGCCAATAAAGCAATCCATGTTACTGTTGTATGTCCATCCTTTTGTCATTAGTGTGATTGAACTGTCTCTTGGATGGCAGGGAGACGGTATAGTCTTTGTTTTGGGCAGAGAGCGTTTTTGAATGATATCCTCAGTCCGTGGAGGGGCGGTGGCCAGCTGTGGTAGGGTTAATTAGGAGCGGGGAGTAGCGAAGGGTGGTCAGGTGGTGGTGGTGGTGGTAGTGGTAGTGGTGGGCGTTTATTTTTGGTTCAGCTGTAGAGATGCCATCTCTTACAGAATCAACTTACTGATGAAATACATCTCTTCAAATGAAATATCACTCCCTCTCATGGTGTGGAAAAAAGGCGCTTAATGTTGCATATTGAACTGACATCTAAAGGTAGTTAAGGAAAAAGGATAAAGAGTGCGTCCGATGTTCATCAGACTCACTCAAATTTGAGTTTGATGGGCTCCACTTATGTCCGGTCCGCTTCAAGATGCGTGCACACTTGATCTGAAATATCTTTTTGAGAAATATGTGCACGGATATTAAAACAGTGCATACGTATCTTGAAGCAGATCGGACAGAAGCGGAGTCCATCAACCTAAATTTGAGTCTAATGGATATTGGACGCACTCCCCCCCACCCACCCACACACACACACACAAAAAAAAGGCTCCATCTCCAATAATTGCGGTGGAGTCCAACTCTGTAGTGATATTAAAATTCTGTCTCCATGCTTGCTAGTTGCTGCTCCTCAAGACTAATTTTTTTAATATTACTATTATTATCATACTATATATATAGTGTAATAGATTGTTCAAATTTTAACATTTCTCTCTCCACGACAAACAAACTTCAATTTAATGCAGTAAACACAAACTGACAAGTCATCGTATTTATGAATTTTTCCGAATTAATCAGCTTTATTTTAAAGTAATAATACCTAGTAATTAACTAAAGATCAAACTATACAATCATTACTCTTTCTTGTTTATTCAATTGAGCACTGCAGTTAAGCCTAATGGAACGAATTGAGAATGATTTTTTGTGCTTGTCTAATAATTTTCTCGCCCATGTTTCCAAATAGTAAAAGTAAGAATATATCAACATCTTACATCCGGTACGCGTGGGGTGAGAATCTGCTGCGATCCGGGTACTGTGAACAGTACCCTGCAATTTCTGTTTTTTCAAATCCAGCTGTCGAATTGTTTCGAGATGCGTGCACAGAAAAACCAGCTGTTTTGAGATGCGTGCACTAAAAAGTTAGACGGCTGGATTCACTACAGCAAAATATAGTATCAGCGACCGGCATCAGCGACCAGTGAAGTCGCCGGTCGCTGAAATTTTTTTTTCCAAAAAAAGATAAAAAATAAATAGTTTTGGCGACCAATATTTTTCAGCGACCGTATCAGCGACCGGTTTCTCTCGGTCGCTGAAAGTGTTGGGTGAAAAAAAAAAGAAAACCCGATATCGCGCGCTGAAATCGCGCGCCACTCTCGACGCGATACGGTAGGGTTTCTCTCTCTCTGATTCCTTCATTTGTCTCACGCGAGCCAGATCCAATAACCCCTTCTCTTTCTCTCTTTCATTTCTCTCCGCCCTACTCTCTTTCTCTCCGCTCTCTCTCTCTACTTCCTTCGCGCATGCGCTGAGCAAAATCTATCTCTTTCTCGCTCTTTTCTGTTTGCCTGTGCTTGCGATAACCGAACCCTAGGGTTTCGATTTTCTGTGCTTGTGTTTGCCTGTACCTAGCGGAGCCCTCCTCTGTGGTTGCTTGCTGATTCGACTTAGACGGCAGTGAGGCGAGATGAGTCTCGGAACCGGCCTACCTTGCCTCTTTGCGATTCCTTCTTTCGGGTAATTAAAGCACACCCTTTATTTTGATTTTTGTGAGATGATGTTGCGATTTGGGGAAGATTAAATTGTCTCACGCGAGTTGTTGATTTTCTCGGTGAGACTGGCTGTGGGTGTGCCTTTTTCTGATTTCCTTCTGTGCGGTTGCCTTTCTGTGTACTGGCTGTGGGTGTGCCTTTTTCTGATTTGCTGTTTCTGGTTTTTCCTTTGTGCTGGTTACTGGTACACCCTGACTGTTTCTGGTTTTTCCTTTGCTGCTGTTTTTCTGGCACCGTACCAGTACTGGTACGGTGAGTTTGCGGGTTTCCGTTCTGTGGCTTGTTCCTTTTGTGTACTTGTTCACAAGATGGATTACCTCCAATTAGATTATGCTACTAGTAAAAGATTATAGATGTTGACATTTTGCATGCACAGTGTTGTAATTCAGTTTTTAGTAATAAATATTTCTTTCTATAAAAGAATTCTGGTAATTTTTTTGACTAATTATCCTTTGTCTGAGACATGCAGCTAATATTTTGTAATAGTTGGTATGACCTCTTTTGCACTTGTCTGGTGGCAACTGTCTTGAGGTTAAAATTGCACTTGTAATTCCCTGCATAAAATCTCAGTTTCTTTCTTTAATTTGCTAATTACATAATATAGTTGAAATTAATTTGAGTTCAATTAAGAAATTGAAGCTAACCGAGACTAATTTTGATTCATGCTTGGGTTGGGGTAAAATAGAAGCATAGGAAGGGTTGTACCAATAAAGAGGAGCTTGTACCAGTAAATTAATGCTTCGTGTATCTTTTCAAGTCTCAAGCCACTATTAATTACCATCTCTCCATTATAACACTTATCTAATTAACATGGCGTCAATGGCCAGTGCTCATCGACCTCTCTTACCTATTCTTCTTCTTATAATTTTTGCTTCTGTTGCTTTCTCCTTCCAATCTGGTAACCCCTGTGACTGTCACTCGAGTTGTAGTGTGTTTGAAGGGGAGGCGAAGGAGAAGTGCATGAGGATATGCACGCAAATATGCAGAGAAGAGCCGGGTATAAAGGATGAGGCTAGAAGAAGAGGAAGAGAAAGAGAAGAAAGGCACCCCTATCACTTTGGAAAGGAAAGGTACTTTGATAATAATGTCAATATGTGGTTTATTTGTTATTATCAATTTCAATTTTTACTTAAATGCTTGACCCCGTATTACCAAGATTTAATGCGGATAATATTGTGACATGAAATTACATGGTACACCTAGTGTAGTCATTAAATAAAATGAAAAATTGCATGTATATATTTTGACTTGAAATTTAGGAGGCTTAATATTTTTCAATAATTTTGCTGTCATAACTCGTATCTTTTTTTTTAATAAACATAAATTAATTTCTCACTTCATTAAAAAAACTCATCCCTCTTAATTTTCATCTGGCTCTAATTTTGTGTAAAATGTTCAAATCTCAGAGGAAAATGAGTTTTAAATTATATTCTAAGTGCAATAGTAGTGAATTTAATTAGGCTGTGATCTCTTGTCTTTCTAAAGCACAATTAGTGAACTTGGGGGAAATTAAAAGCTAAAATTAAGTGAATTTTGAGTTGATTTACAGGTTTGAGGAAGTAGCAAGAACTCAAGAAGGGCATTTCAGAGTTCTTGAAAATTTCTCAAGTAGATCAAGGTTATTGAAGGGGATTGAGAAGTACCGTGTCGCAATTCTAGAGACAGGGCCGAGAACCTTTGCCATGCCGAGCCACATTGACGCAGATGAGCTGTTTTATGTCATTTCAGGTAACTATTTTACTTAGTTTGCTTTCATTTATTCTCAAAAGCCATGCATGCATGATTATTTGAACAAAATGAAGAGAAATAAACTTATAAAGGGAGGGTCCTTGCAAGTTGATTATAATGCTGCTGTTTGTTTCACAATTGCTCTTTTCTTTAGGAAGCTATTAATTATAGAAAATGAATATTACAACTGTTATGTATGTGGGCCTGATTCTAGAAGTATGCGAGGGGTGGCAGGGGGGCGGCAGCCCCCTGCGAGCGGTGTCTGAGGTTACGAAGCACCGCTCTGTCGAGCCCGGTGAAAATTATTTTTGAGAAGTCAATTGCATATGAATCCTTTTATCCGACGGCCTAGATTAGTCAAGTTACCCATTAATTTTCAATTGGTTGAATGATTGATTTAATTTTCCATAAGAGTGTAATTGTGGATTTTAATTACTATTGTAAATGGTTGTAATTGTGGATTTTAATTACTATTGTATCGATGTCTTGTATTATGTGTATGCATGTATCGATGTTTTGTATTTATTTATTGTATATATCGATCTTTATGTTGTATATTGGTACGTGTCGTACCAATTATTAAATGGTGCAAATTTAAATAATATAATAAAATATAAAAAACTTGACAGAAGAGTATCAGCGACCGGTTTTAAGTATCAGCGACCGTTACATTTGGTCGCAGAATGTTTTTGCTGACGTCAGAAAAAAACGACAGCGACCAAAAAAATTTGGTCACAAAAACTTATCAGCGACCGGGTGACGTATTATCAGCGACCGGTGACGTCATCAGAAGAGTATCAGCGACAAGGCTTACAGCGACCGGCTTTTCAGCGACCAAATTTGACTTTCAGCGACCAAATTTGACTTTCTGCTATAGTGATTTAAAAAAGCAGGGATTGCAGGGTTACTGTGCTCAATATTCGGATCGCAGCAGATTTCAATCCGGTACGCGTGTACATCCAGTCCACATGGTGCGTATGCCCTTGCGTATCAGTAATTGTCTAGCTAATTAAGTACTAAACATTGGCTGCTGTTGGATCCTAATTGAGATGCCTTCCATTCAGACAAGGCAAGGGATGACGCACGCTTCACAAGTTGGAACCGTTTCAGTCCAAATAATGCAAGACAGACAAACTTAGTTATCGTTGCAAGGCAATTGATGCGGGCTTGGGTTTTATTTTGAGGTTTTTGTTTAAAGTTTACCCAAGTTGTTGGATCTTCATCTGATAACTCTATATGTAGACACTACTACTACTACTACAATAAAAAGTGTGGTATGGACTCGCGTACAACCAAAAACAGGAAGAAAAAGAAAGAGAATAAAATATAAAAAATAAAGAAAAAAAACGTTTCACTCTACCATATTAAAATATAAAAGAGTAATATTTTTTTCTTTCAAACTGACCCCTTGGACTATATATAATTTGAGTGCACCTTGTATTGAACACTAACAAAAAGTTAAACATAAAAAACAATAATAACATGAGTAGAACTAGGGTGCTCCTAAGCTCACCAAGCCCTTCCGTGAGCGCGACTCTAAAACCTATCAAATTGACTTCAAACGACATTTTTAAACCGTTAGATGTTCAATCTATATTAAAATGTGCTTGGAGACCAAATTTTACATTTTTTGGAATTTTTTTACTATTTATTAAGATGTTTGAAAATCGCTGTTTTTATTAAAATTCTGCACCATTGGAAAACAGCGATTTTCAAACCATCTTAATAAATAGTAAAAAAATTCCAAAAAATGTAAAATTTGGTCTCCAAGCACATTTTAATATAGATTGAACATCTAACGGTTTGAAAATGTCGTTTGAAGTCAATTCGATAGGTTTTAGAGTCGCGCTCACGAAGGGCTTGGTGAGCTTAGGAGCACCCTAGTTCTACTCATAATAACATAAGAGGGATGCTTCTATGGACATGTAAAATGAACATATTTTCATTTTAAAAGTTCAAACAGTAGATCCGACCGTTCAACATTATCTCCATATTAAAATGTACTTGGAGGTCAAATTTTACATTTTTTTGAATTTTTTTACTGTTTATTAAGTATTTTACAAAACTAGTCAAATTCAGACCATTGAATTTTGGACCCTTCTTAATAAATAGTAAAAAAATTCAAAAAAATGTAAAATTTGACCTCCAAGTACATTTTAATATGGAGATAATGTTGAACGGTCGGATCGACTGTTTGAACTTTGAAAATGAAAATATGCTCATTTTACAAATAGGTCCTTATGTCCATAGAAAAATTTGCCATAACATAAAAAGCAAAAATTACATCAACACAATAACTTCACGCCTACGGGCTTCCTCTAAAAAAAAAAGTAGTTGACGCTTTTTGTATGACAGAGGTTGGCACAAAATCTTAGCTGACTAAAGGTTAAAAAAAACAATCCATATACATGTGGTCAGAAAGTATTGAGAAAGAGTCACTGAGGCTGGCGTCTGCTAGGCTAACCAAATTCTTTTGGTGGGTTAACTCTAAAATCTATAGAATTAGTTTCAAACGGTTAATCTAAATTATTGAAACCGATCCACTTCACGAGCGATGTATGTAAGTTACAAAATTTTAAATTTTTTGAAATATTCATTAAATACAAAATGAATGCATTAAAATAAAGAATAATTATTTTAGTACCCACAGTTGAGTACCCGCATCGTACCCGCACTTACTCCGTCCCGAATAACTTTCATAACCGTAAGCGGTCCCCGCAACTACCGATTAACTTCCAGTTTGAATTTCAAACTTTCCTTTCTCTCCGTTTCTTCCTTTTTCGAAGCTTCGGCGATTTTGAGGCGATTTTAGATCGATTTCGAGGCAATTTCAAGGCGATTTGGAGTCGATTTGTAGGCGATTTGGAGGCGATTTGGAGTCGATTTGTAGGCGATTTGGAGGCGATCGTCTGGCTTTCGAAACTGGAAGCAATTTCGGTGATTTTTCAAAGGTGATCAGCTAGGTTAATATTGTTTCTGTTCTATTTCGGTGATTTTGTTTTTGTTCTGGCGATTTCGGTGATTTCGTTTCTATTTCATATACACAATCTGGATTTTGAATTTTGAGATGTTTTTGACAATTTGATTTGCAAAGATGATCTAATTGTCTATTTTGTGTTAATTTCATCATTTTATTAAGAAATCTCTTGATAGAAATCGGTTGATATTTCTTGTTATGAGTTCTTGATGTGTATAATAAGTATGGGAATAAATCTGTTTGTTGTGTGTAAACTTATAATATTGTGTTTATAGATGTTATACTTCATTACATCTCTATGAATACTTCAGTTGGCAGGCCTTATAACATATAGAGTAGAATCTACATTTTGCTATTACAGGTATTAATACTTGGATACCTTGATGCCAATACTTCTCATTTTGAATATTAATACTTGAGAGTGTAGTCATATACATTTTGCTATTACAGTTATTAATACTTGGATACCTTGTCGTCAATACTTCTCATGTTCTGATATTAATACTTGACATATTAGCCATATACATTTTACTATTAAAGTTATTAATACTTGGATACCTTGATGTCAATACTTCTCATGCTTAGTATTAATACTTTACATGTAGCCATATACAGTTTGCTTTTACAGTTATTAATACTTGGATACGCTGATGTCAATACTTTGCATTTTATTGTTGAATATTAGGATGGATATTGATCTCAATGAGTCTTTTGGAGATGAATTATGCATACAATATAATGGTGATGCAGTGGATGAGGTGAATCTGTATCGTTTCTATGAAGATTTGCATTGTGAAAATGATGTAATAAGTGATGATGTGGGCATTAGAGAGTTTGACTAGGATCTGAACACCATATTGGATGTTTCACAACCTGAAACAGACAATTTTCAAGGTGAAAAATCTAATGTAAATGGAAATGCAAGAGTGGAGGTTGATGTTGTTGGCATCAGAGATTTTGACTTGAATCTCAACATGGAATCTGTCAACAATGAGTTGGATGAAGAAGTTGAGGTTCAAGGTGAAAGATATGTAGAAGAAGTTGAAGGAGTTGTAGAAGATGAAGTAGATGATATGGAAGATGAAGATCATGAATTATTGCCACCAGCTGTTGGTGATGTATTTGATTCGATTGATGAAGCACGCCAATATTATGAGCTATATGCGAAGAAAATTGGATTTGCTGTTGTCAAAAGGTCAAACCATAAGAAGAGGGGTACTGCCTTAGTCAACCATGTAACATTTGCCTGTGGCAAATGCAAAGAGCCAATACGTCTTGAGGATGGACCTGTCCCACAGAGGAATAAGGGTTATATAGGGACAGGTTGTAAGGCATGTGTTAAATTGGGAGATTCTGATTTGAGTGGGAATTGGGTAGTAAAGAAAGTGATTTTAGGGCACAATCATGATTTGGTACCTGAAACAGTATTCCTTATTGCAGGATTCCGATATATCCCAAACCAATACCAGAGATTATTGGAGTTTAATGAAGACCTTGGTCTTGTGGTATCAGTTAATATCAATCTTGTAATAAAAACTGCTGGAGGTTATATGCGGTGTCCTTTTACTCGTAGAGATGCGCGGAATCATATTGACAAATACAAGAGGTTGAAATTACAGTCTATTGGTGGGAATGATGCTCAACTACTCTTTGATTACTTTGGAGTGAAGGAAAAGATCGATAGAGATTTTTTTTATAGATACGAATATACAACTGATGGGCGTTTATGGAGCGTATTTTGGGCTGATGGCCGTAGTCGACCATCTTACAAGTATTTCCACGATGTTGTTGTTATGGATGCAACATACTTGACCAATAGGTAATAATTCATTTTTTTTCAGAATAAATGTCAGTATTTTTTTTACTAGAATATGTCAGAATATGTACAAATAGTAGGATATATAAAGATATGTGTAGGTATAAATACTTGGTGTATTCAGATATAAATACTTGTTGTTTCAGATATATATACTTGGTGTGTTCAGATATAAATATTTTCTGTTTTAAGAGTCAATACATGGATCAGTTGAAATTAATACAATAATATATGTATATTTACTAATTTGTCTTTTTTGACGTGTCTCAGGTACGATATGCCTCTTGTGTTATTTGTCGGTGTTAACCACCATGGTCAGACTATTATCTTCGATTGTGCTTTGCTCGGTAGAGAAAGTGTGGAAGATTACAAATGGTGCATTGCCAGGTAAAAATACTTGATGTGTTTAGATATTACTAACTAATTTGAAATGTTAGGGTAAATACTTTAGATATTTAGATATAAATACTTTAGTAGTTTAGATATAAATACTTTAATAGTTTAGATATAAATACTTTAATGGTTTAGATATAAATAATTTAATGGTTTAGATATAAATACTCTAATGGTTTAGATATAAATACTTTAGTGGTTTAGATATAAATACTTTACTAGATATAAATACTTTAATGGTTTAGATAATAAATACTCTAATGGTTTAGATATAAATACTTTAGATAAAAATACTTGAGGTGTTAGGTATAAATACTCTGGATGTTTATATATAAATACTTGGTAGTTGTTTAGTTGGCTGTTAATACTTTTTCATTGTCTAGGTTTTTGGAATGCATGGATGGTGTGAAACCGGGAGGTATTCTTACTGATCAGTGCGCAAGCATTGAATCTGGTATACGACATGTATTGGGACCTGAAATAGTACATAGATATTGTTCTTGGCATATTTTGCACAAGCTCCCTAGCAAATGGGGATTTGTGTCTGATAATGTCAAGTCCAATAAAGTTCAGGAGAAAAAAACTGCAAAGTCCGATAAGGTTAAGGAGGTTGTATACAAGTCGAAAACCAAAGAAGATTTTGAAGAAAAGTGGTTGAAATTAATGGATGAACTCAGAAAGGAAAATGATTCCTGGTTTAGAGGGATATTTGAATTAAGAGAGAAATGGGTACCAGTATTTTTAGATGGGCAATTTTGGGCTGGAATGACTAGTACTCAAAGGGTAGAAAGTATGAACCATTTCTTGAATTCTTATCTGACAAAGAGAGAGAGTCTTAAAGATTTTGTTGAGAATTATGAAGCAGCTCTGAAAAGTATTTGGCAAAATGAGAATGATGCTGATCACAAATCGAAATATAGAATTCCTATGCTGCATTATGGATTGCCGATGGAGGCTCAGTTTCAGCGTAGTTATACAAATGATATTTTTTACAAATGTCAACAACAATTCAGAAAATGTGTTAATTTGTCATGCAAATTAATCGAAGAAAAAGACGAAGAAGCAGTTTATGAAGTTAGTGATTGTTGGAGCAAAATGTTTGTTGTTATTTATAGGAGAGCATTAAGGGAAGTCCATTGTATATGTAGAAAGTTTGAGACAATGGGTATTCTATGTGCACATTCCATTCAAGTTTTAAAGCAAGAGAAGATATTTGCTGTTGAAGATAAATATATTGTGGAGCGGTGGATGAAGGATGTCTGTCGTTACAATTTGTCCATAGTTGACCCACATTTGCCAACTATACCTAAACAAAGCAGGTAAAATAACTGATTAATATTTTATAATATATATTTTATGTCACAGGTATATATACATAAGCTGATATAATTAAATACTTGATATTATTGTTCTTACATTTTTCTTTAGGCTCTATCAATTGACAATGGCTACAAATCCAATAATTCAAGAGTTGCTTCATCTTGGCAGTCTTAACGAAAATTTGCATAGTGCAGTTTTCAATAGTTTTCAGGAATTGAGAAACATAATATTAGGTTTGTTATTTTGTTTCATATAATTTCTTTAATTATGTTTATATTTGAAATAATTTTTTTATTGATATTTGGAATTCAAACTTGTATGAAACTAGCAAATGTCAATGGTGAACAAAGTGGTGCAAAAGTAACTTCTCAAGTTGTGGGGAGACCAGCTAGAGGTAGAAACAATAAAAATATTTCAGCAGTTACAAGAACAGGTATAAATACGTACTGTTTCTGATATCAATACTTTATGATTTTGATATCAATACTTGATGTATTCAGGTATAAATACTTATTGTATTCACGTATAAATACTTTCTGCTTCCAGATATAAATACTTGATGTGTTCAATTTTTTATAGGTGAAGTAATTAATGATGAAGTGAACGTTCAGGCGATAGTTACTGGTTCAGGAACAGGTATTGGGGAAAAAACTATTTATATTTTTCAACATAACTCATAGTATAGTTACATATAGTTCTTATAATTGGTATTAATACTTTTTTATATTTTGAGGTGATACAATGCAAGAAGAAAATGTTGAGACTGTGCTTAGTGGAACACGATCTGCATCATCTGATCAACAGACTAGTACTGTAGTGAATTATCAACCATCTACAAGTTTACTACCACCTGCTAAATCTAAAAAAAGAGGATGGCCCCCAAAAAGTACAATTAAGAGTAAACTTGATATTGCCATTGGCAAAATGATTACAAAGGAAAAAAAGGGGAAGGAAAAAAAGGGGAAGGGAAAAAAAGGTAAAGGAGAAGATATTAATACTTCAATTTAATTGTATAGATATAGATAGAAAAAATGATAATATAGATGTTCATAGAAATACATTTCATATAGTATATTTTTGTTGATTTTTTTTACATTAATAGAGGCAGAGGAACTATGAGAAGCAATATATTGTACAAATTTTTTTTTCATCTATAGTTGATATAGTTTACTAATTCATTATGTTTTCTTTTTTATTTGTTTCATAGTAATAAATACTTCGTGATATAGCACAAATTCATTATATAAAAAAAATTATAACACATTTATGTTATTAAAAATACTTCATTGTATAAGAAAAATAATATATATTAAATGAAATTTAAAGTTTATAATTAAATGTTTTATAACTGTAGAAATACTAGATGTGTTCAGACATAAATACTTGATGTGTCCAGATAAATACTTGGTTGTTCAGATATAACCACTTGATGTGTCCAGATATAAATACTTGATATCTTCAGATATAAATATTTGTTTGTTCATATATAAATACTTGGTTTGTTCAGGTATAAATAATTGGAAGTTTCACATATAAATAATTGGTAGTTTCACATATAAATATTGGATTCTTTGGGTATGAATACTTGCTATTTAGCTAATCAATACTTGGTATCATCAGCATGCATATTTTAGTAAAGAAGACTTGAGCGTAGGTCCGATGGGTTTAACCACCGTCGATTTGCTTCAAGATTGTGTGGAATACTTTAAACTTCGTGCGAGTTTGTTTCACTTGTCGTGCGCCAATATCTTAAACTAGATCTGACGGTCATCTTACTAGTTGAACCTAAAAGTAGGTCCGATGGGCATCGGACCTACTCCGTTCTCTTTAAAGAAATGCTTGGAGATGATTGTTATAATTTACGAAATGGAGACGGTCCTCGCATTAAATGGTCCCCACACATTCATATTTGAAATTATATTCATATGGGTTGCGCCATTTCGTATGATTGAACCTTCACATATGCGCCATTTCAAATGATAGAGTATTTATATTTGTACCACTTAGTATCTACCTCGAAGCGGTGCGCCTTTTGAACCGTGTTCAACTAATGTCATCAACTTTTGTCCTTCGATCACATCACCGAACAGACCACTGTACCACTAAGTGAGCAAGCACCCTCCTGTCCTTCGATCACATCACTGACTAAGCAATCTCCGTCTTTCGCTCTTTCTCTCTATCTAGGGTTTGTCTTTCCACACCGATCAAAGCACCGATCAAAGCACCGATCAAAGCACCGATTGAAGCACCGACCAAAGCACATTGTTCAGATATAAAAGCGATTGTCTATCCACACCGTCTAAGCACATTTGCTATCCACACCGTCGCAATGGTGATTCTACGCCAGTTAAGCACCGATAAAAGCGAAGGAAATCCTTCCGAGGAAGTGAGCAACGACGGAACTGTCAGTGTTCCTTCCGAGCAAGTGAGCAACGCGAAAAAGCAGATCGTACTATTTCAAAGTGTGAAACCCACAGAAAAGGCTGATGAAGGTACAATCTGTTATTTCTGAGAAATTTTCAACAATTTTCGAGTATTAAATGTAATTTTAGGTATAAATACCTTAGGTTTTAGTTGTAAATGATGTCTGACTTTTCAATTAGGAACAGAGAGAGTAATTTCTGGTTCTGAGAAATCACCACAAGTTACAATCTGCTCGATGAAACCCGAAGAAGGTACAATCTGTTAATTTTTTGAAATTTTGAACAATTTTTGAGTAATAGATGTAAATTTAGGTATAATTTTTGAGTAATTTATTCCTCATATTTTAGGAGTACATGAAATTTTAGTTATAAATACCTTAATCATTAGTTAATAGCTGTGCATAAATACTTGTCAGCTATAAATACTTGATATGTTCAGATATAAAAACTTGACTTGTTCTGATATAAATACTTGATGTTTTGAGATATATAATACTTGATGTGTTTAGTGTGTAGGGTTTAGGAGTAATACCTTATATTGTCAGATATAAATACTTGACCAGTTCTGATATAATACTTGATGTGTTGAGATATAAATACTTGATGTGTTTAGGGTTTAGGGTTTAGGGTTAAGGAGTAATACCTTATATTGTCAGATATAAATACTTGATGTGACTTGTTCAGATATAAATACTTGATGTGTTGAGATATAAATACTTGATGTGTTCTGATATAAATACTTTATGTGTTGAGATATAAATGCTTGATGTTTCAGATATAAATACTTGTTAGATTCATAATAATACCTGATATGATCCAGCATGCACACTCAAATATTTAATATACATATTGGACTCTTTATATGTAATTTTAGGTATAAATACCTTAGGTTTTATTTGTAATTGATGTCTGACTTTTCAATTAGGAACAGAGAGAGTAATTTCTGGTTCTGAGAAATCACCACAAGTTACAATCTGCACGATGAAACCCGAAGAAGGTACAATCTATGTAAATTTAGGTATAATTTTTGACTAATTTATTCCTCATATTTTAGGAGTACATGAAATTTTAGTTATAAATACCTTAATCATTAGTTAATAGCTGTGCATAAATACTTGTCAGCTATAAATACTTGATATGTTCAGATATAAAAACTTGAGTTGTTCTGATATAAATACTTGATGTGTTGAGATATATAATACTTGATGTGTTTAGTGTGTAGGGTTTAGGAGTAATACCCCATATTGTCAGATATAAATACTTGATGTGACTTGTTCAGATATAAATACTTGATGTATTGAGATATAAATACTTGATGTGTTCTGATATAAATACTTGATGTGTTGAGATATAAATGCTTGATGTTTCAGATATAAATACTTTTTAGATTCATAATAATACCTGATATGATCCAGCATGCACACTCAAATATTTAATATAAATATTGGACTCTTTATATATGAATACTTGTTACTTATTTATGACTTTTCAATCAGGAAAACTAGAAGTTGCGGAATTAGTACAAGTTGCTAAACGTGGTCGTGGACGCCGACCTGGTTATAGGAAAGGTAATTATTAAATACCTATTTTAATTGTTGGGCATTAATACCTTATAATGTTGCTATCTGTACATTTTTACATATGTATAATTACTATATTAAATATTAGTAATTATACATACTTGGTATGTTCAGCTATGTTCAGATATAAATACTTGGTATGTTCAGCTAAAATAGGTATTTTAGTTGTTTGACATTAATACCTGATATGTTTAGATATAAATACTTGGTGTGTTCAGCTATAAATACTTCATATGTTCAGATATGAATACTTGATGTGTTCATATATTAATTGATATGTTTAGATTTAAATACTTGGTAGTTGTTTAATAATACCTGATATGTTAAGATATAAATACTTGTTGTGTTCAATATAAATACTTCATGTGTTCAGATATAAATACTTCATGTGTTCAGATATAAATACTTGATGTGTTCAGATATAAATACTTGATGTGTTCAGATATAAATACTTGTTTTGTTCAGATATAAATACTTGATGTTTTCATATATAAATACTTGATGTGTTCAGATATAAATACTTGTGGTGTTCAGCTATAAATACTTGATATGTTCAGATATAAAGAAAACTCTTCTAACACTTGTTGAATTGAGATTAACCACTAAACCTTCTCTGTTTTTTCTTATATGTTGGTACAATCTGTTAATTTAAAATTGGTATTTAATAATTACCTTATATTAAATATTTGTTATGTTGTTTATTCTTCATAGGTGATCCACCAATAAAACCACAAAGGGTGTCAGATTCTTGCATAAAGAACAAATGTTGTGTTGACACCGCTATGAGGTTCTTTCACTTGAGAGTTTTGAAGAAACTAAACGAGCATCACATAAGGTTATTAGCAAAAACTCCTTTTCTCCACCTCTTTGGATTTCCAAAAGGAACTGAAGTGAACAACGCCATCTTACATCAAATTCTGTTGATGTGGGATGGTAAAGGATCTTTCATTTTCAAGACTGGCAGTGGTGCAAGCACTACTGCCCACTCCCTCAAATTTACTGCAGATGAAGTGGCTTTAGTGATGGGTCTTTCCACAGAAGGGAAACCCGTACAATACAAGAGGGACTGTGTGACTCTATACGGTCTCCGGATGAGACATTTTGGGAAAGGTACTGGTGAGATCACTCGCAGAGAACTTGAAGATGCAATTGCGAAAGCAGTTGATGATACGTCATTGTGTTCAGAAATTAACGATAAAGTTGCTGATGTTGTACGGTTACTGGTGCTGTATTTGTTTACAACTATATTGTTCCCGCAATCTACTGGGAATGTGCCAATTCACATGTTCGGCATCGCTGAAAATCTAAAAAAACTCAAGTTTCTGAACTGGTCTGAGTCGGTGCACCAAATGTTGATGGACAACATTCCTCATAGTGCTGCATGGTGTAAGTTGAAAAAAGATGGAGACGAAGTTGTTGTAGAAAGTTCTCAAGAAGAAATTGCTAAGAAAAAGAAGAAGCCGAAAAAGGCTTCAGGTACACTGCCAGGGTGTGCTTTGGCTCTGATTGTAAGTCATAGGAACTTTTATTCTAACCTAATAATTATTTTATCTGTTAATCATCAAATGAAATATAAGGGTAAATACTTGGCATGTTGTTCTAAATACTTGTATGTTTAGATATAAATACTTGATATGTTCTGCTATAAATACTTGATGGGTTCAGATATGAATACTTGATGTGTTGATATAAATACTTGATGGGTTCAGATATAAATACTTGATGTGTTCAGATATAAATACTTGATTTGTTCTGATATATATACTTGAGGTGTACATCTATAAATACTTGTTGAATTGAGATTAACCACTAAACCTTCTTTGTTTTTTCTTATATGTAGGCATGGTTCTATGAGCATGTCAAGATCAGAGGTATTTACAATTGTGGTGGCCGCATCCCTAGATACCTCAATTGGAAGTTGAATATTACATGGAAGAGGGCAACTTTAGAGCCTCACTTGAGGGATGTGAAAGTTTCAGATGTGAACAGCAATCCACTGAAAAGGGGCAGAGGCGAGAAACTGATTTTTCAGGGGTTTACTGCACATAAATTCTTGCATCTTAGTAAAAGGTATGCACCTCTTCAGAGTGTGTCGAACCAGAAGCTTCTTCACTTGTTGAAAGAAATGACTCCAATTTTCTGGCTTTTTGCCATGGAACCTTGCCAAGAACTTATTGATCTAAATGAAAAAGAGAGGTTTGACGATCTGTCATTTGAACAAGATGAACACCCACAACTTCCAGAAATGTCACCGAAATCTGCAAGCAAATTGGTTGAGTTTGTTACTGCTATTGAATGGCGCAACCACATAAGCAAGAGGTTAATGGAATCACGTAAGTTTTTTTTATTAATTTTATAAGAATAAATATTTGGATGCACCATTGTTTATGCTTTAATATTTCAATATTAATATTTGAAAGTGTCATTATGCACATTTTTAATTATATGTTTTATGTTTCTTTGTAGCTCGTAAAGAGATTAAAGGTGATAAGCAAGAGGAGAAGAAGAAAGAGACTGATATCTCTTCTAAGAAATCAAGTAAGTTTTTTTAGTTTTATGTGTTATGTTTTATGTTTTTTCAACATTATGATGATTGAACTACATTGTACAGATGTTTATTACTTCAAACAAACTTTAAACATAGCTTTGTTAGTGTTCTTTTTAGATTTGTAATTTCACAATAATACTTGATATGTTCAGATATAAATACTTGATGTGTTCAGATATAAATACTTGATTTGTTCAGATATAAATACTTGATGTGTTCAGATATAAATATTTGATGTGTTCAGATATAAATACTTGATGTGTTCAGATATAAATACTTGATTTGTTCAGATATAAATACTTGATGTGTTCAGATATAAATACTTGATTAGTTCAGATATAAATACTTGATGTGTTCAGATATAAATACTTGATTTGTTCAGATATAAATACTTGATTTGTTCAGGTATTAATACTTGACTTGTTCAGATATAAATACTTAATTTGTTCAGGTATTAATATTTGACTTGTTGAGCTATAAATACTTGGTAATTCAGATATAAATACTTGATGTTCTGCGATATAAATACTTGGTAGTTTCATAATAATACCTGATATTTCTCATCAGCATTGATTTGTTTTTTCTAACAGCTCCTGCACATGGTAAACGTAAGCTTTCTGAAGTCAAGAACAGCAGTGGTAAAGTTGATAAAGAAGGAACAAATCCATCTCAAGTCAGGAAAACACCTCCTAGCGGGAAACACAAGAGGAAATTGGACTACAGTGTAACCCCTACATCTTCAGTTGGGAAAGATGCACCAAAGAAGCCTTCCAAAAGAGAAGTAGATCAAATGAAAGCTGAAGAAATAAGAAACCAGAAAAGGAGGAGGAGTCCTAGAATACTAGAAGCTGAAGAAGAAAAGAAAAGAGAGCAAGGAGGTGAGAAAGGAACACAAAGAAGGGATGACATTGGTGAACAGAAAGAGAGGAGAAAGAAGAGAAGAGAAGAGAAAGAAACAAAAACAAAAGAAGAGAAGAGAAGAGAAGAGGAGTCTTTAGATGAGGAAGGAGAACTGAAAGGGAAGGAGTTTTTGGGAGAAGTATCATTGTGTCAAGAGGCAGGAGAGGAAGAAAAAACAGCAGGTGAGGATGTTGTAGTAGAAGATGTTGATTATGAAATAGAAGGGGAGGAAGACGGGCTAAGTAGTCAATTCAGTGATCTGAACCAACTTGTAGAAACAATAGTTGCTTCAGTGGATAAACCAAATGAAGAGGGAGGAAACAATGTGAATTCTGAAGTGGGGGATGCAACAAAGAGAAATTGCAATCCCCACTGTAGTGCCAGAAGTTGTGAAAGAATCTGGGGTGGAAGAAGTTGTGAAAGAACCAGCGGTCGGGCAAGAAGTTGTAGTGCAAGAAGTTGAAAAAACTGGAGTGAAAGAAGTTGGGCAAGAAGTTGAACGACCTGTAGTGAAAGAACAAGTGGTTGGTTGTTAAGGAACCTGGAGTTGATGTAGTTGGGCAAAAACCTGTAGTGCCAGAAGGTGGGCAAGATGCTGTATTGGAAGTTTCACAAGAATCAGCGATTGATCTTTCTAAAATGGATCATCCAACTTTCAGCCTTGGATTTACCCCGCCTGGCCCCAAACTGCAACCAGAAGTTGTGAAAGAATCTGGCGTGGAAGAAGTTGTGAAAGAACCAGCGGTCGGGCAAGAAGTTGTAGTGCAAGAAGTTGAAAAAACTGGAGTGAAAGAAGTTGGGCAAGAAGTTGGGCAAGAAGTTGAACGACCTATAGTGAAAGAACCAGTGGTTGTTAAGGAACCTGGAGTTGATGTAGTTGGGCAAAAACCTGTAGTGCCAAAAGGTGGGCAACATGCTGTGTTGGAAGTTTCACAAGAATCAGCGATTGATCTTTCTAAAATGGATCATCCAACTTTCAGCCTTGGATTTACCCCGCCTGCCCCCAAACTTCAACCAAATCCAAAAAAAGGGAAAGAACCAAACCCCAAGGATATTATATATAAGAGAAAACCGAAGGCAAAAAGTACACGTCAACCACCAAAACTTAGGAGTTACAAACCGAGGAAAGCAAAGAAACAAATAAGAGAGGTAGAAAGTACTCCTGAGATGGAGATAGTGGCAGCAGAGGAAGAAATAGAATATTTGCCTTATATTGCCGATTTACCTCCATTGGATATTCCTTTTGATGATTGGGTTGAGTCAGCTGTTATTGAAACAGAGGTAAAAATTGAAACAGTGCCTATCAAATCTACCGAATTTTATAAAGACTGGAGTTATGGTAGAGATAGCTTGTTTGCTGACAATGGTAGCTTGCCATTAAGTGAACCGATGGAAATGCCCGATGAAAAATGGGATTATGGATTTAGGAATATCATCAGTGAGCAACAATGCAGACTTCTTGATGATTGGGCTATTAAGTACTTTCAACTTGAGCTGAATGAAACAGATTATGCATTCAAGAACTCAGAGTTGAACATTTTTGCCACTGTTGCACAATTTTATGATTTGTTGTTCAGTAAGAGCTTCATTGGTTCAGAGGTAAACAATTTAAAATTTACTTTGTTGATAATTGATGTGTTCAGATATAAATACTTGCTGTGTTCAGATATAAATACTTGGTACATAGATATTTAGGGTTTAGGGTTAGTTGTAAATACTTGATGGGTTCAGATACAAATACTTGGTAGATCAGATATAAATACTTTGGTGTGGTCTGATATAAATACTTGATGTATTCAAATATAAATACTTGATGTGTTCAGATATAAATACTTGATATGTTCAGATATAAATACTTGATTTGTTCACATATAAATACTTGATGTGTTCAGATATAAATACTTGATGTGTTCAGATATAAATACTTGTTGATTTAGGATATTTTAGAGTTTATGATTTAGGATTTAGGGTTTGGGGTAATTTATTGTAATTTAGTATAATTAGCATAGTTGACCTATTTTAGCATGTTTTAGCATAATTAAGTCTATTTTGGCATGTTTTAGCATAATTAAGCCTATTTTGGCATGTTTTAGCATAATTAAGTCTATTTTGGTCTATTTTACCTAAATTAGACTATTTTGGCCTATTTTAGCATATTTTACCGAAATTAGGCTTTTTTAGCCTATTTTAGCATATTTTATGGTATTTTAACTGCAATTGGCCTATTTTAGCATGTTTTAGCAAATTAAGCCTATTTGGCCTATTTTAGCATATTTTACCGAAATTAGGTAATTACAACTATTTTAGGTTAATTTAATCGCAATTGGCCTATTTTAGCCTTTTTTTGCATATTTTACCTTACTTAGGCTATTTCATTACCGAAATTAGGGTTTAGGGTTTACTTAGCGTAAGTTAACAAAATTTTATTTTTGACATTAGGATGGCTAGAGGACAGCCTAGGACTCGTCCAGCACCACCTGTAGTTGACGAGCCGATCGAGACTAGCAGCACAGAGCATTTTAGTCATCTCCTATGGATACCCCACCGCGAGCACCGAGTCTCACTGGCTTCTCGTGAGGTACGTATTTCTTTTAGCCTTTTTTTTCAAATTTTGGTGAGTTTAAATTTTGTTGTGTTAACACCATATGGATTACTTTTTTCAACGCATGACACGTTTCTTTTAGATGTGAAGTACCGGTGCGTTCACATGCAGTAATACCTGGTGATGGACCAGTACCTCATCAATTTGGGCCTCTACCAGGTTGTGGACATCTTGCGGACTGGGAGTGGCATCATCAATGCATCTCTCATCGCAGGATTGGTTGGCGATGGCGTCCCGAGACGCACACGTTCACATGCCATTCGGAGAGATGACAGTGACACTCCAGGATGTGAGTGCCCTTTGGGGTTTGCCTATCAGTGGCACCCCCGTTGGTGGTGTATTTGACAGTCGCTAGGTTTGCTGCTCAGATCGAGGAGTTGTTAGGAGCTGATTCTCACTCTCTCATTGAGGATCGTGGAAAGTCCAAATTCTATCTGAGGATGAAGAAGTTGCGAGAGCACTTCTGCCCGGGTCTGACAGCATATTTCACCGATGAGCAGATTCAGAGGTAAAAACTATAAATTGTTTCTATTACATTTGCTATTGACTTTATATTATCTATTTTGTATTGCAGATATACACGGGGCTTCGTGATGGACCTATGTGGTTCTGTCATGTTTATTGATTCCAGCAGTGATATGATGTCGATAATGTATCTCCAGCTGCTGGCAAACCTTGAGCATGTATCGTCGTACAACAGGGGTGGGGCTGTCCTAGCCAATTTGTACTCTCACTTGTGCCGTAGTTGAAGGTAAGTCTCTAACTCTTTTCTTACTTTATTATTTAATCAACCAATCCAAATACCTTGACGGCTAAAATTCTTGAAAATGCAGAAAGATAAGAAGCAGATGTATGGGCCCGTACTTTTGCTTCAGCACTGGTTGTGGTCATGGCTACTGGTGGGTCGGCCTATCCCGAATGAACATCAGGCATGGGGAGCGCCCGACAATCTCAGATGCCCGACATACGCCAAGAAGTGGCACAGTCCTCACAACTACCTGGATCGGACCCACTGTAGTACCATTGGTATCAGGCCGGCCCGTTCAGAGCTGCAGAGTTTGGCTGCAGATCTTGTTCAGTGGACACCGTACGACCAGTTGCACGAGGATGAGCAGTTGTCGGGGATTTCTCTGCAACAGCGGGAGATATGGTACTATAGATGTCCACTCGCACACTTCTGTATAGTGAAGCATCACTATCCAGATCGAGTACTCCGTCAGTTTGGACATACGTCATTGATTCCCGCATTGCCATCTTTGTCGAGGTCCACCATCAAAGACTTGCACAAGTAAGTCGTATCTTATTATCTATTATTTCATATTACTTGATAGCTTTGTATTGCAACTAACGTGTTTCTTACAGGACTAGCCACTTAGGTCGACTGGAGCGCGACTGAAGCTACCATTTTCAAGAGTACTACACTATGGCGGAGACCCCGGGGCACTATGACTTTTATCAGGTGCCAGATGAGCTCACGCAGACCCCGGGACATCCCCTATTGAGGTATGAGGCTTAGTACTTGCGGGTCTGCATGGCTTCCGTATATCTGCAGGGCGATTACGGTGCTCATTTACGCGACAAGGTAAAAAATGGGCTCGTCAAGATGCACCTAAAACTACATAGTTTTTTCCTAACTAATTAGTTCATCAATGTTTGATCTAACAAAATAATTTTTTTCAGCTTTTGACCTCGCTTAAAGGTGTCGCGCATGGGATCACCATGCTGGGAAAGAAGAACTGAAGACGTCTTGGGTACTACTTTCTCAAGCATAATGCCAATTTTGTTGAGGATGCTGGGCACAGTGGGCAGCTCATCACCATGCTGCGAGACACCGGAGTGAACATCAACTGGCGTGAGATGTGAGCCTGGTTATGCTAGATGCGATACCATCTTTCCCCGATGAGCAGCCAGAGTGAGACTACCATCGTTGGGTATTGTCCATGACTGGCTTGCAGGCATTCTACGACGCGCAGGGACGTCCGGTTCAGCCTCTGGTATGTCATATTTCATTAGCTGTCAGGTTAGTACAAATTTTTTCATTCAGATCAAATTTACTTAATTATGTGTATGATTGCAGGGTCCGGTCGAAATGCCGCCACTGCCTCCGGAGTCCTTTCCTACGGATACGATGGAGATAGAGTTCAGTCTCGATGACCTCGGGGTATACGAGGATCCAGCTGCCACCGTCAGTACCACGATATGAGACAGAGATGCCACATGATAGAGAGGCCAGTGGTAGCGGGTCTCATCCTGACTGTGGGACTGAGTTTGCTGCATCATCTTCTGTACACCTCTGCTAGTCTCTAGGGGTGTGTATGTCTGGGATACCGCCGAGCGGATACGCAACGAGGCCGATGCTGATGTCGTTACACCGAGAGAGAGAGAGAGAGTCTGGCTAGTTCAAGCGAACACCGGAGTACCAACTGAGCAATGGTCCCCCAATCCGTGGCGGTGATTGTTTTGTACTATTTATATTTAGTATACTATGTTTGGTGTTTTATGTTTGGTGTTTTATGTTTGGATTATCTTATATTTTGGTTCTTTTTTATGTGTGCTTTTATGGTACAATTTTTATATTTTGTAAGATTTTTTTTTCTCACTAACTTACGCAAAATTACGCTAAAATAAAATAAATTATAAGGATTATACTAAATTAAACTAATGAGAATTGTACTAAAATAAAATAAATTATTAGGAATATGCTAAATTAAACTAAGTTACGCTAAATTATACTAAAATAAAAAAAATATCATGATTATGCTAAACAGAAAATACTACAATAATAATAAAAATAGTACAACAGAAAATACTACAATCACAGAAAATCTAAACATAAAATACTACAACATAAAATCTAAACGGAAAATACTACAAAAACAACCAAAAAAAATTAAGAGTACCGGTCATTTTCTGGCCGATAATAGATTAAACATGTTACCGACCATTTTCTGGCCGGTAGTTGATTAAATAGGGTACCGGTCATTTTCTTGACGGTATTGACATTTTTATAATTTCTCACATAATCTGGATATATTAATTAATTTCTATTTAACTTTGGATATTAATAAAAATGTCGGCAGATGATGGACCGAATCAACCTATGGAGTGTTATTTGTTAATCAATAAAAAAAAGGCAGTATCTAACCACAAAAAAGGAGAGAGAAAAAAACGAATCCATAGTAAGTAACGGATATCCTGTGTCGGATTTTTTTTAAAAACAGTAATTAAAATAATTAAAGTTAAAGAACCAATATGATTACCGAGTTTTCTACAAAAACAGCAAAAACCGAATAGCCTATTCGGTTAAAGGGGTTTTTTTTTTGTTTCACCGAATAGGCTATTCGGTTTACCCTATTTTCACAAAAACAAATCTCCGAACTATGCAACCTTTCGTGTAACACCCCCTAAACCGAGATGGCTATTCGGTTTAGGGATATTTTAGCCTAAACCGAATAGGCATTTTGGTTTAGGTTCTTTTTTTTTTTATAGACTAAGAAGAGCAAAATAAAAAAATCTAACACTAAAAATTTGAATTTTTTGTTTAAATTATTTGTTAGATTATTTTTTTTTATTTATAATTAGCAACAAAAAAAATACACTAAATTACTTGAAATTATGTTGAATTACACTGTATACAATACATTATGTTGAATTACACGAAATTACGCTAAATTACAATAACTCCGCTAATTACGTTAAACTACGCAAAATTACACTAAAATAGACCGATTATGTGCCATCTTTCACGAATCATAAAAAATAGTAAAAAAATTCTGAAAATAGTAAAAAATGTGTATTTTCGCAAGCTTTCCGAAAAGTGGTCTTTGCTGAAATCAGACACTCGAGCGTCGTTTTATGACCGTTTGAAGTTTCGCCGTCGTTTTTCGTCTTTTCAGTGAAGATATCGTCCATATTCATATGTAATTTAGCGTAATTAACCGTATTTTAGCGTAATGTAATGTAATTTAGTGTAATTCAACATAATTTCAAATAATTTAGCATATTTTAGTATAAATATGCTAATTATATATCAAAAGAAGTCAAATAATTTAAATAAAAAATTCAAATTTTCAGTATTAGATTTCTTTATTTTACTCTTCTTAGTCTCTACACAAAAAAAAAAAAAAAAAACTAAACCGAATAGGCTATTCGGTTAAGTCCAAAAAAACACCAAACCGAATAGCCTATTCGGTTAAGCCTATAAAATGGATTTAATGGATTTTCTGTGGCATCGTATCCTACAACCCCAGTTAAAATCCTGTAAACCGAATAGCCTATTCGGTGAAGTAAAAAAAAAACCCTTAACTAAATAGACTATTCAGTTTTTACTGTTTTTGTAAAAACCTCGGTAATCATGTTGGTTTTTTAACTTTAATTATTTTAATTACTGTTTTTCCAAAAAGTCCTCGTGTGTCTTCATTTTCCATTGTTTTATGATAAAAAGGACAAATGTACAGAACACCTTGCTCCAACCATCGGCCAGAATACAATCTCCTCCCCACCCATCACCTCTACTAATTTCAAATCTACTGAGAATTCACGAGGCAATTAACAAGTGCCAGAGCATTACTGGTAAGCTGCTTCACTCTCTCAAGTTTCTTGCACAATTGTTCAACATCCTCTCCAGTTTCACCACTCCCCTCGTCAAATTCGTCCGTACACGTTTCCTCGTATGTGAGGACGGCGCTCAGCCATGTCTGAGCATTCGAAATCCGCCACATCACCTCAGGACCAACCTTCTCCTCCAGCCCAGTTACTTCCTTCTCTGACTTCCTCACTAGATCTGTTGCGTGACTTATGAACTCGCGACAGTCTTTTAGTGTTGGCGTACCTCCATTGCCGGAGTAGGAGGGGGCGAGAGCGGCGCGGTGGCGGAGAGAGGCCATGCGAACGGAAAGGGGTTTCAGACGCGCAAGGGTCACGTTCATGGCGAACCGGGAGAGCAGTACCGGGTTGCTCCCGACCCGACGCGCGTAGGGGGAGAGGGAGGCGTAGCAGAGGCCAGGGTAAAGCGTGTGTGAGCAGGACGTACGGATGTATGACGTCCTGTTCTGGCCTGTAGTCATCGCCATGGAGCAGGAGAAGAGGAGACAAGTGAGGAGGGAGAAGAAGAGAGAAATGGAAGCCATGGCGGGTTTTCTCTTCAACTTGTGTATTATTTTTTAGAATTTCGTTGGGGATTTTGGGGATAATCGGAAATGGCAGTGGCGGTTATATAGAGGAGTGTACTATTGGTTCTCAGTGGAACCCAATTTACGGGAAAGGAACTTGGTGTTTGTTATAATAACGACATCGCCATAAGCTTGTGTATCATGGGGTTCACATGGGTCATGGGGTTCGGAAAGACGGAATAGAGTATTGGGTAACACTACACGGCTCTGACTGGGAATGAATTATTCCGATTTGGTTCGGCAATATGAAAAATTCGTGATTCGAGAATAATTCGGGTATAATTCGGAAATGATTCAGAATTATTCGGATCAAAGATCTCAATTTTACAAGGGAGCAAAACAAAAACAGAAAAAAGTGTTATGGAAAAAATTCACGAATAATTCGTAAAATTTGGGAAAAATTTGAAAATTCGCTAATTATTCGGGAATAATTCAGTCAAAGTTTGGTCAACCGAATAATTCGGAATTCAGTTCGCCATCACTAAAAAATTCGTGAATAATTCGCAAATCTTGTGACTATGCATCCAACAGGATAACTATCCTAAAATACCGTAATTAGTGTTGAAGCACCTGTAGAGTTTATGTGTAGTGGGTCAGTCGGGGGCCTCGTCTCAAATTCTCAATAAAGCTGGTTGTGGGAGTCAGTGAGCTTTATATAAGTGGACATGTCTGTTCGTGGCGTAGAAACATTTGACACTAATCTTGAGGCGAATTATTTATTCTTCTATTCCGATTCTAAAAACATAATATTGGTGATCAAATTTTTAAATAGATTTTTTCTTTTAAGTAAAGATTGGAGGTCAACCATCAAATTATTTAATGGGTAATTATAATTTTCTCCGACTCTCTTTCTCTCGAAACGTCTCCTGAAACAACTCAATGCAGTCAAAACTGTCGAAGTACCTAACGACTTACTGTCTCTCTCTTTCCCAATCAGAAAAAAGAGAATCCTAGTCATCTCGCCAATCCAACTCCGACTCCAAAATCCTAAAACTTACTATAATGGCATCAACAGCTCTCGCCTGAACCCTAGTCTCCACCACCATCATTACTTCCTCACTCGCCTCTACTCTGCCTCTCCTGACCCGCACCAGCCTCCTCCAATCCAATCACATGCCTAAAAGATGCCATTCGCCGCGAGTCCAGAGGGGGGCGAATTTTAACCGTAAATCTAACAAATTTATTTCAATTTTAACTCTAAATTTAACTCGAATTACAAATCAAACATTCAGAGGGGACAAAAATTTTCAAGAGGGACAAAGTCGGTCGGGACCGATAGATCTCCCCTCCTGGGACCATGTGCCTCACATATATGTTGTCCAGCTCTGGAAATTTGCTATCTTGTTATTAGTATACATTTCTTTTTCTTAAGAAATGTTTTGACACAACATTTTTTGTTGTATCTACGACCATGCAACCAGGGGCGGATGCAGAGTTTTGATCAGGGTAGGGCAAGATATTATTGAATCGAGTTTAAATAGATAATCGGGTCCAAACCCATTAGATAGTGGGCCAGTTATTTTAATTGGGCTACAGGGTAGGGCAATATCAATTTTCAGGGTAGGGCAAAGGACCAAAATCCAGTCTTTGTAAATTAGTTTTGGATTTTCAGGGTAGGACAGTTGCCCTACCCTGTGCTACAGTAGATCCGCCCCTGCATGCAACAATTCACTAATGTGGTCATTTGGACATTGGAGACATCTGAGACATTTACCACTTCATCGGCATATCAACTGATGCACAACAGGGGAGTAATGTGTCCATATCAGACACAAGTGTGGAAATCAAAGACTCCGTCAAAGGTTAGAGTTTTTCTATGAGTTTTGCTTCAAATAAACTTCTTAAGAGGGAGAATCTGAGAAAAAGAGGATGCCAGGTGCCCGATGGTTGCTTCTTGTGTGGAGGAGAACGGACGTTGAAGACAGGGAAGCACCTTTTTTGGGGCTGCACCTACACCTCTAAGTTTTGGACAAAATTATATTTGGCGCCTCTCAATCTCGGACGTATCCAAAACAATTCAGAATTGGTAACCATACTGGTTGTGGAATGTTGGACCAGCGAGTCTATCCGCTGATCAGACAAGGATTTGAAAGATTGCATGAGCATCGGGCCTCTGGGAGCTATGGCGAGAGAACAACAAAATCTTCAACCAAAAAATGAAGAGGGTGACAATAATGGTACACGAAACCGGACACAAAGTTAGACAGTGGAGTAACCACTGCTGAGTATATTCAGATCTATTACTATTCTGTACTTACGAGCATTTACATTTGTGTATAAGTAGATTTTATGGACTGTAACCTTATTGTGTAAATAACTCTTTTATCAATACAAAATTGTAAGATGGGAACTTGCCACCCTACCGTAAAAAAAAAATATTTTTTTTTTGTTGAACCGCTGCTATTACATTGATCATAAATGGATATGTTATAATATAAGGTTTTCTAAAAGTATTTGACGAGGATATAAGAGGAATATTTTTTTTTTAAAAAAATTAATACGATGTTGAGGATTTTGCTCCTACAAATCAGGAGCAAACTTGTGTAATCAAAGGGAAGTTATTTTTTTTTTCTTCTCTATATACGGTCCTATTGACTTAGAAAAAAGTACATCTGTTAATTACACTGTGTGAATTTATAAATGAGAAAATACAAATTGGATTTGAATCCTGACCGCATGAACTGTTGTTCAAAACTTAAGTTAAAAAAGTAGGGTACTTCTATTGTAGTCAAAGCAATACAACACCCAAGCAGTAGTAAAAGTAAATATCACCGGATATTACGTAAGAAATAAGAAAATAGATCATTTGATAACGATTTATTTAGCAATTTTAATATTGTCAGACAAAGTTAAAACTTTGAGTGGAACTTCATCAACTGATTTAAAATTTCAACAATATGAAGATAATCATCTTCGATTCAGCACCAAATAATACTCAATTATACACGAACTGTTATTATTGGCTATATGTCCGAAGATATTCTTATATATTTATAATGTGCAAAATATATATTGTTAAGATAATGCTAACAAGTATTACAGACAATTAATTAGGGGAGTGCTATTCTACACGCAGTAATTGTAAAAGCTAGCGCTGAGAGAAAACTTTTTCACTTAATACCGGTTTTATTCTTTCAACACTCTCTTTCTTCTATTGGCTCAATCAATGTAGATTCTCTCTCTCTTGGAATCAGCAATTATGAAAATGAAGTAACGCAGACTCTCTCCTCCACAAATAAAACGCTCAATTATTGCAGACTCAAGTAAGGCAGATTCTCTCTTTTCGATTGACTCAATCTAATGTTCGATTCTTCATCCACAAGAATGGAAATGAACAATTGTAGAATTTATAGCAGAAAAAACTCAGAATGAAATCAAATTGCATGCCTCCATAATTAAGTGTTTGATTCTTTACATGCCTGCATAATTTTGCACTGCTTTACATTTCCGACTGTTTCATATTGCATGTTATCATAAGAGATCTTTTTAGAGCATTTAGTCATGCATTATATGCTCAAAGTTATAATTTGTTTCAGAAAAAAATGAAAGGTGTGAATTCATATGTTGTGCAGAGTACTATAATATTTGTTACAAAAGACCAAAATGCCCTTTATACATGGCAGTTCAGCATAATTCTTACTGGTATCTGGATGCTGGAAAATATCAGCTGCTCACATATAACCTCCATTTTAACAATTGTGCACCAGCAAATGCTCATATTTCTTTCACTTGTAAATTTTGATTATTATGCATAAAAGAAGTTAATGTACAATATATACAAATAAACAGTATATATTATTTGAGAAAGTTTAAAATCTGACATGTATTGCATGATCTCTTTTTTTATGATGCTTGTTCACTATATTTGGTAATACTGGTACATATTTTATTTTCAGAGTTCCTCGAGAGGATACAATAACAGTACACAGGTACAATGCAGGCAATGATATGTCATTTGAAAGTTGAATTTGGGTTAAAACCTTCACAATTAGCCTAACCTGACATGAAAAGTCATATATTGTCAAATTTGTCTTTTTCTTAATTGTATTGAGTCTGGTACAGGGAGATACAAATCTGAGCGGGAGGCAGGAAAGAGAAGGAACTTTCCTTTTCCTTTATTTCCTTCAATAGTTCTTTCATTAATTGAATTAGAAAGAAGGTATAAGGACAAAATTGATATTTAGAAAAAAAAAATATCTTAAAGTACGCTCACTGTAGCACTCCCCATTAATTTAGCAGCAGCTAGCGGTTGTACATGTCGTTCCATGTCAGCATACTATTTATTGTTAAATTTTCTTACCATAATACTTTTTTACAAGCATAATACTTTTTTACAAGATTATCGACAAATATATTGATAAAAGAAGTTTATGTACAAAAGGTAAAGTTAAATACTTTATTACATATATACAAAATAACCCCACTCGGATAAAGCATCTACTAATTAAGCTAACTTGCCCCAATTGCTACCAGCAGCATGGTAAATAAGCTCCCATGTTGGCCCGAATTGATTTCAGGATTGCGCTCAGAATATGACTTCGATTGCCGTATCATTAATGAGTAGTTGCACTGGTCGGCTTTGGTCTGAGAACACTCTCCTGTTTCTCTCACGCCACAAAGCTCACTCCCGCTGCCCAAACTCTATTCCACATGCATTGCGCCCCCGAAGGCAGCTTACCATAATACTTAATTTGCTATTTTGATTAACTAAGAATATTTTCCAAATATGACGACCAACTACTTAAGTGCCAACTGGTTATAAAAGTGGGTAAAAAAGAAGTAGATATTCGAAATATCAATATATATAAATAGAATAATTGAACTTATAGGAGAATCTCTCGTGTCCGTAAAATGTCAAATCATATATGTGTATCGGAAAATAGTCCAATTGGATCATTGTTCATTTTTGTAAGTAAAATTATCACCATCCTACCCGATCCGTTTAGAAACGTTCGGCGTGGCCAAGTGCAGTTTGGAAACAAAAAAAAAAGGATTTTGGGGAAATAGGGAGAAAAAAAAACTTGTACTTCGAGGTTCATATTTTGTTTATTTTTGTTTTTTGAAGAACCGTGAGCTTAATGCAGTAATATAAGTTCTTGCAGATTTAGTTTTTTTGAGAATACATCAAAATATACTGAAGTGTACTGAACTCAATTAAAAAAGTCATACTTTTTATTTTTGTAGTTTTATGCTTGTAGCCATGTACCTCTTATGATTTTAATTTCAAAACCAAAATTTTACATATACTTTTTAATAAATCGCTTAAATAGAGCGTATGTCTAACAAATTTTGGGTAAGTTAAAACTATAATGATTAATATTGAGCAATTAGAAACTTTAAGAGTTCAATTTAACCAACTTTTAGTTTGCACAACATTTAATAAACAACTATCTTTGACAAACTTTGACTTTGAAAGTCACATTATCAAATTGATAAAATCACATGTCAAATATTTCTATGACATCTGTCTTTATTAGTGCTATATGATTTAGGATATTATATCCCCTCATCATTACTGGTATATCTATTTTAAGAATTAGGCTACAATGCTACTTCACATCTTAATTTTTGGTTGACTCTTTATGATCTATAAATTAAAATCTTGTTAGAAAACTTGTATATATTTTCGTAAAAAAAAAATTACTAAATTTTTGGATTGAATGAAAGCGGTACTATGAGACGATCCAAAATTTTCAAAATCAATGATATTTTTCCTATCCAAAAATAATAATTAGAAATTTAAAATATTTTTTAACAAGATTTTAATATGTTGATTATATGAAGTGATTTGAATTAGCTGATCGAATACCAAAGTCGAAATTTAGGATCATAAAACCCTAGCCATTTGATGCTACTTTTTAGCACCGTAACCTAAATTTAATACATAGGTTGTAATTGCATATCGAGATTTTTCATAGTAGAAAAAATACAAAATAGCATGCGTAAGTAGAGAAAATAAATCTAGCTAGAATGTGGAAATTGCAAGCATCTCAAACTCAAGCAGGTTTCAAATATCTTTATTTTTGTGTCTTTAATTTAAAACTACGATAACTTAAATTATAAAATTTAAATATTAAAATAAAACTGTTATATATGATATATATTATTTTTTATATATGCACACACAAAAGATCATGGCATTTTAATATTGTTTTGATTAGTATCAAGAGTTTGTCAAAATATACCAATATGAATAAATTCTGGATATTAATTTTTCAAATTATTGATTCATATAAAATCAAAATAAAAAATGATAACTTTTTATGTGCATGTAGAGAAAATTAATATAGATTACATCTACCAATTTTATTTTGACATATAAATTTTAGAAGAGGAGGGATCAAGTTACAACAAATTTGAGTTACAACAAAGTTATAACAACCATTTTTTTCATTTTCAAACTCCAAATCGTCGATCCAAACCGTTCAACATGATCTCCACAATAAAATGTGCTTGCAGATCAAATTTTACATTTTTTTGAATTTTTTTACTATTTATTAAGTATTTTACAAAAAATAGTCATATTTAGACCATTGAATTTTGTACCCATCTTAATAAATAGTAAAAAAATTCAAAAAAATGTAAAATTTGATCTGCAAGCACATTTTATTGTGGAGATCATGTTGAACGGTTTGGATCGACGATTTGGACTTTGAAAATGAAAAAAATAATTGTTGTAACTTTGTTGTAACTCAAATTTGTTGTAACTTGATCCCTCCTCATTTTAAAATTTTAGTAAAAAATTAAAAAGTTAAGGTATGAAGAAAATACAAAAATTGAAGACATTAAATCCTCCTCCTGAAACTTAGAAGATTCTATAATGCTCGTGCAATTCGAATTGTTATAGAAGAGATCTATAATTAGCCGTTAAGACCATGTGCCAATTGCATGGTTTTAGCCACTTAGTTCAACACAGGCAACAAGACTTCTACATACATATACATAATTTCTTTAAAAAAAAAAAACAGTTTTTGTTTGAATGAAACCACTACCAAGAATCTTACCTTTTCTGCTTTGTAATAACCACTTGCATACTCAAGAATCAACATTTTGAAATTTTTATTTTAAACTCAAACGGGAGTGGTGAAGTGGAGACCGGAAGCATACATTGTATAAATTCTTAAGGGGTAATCCCCCTAATTACTTTTTGACTCAGGCACTAGATGGCACATGTGACATGGTCTTATCAAAAGGGAGAAAGGAAGAGACATTCCGAGTGAAAAAGGTCTAGTTGCGAAGTCACTAGTTGGCATTTTCCGAATACAAACTAGGTGCATTGTTGCGGCTTTGCCGCAACCATTTTTATTTTGTTTATGTTGGTGTATATTAAGGGTATTCTTCTCCCATACTGCAATATCTTGATTATTTTCTAATAGCTATAGTTCTTACATATCGATCATAGAAACTGCTTCCCTACGTATGTGGTACTAGTTCAATCAGGTCTTACTCCTTTACCAGCATGAACTTCCATAACCTCAGTATCAGGGGTCTTCCCAAATGTGGGTTCTTTTATAAAATTATCAATGAGGAATAAGTAGGATACATCCACCAAAAAAGAATCATACAAGATGAACCAAAGATTGAATGCAGAGTCAAATGAGCACTCTAATTGTAACCTTCACCAATGTAACTCAACAGTACAAAAGAGCATAGATCCATTTTCAAGTCGGAATTTTATTTGGAGCAAAACCCAAATATTTCCCCTTGCTAACAACAGTCAGTGAAAAAGAAATTCGATTAACAAAAGAAACAATATCACAAAAGAACAGTAATATACCTTTAAATGTATAAGATTTTGCTTGTAAATGCATAAGGTCTTTTATTCACTTTAATGGAACATATTTTAGTTGTAATTGTTAACCAACTGTTTATGGATCAAACAGAGGCACTGCATAATCGTTATAGAATATGCTATTACACTTGCATCATCAAAAGAAGATTACGCTTCCATGCTAAAATTCTTTGTAGAATGCTTTTTGGGATACACAGCTTTAGTAGCTTTCTTGCGTAAGATCATAACATATCCATTAATTTAAGGAGGACAGCCTTTAGAAGAAAAAAATAGAAGCAAATAAAGAAGAACACATTCAACCACTAAAAATAATACCTCTTCTCCAGATCTTGAAGAGCCGCTGAGCTGCTACATTCTGCATTATTGTTCAAGGAGGAGACATGACTTGCCAACTCAATTAATATCAATCCTAATAACATGCTCAAGTTGTTAGATGCTTGCAATTAGGATCGCAAACATGACTCGGAGAAATTTGAGACTAAATACCCTTTATTATTTTTATTATTTTGGAATAAAAAATGGTGCATTACACCCCACCAGTTCCCCTTTACCATCACATAAATATTTTTACATTGATTTCCAGAGCAGAAACTGGTTCATGTGGTACTGGCCAGGTCCAAGCCAATGTTGCCATTTTTGAAGACCGAAATATATATTGTGGTATTGTACTATAATATACCAGAAACATAGTGGTATGATCCTGGTAACCTGGCCTGACTTTTTCAGTAGGTCAATGATACTCATTGTCACGCGAGATAAAGAGTTTCTATTAACAATCAAACCACCATGCCTTATTGGATCACTGACAGCTCTATTTAGCTGTACATTAAAGGAAATAGGAAAATTTACTTGGGGTCGAATAACATATCGAATTGAAAGAAGTACCAATTTTTTCTACAAAGAAAAGTAAATTATTTGACCTTTGCAAAAGCACCTGAGAGACCATCTATATGAGATACTAATGCATAAATGTCAGCCTAAAATATAAGATATTGGAAAACAAAAAGAAGTTTGTATCATTAGCCCAATTTGCATAGTTAGTTAGGCTTCACCCTTTGAAGAATGTACTCCTTGCAGCTTGCCCATATGAATTGTAAGTCGAAAAGATATAATATAGCCATCTAACCAATCCTTCATCTTCAATTCAAAAATAGTACTCATAGCCAGGCGGAATATTCATACTTTTTATGTCCCTAAGAACAGGGTTTAGAAGCTTTGGTAGAAAGCCTTCATCATAATGCTTTAGATTTTCAACTTGCTCATACTGTGACTTCCTGATCTGAAAATAAGTCAACAAAAACTTGAAGGGCTCGATGAATATTGTCAGAAAAGTATAAAAAGATATGCAAAAGCGCCTATTAAGATACCACCAGGAACAATGTATCACTTATGCAGAAAAGAGGGAGCAATATAGGATCACAGTGAACAGTCAGAGAACAAATACATCAAACTGAGCAACATACATTATTATAAGATGCAACGGAAATTTGACATGTAGGTTCATGCACTTGATGTAAAGATCATTGCCTTAACATATGACATATACTTAGCAGTATCACCTATACGCACAATCTTTTGTATATATAACTTCTTTTTTATTAACTTTGGTTTTTCATGTGGGCTTGTGATGCTTCCAGTTTTATGCTTAATTAGTAGGCGTAGCCTTATATATCAAATAAACAGTAAACACAAAGTAATAGGTAACTCCCTTACAAGTCATTATCGTCTTGAACAATGAAGTTGGCAAATAAAACAACAAAATAGTATGTTCCATTGTTAACGTAAAAGTTATCTGGATGTAGAGATTACCTAAATAGTTTTTTTCTGGATCTTTGCAATTCATCTATTTTTCTTTCCACCTCTCCAAGTTCTCAATCATGCTACAAAACAGAATTAGCGATGGGATGAGAATAATTAAAATTTAATCCAAGAAAGAAAAACAAAAGCAAAAGATACTACAATTTTACTTAATATCCGGATCTTTGCAATTTATCCATTTTTGTTTCCACCTCTCCAAGTTCTCAATCATGAACAGAATTAGCAATGGAATAAGAATAATTAAAATTTCATTCAAGAGACAAAAGATACTACAGTTTTACTTAATTTATAGAGAAATTATGGAATGATAGTTGGTTAGTTCAACATAGTATGCCCTCAAAATAGTGGCACCATACTATTGAAGAAAAATGCTCGTTAGTTTACTGAACTTGTGTTTAATTTGAGTTTATTTGCTGATTTTTTTTTCTTATTTTTTATGACATTTAACGAATCAACTTTTTGCCTAATAGACCTAGCTATCTATTTCTTGTCATTTACTTGTAAACACTTATCAAAATGCATAAATCAAAATATAAAGAATGATTTGATGTATTTCCTGCGGATAAGGACTGGTACATGGCACTACCGAGTTCCAGTTTGACGTTTCACTTGCAACCCCATATAGCATGAATTGCCTTATGCCTTAAATATATTATGTCACGTTTTTTAAACTTCTATTTGTTGAGGGCACCAATCATGAATTTCATATTTGCATCATGGTACTACTAATTTGTTCATTCCGTTAATTCAAACAATGTATTAATACAACAAAAAAAAATTAACATATCCATTAGAAATATGTAAAATTTAATTGCGGACCAACAAATCGTGGTTGTTATCACACACATTAATTTGCCAACGGAGGCAAAACTAAATCCAATAGAGAAAAAAAAATTGAATTTCATTGACGCATTCTATCAAACACTTACATATGTGTTGAGCTGCCTGACGAAGATGGAGATAGAAGTTCCCATGCTTGAAGTGCCTCGGCAGGAGCGTGATAGCGAACAGACTAGGGTTCCACACCACGAAGCTATTCCCAGCTGGTCCCCACTAAGACGTACCTCAATAACAGTGAACAATATGGCCTTCTTCGTCTAGAGGATGCGGTCCCCAATCGCAACAGAGTTTGCAATTTCGCTTTTGTATTTGCTGCTCGAGAACTTCCTCGTCTTGAAATTTCGGAGAGAGTAAATGGATGAGAGGTTGGGAGCAAGAGGAGAACGGGGAAATTGGAAACGATGCAACCAACGAAGAAGGTCCGCGACAAAGAGCAGGAGAGAACTCTAGGAGACCGCGATGTGCAACACGTAGTAAGGGTAGAATACGTGATAAGAGTGGAAGGAGGAGGAGATGACAGCTCGCAGGCAAAAGAAGAGCAAGAGAGGGCAGGTGGCGAGCGACAGCGACGCCAGCGTTGTTTTCAATTTGGGGCGAATTGAAGAGGCGAACGGTGTGAAATTGGAGATGACGCCAGCCGACGTCAGATCAATTCATCTGAGGCCCTTCATCTCTGATCCGATGACAAAGAGAGGGGGTGTCACTGTTGTTTCTACAGTACAACCCCATTGCCGATTAAGGGATTTATAATTACGGAGCCTGGGCCCAATTACCTTCACGCCACAGCCGCCGCATATCATGGGTTGGTTACTTGGTTACTTGGTTTAGGTTGGTTAGTTAAGCTTGCAAAACCAGCGCCGGCTTTTCCTCCTCACGCATGCTTCCCTACTTGCCTTTCCCCACCACTTTTCTTTGTCAATGATTAATTCAGATTTATTTCTGGCAATTGCTCACGATAAAAGTTTGGGTTGGGACATCGGAGCCGTCCGAAGCATTTTAAAATTTGTGCACTTTTTGTTCTAAAATTCGTGCGTACAAATTTTAAAGTACATTGGACCAGGGGCGGACCCAGTATATTCCAGGGGGGGCAGCTGCCCCCCCCCCTGGATTTTGAGTTTTAGTAGAAATTTATCGGTTTCGATCGACTCTGCCCCCCCTGAAAATTTTTTTGCCTCCCTCTGAACGTTTAATTTGTAATTCGAGTTAAATTTAGGGTTAAAATTGAAATAAATCTGTTGAATTTTTATTGGTAATTAGAATTATAAGTCATAGCATCAGAAATTACAAGTCAAAACATTGAAAAGTATAAGTTAAAGCTTATTTTTTGTCGAGTATCCAATTGATTAATGGATTTAAACCCGATTAGATATTTAAACCCGATTCGATATTTTTTTTGCCCCCCTGACGAAAATCCTGGATCCGCCCCTGCATTGGACAACTCGAATGTCCATTTAACTTAAATTTGCTTTTGATAGACATTAGGTCCAACACCATCAGTGAAGGTTTTCATCTACCTCCTCCTTCGGGGTAAGATCCTGACCCATGATGTTATGCAACAGAGAGGGTTTAATTGTGCAATGAATTGCCCTAGTTGCCAGAATTGCCCTCTTGAAACATCCATCCATCTCTTCTTTGAGTGTACATTTGCTACATCAGTTTGGCACCACATGGCAAATGTGTTGGGGCACCAAATCATGTGGCATGATCAAACTGTGCAACTCACCTTCACCAGATCTTGGAAAAGATGTAGGCCGAGTGTTCCAAGAAGAACATGGAGCACGTACTTTCTGGCAGCATGCTGGTTTGTGTGGAAAGAACGAAACTTGAAGATTTTCGAAGGCAAGCAGAGAGACCCAAGATGGGTGGCAAACAAGGCATTACATGAAGGAAAGATGTGGTTAAAGTTCTGTTGATTGTGTGTGTGATGTCCTTTAGCTGTAACTATTTACATGTGATCTAGGATGTCTGTAATTTTCATGTACAACTGATAGCCCCTACCAGTAATTCAAAAAAAAAAGATAGACATTAGGTCCAAACTGCACTAATTGCTGCTCACATGGACATCCATGCAGCCATGCCACACTACGAGGCGGTGTGAGAATTAGAATTAGAATTAGAATTTTAATATATATAACGAAGGGTTAAATATTATTCCAAAAAATTGTTTTATATATATAATATTATTTTTAATAGTTTTAAATCGTTCAAATTAAATTTTAAAAAGTAATACTAAATTACGCATGATGAAATAGGAGAGATCAATACATGCTAAAACAGAAAGATCAATTAAATCTAATACATATGATCAAGATTTTAGAAATTAAATCATAGAGGTGGCTTATCCACTCTCTGCCCATACTAAATCTGTTCATGTTTGAGTCGTATAGTTTTCTAGAAAGATGAGAAATACTCCAATACACCACAACAATGTACAGAGATGATCATTATTAATTTGATCGTATTATTATTATTTGATGTGAAAATTTTGTTTTTACTACTTTCAGAAATGACATCTTTTGGCACTACCAAACTCTTGGTTTGAGAGTTGTCTAGGTCTCTTATGGTGTGTGTGTGTGTGTGTTTAATCGTCTAGGTGAAAGTATATAACAATATTATAAATTTTGATAAATTGTGTTGGAACTTCAAATTAGTTGCTTGTAGCATTTCTTGTACAAAAAGTATTGCTCTAAAATTATTTATCACTCTGGCAATTAAAAGTAGTAATCTGAAAAGTTCTAGGTCCTACATCTCATAGGCATATATTTCTTTTTCCAAACTTAATTGGTAGCTCCAAGAATGTTAATTATTCAATATTTATCTTTTTCTATCAATTTCTTTGCTAGGTACATCACATACATATCTTTCATTTTGTGGAAGATAATGTTTGCATACAACTCTTGATCAAATATTGTAGCAGAAGAAAGGACCACGTTTTTTTTTTCTTTCTAAAGGCCCGTGGGCCCTGGCATCCGTAACTCTGTTGTTATGTAGGATGGATCTCCTGCGGTAGATATAGATGGCCAGATATTCTACCGACATTTTTATATCCAAAGTTTAATAGAAATTAATTAATATATCCATATCCGCTGAGAAGTTATAAAAATATTCGGATTGGCTATTTTCTGATCAGTATTCAATTTAATTCAGTACTGGTCAGAAAATGACCGGTACCCAATTTTTTTTTATAATACAGTACCGGCCATTTTCAAGCCGGTACTTAATTTTTTTTTTTTTTTAGGATGGACATAGCATACTTGGCTAGAAGAAAATGTCGTAGGAAACTCAGATTGAAGTTTGTACTCAGTTTGGCTAAGATCAAACAAATGCATTTTGTTGGATGCGTGTGTTACATCAGTTGCATGTATCGGTGCATCATCGATGTTTTTGCAATAAAACATCGATGTTTTATTAGCCGGGTAGTGCTAAAAAAACGTCAGTGCATCGCTGATGTTTTATTAGATTTAGCATTAGCAATTAAGCAGGATAGTGCTAAAAAAACATCGGTGCGTCGCTGATGTTTTTACAATGAAACATCGATGCACTTGTGCCGTCGTTAGGCCGTGCATAAAGCATCGGTACTCAATTTTAGAATGCTGGTTATTGTCAAATTAAATTCACTAGCTGCATGCGAATACTAAACTTTAGTATCATACGACACTGTCAAAAAAAACATCGGTACTTCAATCGAGTTTCCTACGACTTTTTCTTTTAGCCAACTATGTTATGCCCATCCTAAAAAAAATAATAATAAGTACTGGCCAAAAAATGACCGGCACTGTATTAAAAAAAATTTAGGTACCGGCCATTTTCCGGCCGGTACAGATAATTTTATAACTTTCCAGTGAACCTGGATATATTAATTAATTTCTATTGAACTTTGGATATTAATAAAAATGTCGGGATATTCTGGCAAGGTGATTCAATTTAATGTTACACCATCAAACTTAATTGTTTGTGCCTAGTTATTGTGTGGTTTTCTGTTTAGAACAAGCTAATCAATGTTGTTTTTGTATCCAATCCAGGTAATATCAGTCATAACGCAAAAAAACATTACCAGAATGGCAACATTTATTTAATATTTGAGCAAAGTTAAGGTGTAATGTACTCACTAAGAGGATTTAGTGAGCACAACTCCAAAAGTATATCGGATCGGCTTCAAACGGCGATTTTAAACTGTTGAAATTCATGTACTTCATGAGTGGTGCATGTACATGCAAAATTTTTTAAAAGTTTCGAATTTGTTTGCTACAAGATCAAGCGGTCAAAGAAATGAACATTTTTATAAATTGTTTTATATATTCATTTTTCAGAAGTGGTATGGATGTCCTTCAATTAAAATGAAACGGTTTGAACCTGACCAAAAAGGCCGAAGCATATTTCCATGCTTATTACTTTATTTTATTTACTTTTTATCATTTTTTTAAATTGCTGAAATTCTTATGGCTACTGGGTTTCGCATCAAAATGTCACATATATGTGATATTCTTTAGGCTTCACATGTTTTCATGAGAGTGAGATTATGTTTGCATATGGTCTTATCTTATCCCTTGTGATTTGTCACTTGTCAGCAATAAATGAAACAAAAGAGAACAAAGAAAGGCCCACTAGTAGCTATTTGTTTCTGTTGTGCTATCTTGATCTTCCGTGGCAAACATGATATAGAGTATTGTCTGGCCGGGTGATTACATCCGGGCCCATACAGCTTTATTTTTCACATTTTGGGCTTGCTTTGTTGTCGTTGCGGGCTTTGCCTTTTGTGACTTGGTCACATTTTTAAAACCAAATCTCGGGGACCATAACTAGCGCATGTAAATGCCAAACCAGCTGTTATCAAGAGACAAAGAGGCATCATCCATCTTTAGATTTCGTGGGGATCGCATGGATGGACATTTTGATAGAGTCTCTGATGTTACCCCTAAATTCATTATAATTTTATTCTGATTTAATTAATTATCTTTATTATGGAGGTTTTATGTGCTACGAATTTTGTTATTCCTCTAGTTAAATATTTGAAAGTCTTGAGCTAATCTCCTTTTCTCTTTAATAAACTTGTCTATTTTTTATTGTATACAATAAATTAGTGACAGTTTAATATCCTAAACATAGTGTTAGTTCGCCAATGTATACCTATATCTGCAACCATGGCTTTCACTTTGCTTTCATATTTAATTGTAAAATAATAAATTATAATGAATATTGGGAATTAGTAACTAGTCAAGAGGACTCTTCTTCTGTCCTTTTTTTTTTTGGAAGCAGAAGGCGAAATGCCTACCTATCAAGTGACAGTTCAAATTCACGGCCATTACATCTTTAAATCATGCTTTATTGTTGGCAAAAAATCAGCTGGTTTGTAACATGTCCCTGTTCAACAAAACCTTGGTTTGGTATATATATTGCTTTGAGAGTTGGCTATTTCTGAGATAATTTCTGATGAATTAAGAGTAATGTGCATGTTTGCATTATATCCGGTATGTGCCTTCTTTGCTCTTAACATAAAGCTGACTCTGCTGTTTTTTTCTGCCTGAAGCAGGGTCCCTGCGGAAGGCAGTCAAGATATACACTTAATGAAAATTTTCTAAGCATGTGTTAAGCATTGCATGTTTAAGTTTTATGTGATGAGTAGACTGAATCATTTATACCAGTAACTTTTCTTAGTCTAGTCCTGAGATATTATTGTGCTGAAATCTGATCGATGCCAACTATATATTAATTTGAGACTTAACAGTTGCTATGCTTTACATATGCTGATGACATACCATCTATACAGGGGTGTCGGTACATGCTGATATGAATTATCATATCCTAAACCCTTATCCAATGGGCAAACATTTAACGGCAGAACACCAAATTAATTTAATATTTCTCATTCTAACTTTATGGAGTCATCATTGGTTCAAAGATTACTAGCAATTGATTACTTACATCATGGAGAGACAAAGACACATTTCTGAACTAAGTAGATCACAGAATTAAGAAACCTTAGAAAACATCAAACCAACGAAATTATTCAATCTCCCAAGTTCATCACTAAAACAGAAGGCTAATTCCTCATCAAACTCTTTTTATAGAAAATAAAGACTAGAAAACTGAAACCAGTAATCACAGAAAACAGGAAAAGAAGATCGAATTTACAAAAGCATAGCCTTAATTGAACTTGTCTTCTACAATTAAGGTCCCTAAATCCAGCCGTCTGAGACTTCATATTCAATCGGTTCCTCTTTTATAACAACTATGTTCTTGGTATTTACAGCGTTTACAGGGGCCTCTTCTTCTTTTTTAAGGTTTACAGGGGCCTCTTCACTTACCTATAATGAAAAAATATAATTTTCTTAAAAACAGGAAAACAAAAAAAACCATTGCTAGCAGCAGGTGCTTATTGTGGGCTAATATGATTTCAGATTAGAAAATACAAGATATTTGTCTTGTGTGTTCCTTCATACTTTTCAAAAACATTTTTCAAGGAAATGATCTCAGAAATGATCTCAGAAAGATACATTTTTCAAGGAAAAAGGAATAGAATAAAGAGATCAAGTCTGTTTTTGTCCCGGTAGTCTACCAACCTGAGTCTTTTTGTGTTTTTGTGTCTATTTTCACAGAACTTTATTCCTACAAAATTTCCAACCATGCAAGACAATCCTTCAGAAATGTAACATTATACTCAGAGAAGTGTCTGTTTTTATTTGTTTTGTATGCCTTATTCTTTATTAACCACTTCAATAGTGGTTAGTATATTCAGAATTTAAAAGAGTTTAAGTGAAAACCTTCTCACGGGATCCAGAGGCCTCATTTTTGCTGAGCTCGATCGAGTTTGATGCTGTTTTGGTAATGGCCTTGTCACTGACCGTAGCCAACTTCAATTGTTCTTCATTCTGTAAATTATAGGAAAAAAAGAAAGAGCAATATCAAGTACTAATCTCTGCTCAGAAGAGATATTTTGTTATCCTCTAATAAGGATACCAGGATGAATCTGTAATCTCTGCTCACAAGCTAGTTGGAAACCACGAATCAAGAATGTCTAAAGAAACAATTGAACAGAGAAAATATGAAAAGTCTGCAATAAAGAAATAAACAAGGTGCATTGTAAACCTACATCATCCGTCCCTTCCATAAGCTCATCCATCGCCATGTCATGAGGGTCTTCAGCCAACTGCATGTGTTGTATCTTCTGACAAGGGGAAGCAAGTAACAAGAAGTTAAAAAAGGAGCAAAGAAAAAAGACTATATATTTATAACCTGTTCTTGAAATTGGATGAAATTATGCAAATGTATGATAAAGTGACCAGGATCAACAACATTTCAGATGAAAAAAAAAATCAAAATGCAAAATTGCAGAGAATATATTATATATGTATATATAGAGCTCCTGTATAAGATTCGCATCAAAGAACATTTCAGATGATGAAAATAAAAATGCAAGATTGCCAAGAAAATATATGATAGAGCTCCTATGTAAGTTGTTGCAATAAAGAACATTACATATGAGGAATTACTAAAATAAAAGGCTGCCAATAAAGAAAATATATGCATGGAGCTCCTATATAAGTTTTGCAATAATGGACATATCAGATGATGAAAACCAAAATGAAAGATTGCCAAGAAAATATATGCATAGAGTTCTAATATAAGTTTTGCAATGAAGTAATAAAGGAGGTGTGTTGAAAACCTGCTCGGTCGCCTCAGTCCCTTCAGATGCCACTTCTGCAGCCATTTTGGCACTGCTGGCCATTTCGCTTGTCTGATCCATTTCCATTTCCTGCACGAAATCAAAACAATAATCAACAGATTAATCTTAATTTCTATTTTTCTTGTATGCTCCTTCATACTTTTCTAAAATATTTCTCTGCTTTTAGCCTGTGACGTCTTGTTCAAGACCAGTACAAAAACGGCTAATATTAGTAAGTGTTATGTGGTAAGAAAATAAAATATATATAACTATGTCCCGAAGCTGTTATGTTTTGTCTCCCCTCTATCTCAGAAAGATACATCTTTCAAGGAAAAAGGAATAGTATAAAGAGATCGAGTCTGTTTTTGTCCCGGTTGTCTACCAACCTGAGTCTTTTTTGTGTTTTTGAGTCTATTTTCACAGAATTTTATGTCTATAAAATTTCCAACCATACAAGAGAATCCATTAGAATATAACATTATACTCAGAAAGTGTCTGTTGCTAGGGAGTGGGGAGTTTTATTATTTGTTAACTTTTGGTTTTCTTTTTATTTGTTTTGTATGCCATATACAAGTTTTGCAATGAAGTAATAAACAGGGTGTGTTGAAAACCTGCTCGGTCGCCTCGGTCTCATCAGATGCCACTTCTACAGCCATTTTGGCATTTCTGGCCATTATGCTTGTCTGATCCACTTCCATTTCCTGCATGAAATCAAAACAATAATCAACAGATTAATCTTAAAATTCAATCGGTTCCTCTTTTATAACAACTATGTCCTTGGTATCCATAGTGTTCGCAGGGGCCTCTTCACTTGTCTAAAATCAAAAAACATAATTTTCATAGAAACAGAAGAAAAAACATGATCTCAAATTAGAAACAAGAAGCTATTTTTCTTGTATGCTCCTTCATACTTTTCAAAACATTTCTCTGCTTTTAGTCCGTGACGTCTCATTCAAGACCAGTACAAAAACGGCTAATATTAACAAGTGTTCTGTAGTAAAAAAAATAATATATAAGACTATGTCCCAAAGCTGTAATGTTTTGTCTACCCTTGATATCAGAAAGATACATTTTTCAAGGAAAGAGGAATAGAATAAAGAGATCAAGTCTGATTTTGTCCCAGTTGTCTATCAACCTGAGTATTTTTGTGTTTTTGAGTCTATTTTTACATAATTTTATGTCTCCAAATTTCCAACCATACAAGACAATCCTTCAGAAATGTAGCATTATACTCAGAAAAGTGTCTGTTTTTATTTGTTTTGTATACCTTATGCTTTATTAACCACTTCAATAGTGGTTAGTATATATTCAGAATTTAAAAGGGTTTAAGTGAACACCTTCTCACGGGATCCAGAGGCCTCACTTTTGCTGAGCTCGGTCGAATTTGATGATGTTGTTTTGGTAATGGTCTTGTCACTGACCATAGCCAACTTCAATTGTTCTTCATTCTGTAAATTAAAGGGGAAAAAAAAAGGCAATATCAAGTACTAATCTCTGTTCAGAAGAGATATTCTGTAATCCTCTAATAAGGTTTCCAAGATGATTCCGCAACAAGCTAGTAGGAAACCAGGAATCAAGAATGTGTAAAGAAACAATTGAACAGAGAAAATATGAAAAGTCTGCAATAAAGAAATAAACAAGGTGCATTGTAAAACTACATCATCTGCCCCTTCGATAAGATTGCAAAGATTACAACAACATTTCAGATGAAAAAAAAAATCGAAATTCAAGATTGCAAAGAATTAAGATTCACGACAAAGAACATTTAGAGAGAGAGAGAGCTCCTATATAATTAAATTCACGACAAAGAACATTTCAGATGATGAAAACCAAATGCAAGATTGCCAAGAAAATATACGATAGAGCTCCTATGCAAGTAGTTGCAACAAAGAACATTTCAGATGAGGAATTACTAAAATAAAAGGCTGCCAAGAAAATATATGCATGGAGCTCATCTGAGTTTTGCAATAATGGACATATCAGATGATGAAAACAAAAATGTAAGGTTGCCAAGAAAATATATGCATAGAGCTCCTTTACAAGTTTTGCAATGAAGTAATAAAGGAGGTGTGTTGAAAACCTGCTTGGTCGCCTCGGTCCCATCAGATGCCGCTTCTGCAGCCATTTTGGCATTTGTGGACATTTCGCTTGTCTGAACAACTTCTTGCTCCTGCATGAAATCAAAACAATAATCAACAGATTAATCTTAATTTCTAGTGTAAATTCAGAGCATAATTGTATGTATCTAACTGACTAGAGGCGCTGACCTTGATTGGGTTGAAGAGCGACCAGTCAGACGACTCAGACATGGTGTTGGTGGGTTGGAGAAAATTATGGAATGGGTATTGGAGGAGATTTAAGATTGCAAGAGAATCAAATGAGGTGCCTCTCTCAGTCTCTCTCCAGGTTGAACTGCATGAGTTTGTTAGTAGGAGATCAGAGGGGGGTATATATAAAGTATGATGTGGGTCAAAAGAGGTCTTGTTGCCTAAGTGGGTTTTCAAATCTTGTTCCCTCATACCTTGGGCTGATAACATAGTACCCCCTTGGGCCATAAATTTGGGTCAGGCCCAAGTTTTTTTTTTATGATATCAACCGGTTGGGTTGAACATAATTGAAGATCTTATCATCACCAGCTCGGATAATTATGAGGGGCTGTCATTTATATGAACGTCGCTGAAAAAGAACGTGCGTAAAAAAAATGCATGTACTTCAGAAAAAGTTAGATTAAAGAAGCCTTTTAAATTTTATAAATTTCTTTCCGGTTGATTGCTTATAGTTTACACGGTTTTGGGCTTAACAATTAAGCTACATGCATGTAACGTATTATAGAGAAAGTATCTTGAGGTTCAAAAATTATAGAGAAAGTCTTCTTATTTCTGAATTCATCTCTGCCTCTTTCCTTCTCTTTTTAGTGTATACACCTCTCTTCTGTGCTTACTCTTTATAACAAATTCAATTTTTTCGCTTTTCATCCACCTTTTTTGTTTGGAAAATTTCTTTCAAGATTATTTAAATCTTTTTTTTTCTAGAAGATTTTTTCAGATATATAATTAATGTTTGAAACATGTTATATAAAACGACTAGCAGTGCATATTTGAATATTGTAATATATATCAGTTTATTCAAGTATAAACATTAATATGAACTGATATGCAATCTTTTTATCACATAAGCAGTGAATAAAAACAAGCAAGTTTAGACACCATTTATAAAAGTATAAATACATAAATATCTAGTCTCAACACCAACAAATCAGTCAAGCAGTGGACAGTGGTTGAAAATCACATTACTGTACACTAATTTGTGTAAATATAAACGCCTAATATATTCAGTCTTAACACAAACAATTGCTAATATATATCTACACAGTCTATGTTTTTATTATAATAAGAACAATGGACTTGGTATTGACATTATTAGCACCAGAATATTCAAATATAACCAGTAATTAGATACTATATCTTAACATTAAATATCGATATTTAAATCAAAATAAAATAATAGGCATGAATCTACATAGTTTCTGCATAAACACTATATTAAATAGCTAACACGTACGATAGATATAAACATCTGTTAGTATTAGTGCGGACGAAGGTGCGAGAATTAGTGCGTGGTGTGGAATTTTTTAGTGTAGGAATCTATAGATGTAACTATCCAGAAGTCTTATGTTGCATGTGAAAAGAGATCGATCCTTGTTATGTGCCGCTCTACACACTAGATCTGTAATCTGTATATTGTTGAACTTTCTCCGGAAAGTTCTTAATTCATTCAGTATGGGATGCACACTTTCAAATGACAGCAAAAATAACCTCAATCCTCCATAATATATATGTTAATGTCAGTATATAAATTATTTTTTATATATGTTGAAAATGAGTAGGGTTAAAATGCATTATTGGTTTTGTGCTCCAATTATGCTCCACATTCTTGTTCTCATTTTCAAAGTCCGAACAGTCAATCCGAACCGTTCACCATGATCTTTGTATTAAAATGTGCTTGGAGATCAAATTTTATATTTTTTTTAAATTTTTTTACTAATTTTTTTGATAGGTACAAAATCACTGCTTTAAGAAAATTTTGGACCATTCAAAACAGTGATTTTGTACCTATCTAAAAAATAATAAAAAATTTCAA